>OZ012670.1:31397630-31997630 GCA_963942505.1 Lordithon lunulatus | reverse complement strand
TATAGGACCTACAGGCGATGTTCTTGAGTCGATATATGTCGATCTGAGCACAGCTGGGCCCCGTATATGCAGCATGGGGGTAGCTCTGATACCAGCCAGATGCAACCCACGGCCATATAGGACCTACAGTGGATATATGTCGATGTGAGCACAGCTGGGCGCCGTATATACAGCATGGGGGTAGCTCTAATACCAGCCAGATGCAACCCACGGCCATATAGGACCAACAGGCGATGTTCTTGAGTCGATATATGTCGATCTGAGCAACGCTGGGCCATGTATATACAGCATGGGGGTAGCTGTGATACCAGCCAGCTGCAACCCACGGCTATATAGGACCACAGGCAATGTTCTTGAGTCGATATATGTCGATCTGAGCACAGCTGGGCCACGTATATACAGCATGGGGGTAGTTGTGATACCAGCCAGCTGCAACCCACGGCTATATAGGACCACAGGCGATGTTCTTGAGTCGATATATGTCGATCTGAGCACAGCTGGGCCCCGTATATGCAGCATGGGGGTTGCTCTGATACCAGCCAGATGCAACCCACGGCCATATAGGACCTACAGTGGATATATGTCGATGTGCGCACAGCTGGGCGCCGTATATACAGCATGGGGATAGCTCTGATACCAGCCAGATGCAACCCACGGCCATATAGGACCTACAGGCGATGTTCTTGAGTCGATATATGTCGATCTGAGCACAGCTGGGCCACGTATATACAGCATGGGGGTGGCTGTGATACAAGCCAGCTGCAACCCACGGCTATATAGGACCTACATGCGATGTTCTTGAGAAGACAAAAGTCGATCTGAGCACAGCTGGGCCCCGTATATGCAGCATGGGGGTAGCTCTGATACCAGCCAGATGCAACCCACGGCCATATAGGACCTACAGTGGATATATGTCGATGTGAGCACAGCTGGGCGCCGTATATACAGCACGGGGGTAGCTCTAATACCAGCCAGATGCAACCCACGGCCATATAGGACCTACAGGCGATGTTCTTGAGTCGATATATGTCGATCTGAGCACAGCTGGGCCACGTATATACAGCATGGGGGTAGCTGTGATACCAGCCAGCTGCAACCCACGGCTATATAGGACCACAGCTGGGCGCCGTATATACAACATGGGGGTAGCTCTGATACCAGCCAGATGCAACCCACGGCCATATAGGACCTACAGGCGATGCTCTTGAGTCGATATATGTCGATCTGAGCACAGCTGGGCCACGTATATACAGCATGGGGGTAGCTGTGATAACAGCCAGCTGCAACCCACGGCTATATAGGACCTACAGGCGATGCTCTTGAGGCGATATATGTCGATCTGAGCACAGCTGGGCCACGTATATACAGCATGGGGGTAGCTGTGATACCAGCCAGCTGCAACCCACGGCTATATAGGACCTACAGGCGATGTTCTTGAGTCGATATATGTCGATCTGAGCACAGCTGGGCCCCGTATATGCAGCATGGGGGTAGCTCTGATACCAGCCAGATGCAACCCACGACCATATAGGACCTACAGTGGATATATGTCGATGTGAGCACAGCTGGGCGCCGTATATACAGCATGGGGGTAGCTCTAATACCAGCCAGATGCAACCCACGGCCATATAGGACCAACAGGCGATGTTCTTGAGTCGATATATGTCGATCTGAGCAACGCTGGGCCATGTATATACAGCATGGGGGTAGCTGTGATACCAGCCAGCTGAACCCACGGCTATATAGGACCACAGGCAATGTTCTTGAGTCGATATATGTCGATCTGAGCACAGCTGGGCCACGTATATACAGCATGGGGGTAGTTGTGATACCAGCCAGCTGCAACCCACGGCTATATAGGACCTACAGGCGATGTTCTTGAGTCGATATATGTCGATCTGAGCACAGCTGGGCCCCGTATATGCAGCATGGGGGTAGCTCTGATACCAGCCAGATGCAACCCACGGCCATATAGGACCTACAGTGGATATATGTCGATCTGAGCACAGCTGGGCGCCGTATATACAGCATGGGGGTAGCTCTAATACCAGCCAGATGCAACCCACGGCCATATAGGACCTACAGGCGATGTTCTTGAGTCGATATATGTCGATCTGAGCACAGCTGGGCCACGTATATACAGCATCGGGGTGGCTGTGATACAAGCCAGCTGCAACCCACGGCTATATAGGACCTACAGGCGATGTTCTTGAGTCGATATATGTCGATCTGAGAACAGCTGGGCCCCGTATATACAGCATGGGGGTAGCTCTGATACCAGCCAGATGCAACCCACGGCCATATAGGACCTACAGGCGATGCTCTTGAGTCGATATATGTCGATCTGAGCACAGCTGGGCCACGTATATACAGCATGGGGGTAGCTGTGATACCAGCCAGCTGCAACCCACGGCCATATAGGACCTACAGGCGATGCTCTTGAGTCGATATATGTCGATCTGAGCACAGCTGGGCCACGTATATAGCATGGGGGTAGCTGTGATACCAGCCAGCTGCAACCCACGGCTATATAGGACCTACAGGCGATGTTCTTGAGTCGATATATGTCGATCTGAGCACAGCTGGGCCCCGTATATGCAGCATGGGGGTAGCTCTGATACCAGCCAGATGCAACCCACGGCCATATAGGACCTACAGTGGATATATGTCGATGTGAGCACAGCTGGGCGCCGTATATACAGCATGGGGGTAGCTCTAATACCAGCCAGATGCAACCCACGGCCATATAGGACCAACAGGCGATGTTCTTGAGTCAATATATGTCGATCTGAGCAACGCTGGGCCATGTATATACAGCATGGGGGTAGCTGTGATACCAGCCAGCTGCAACCCACGGCTATATAGGACCACAGGCAATGTTCTTGAGTCGATATATGTCGATCTGAGCACAGCTGGGCCACGTATATACAGCATGGGGGTAGTTGTGATACCAGCCAGCTGCAACCCACGGCTATATAGGACCACAGGCGATGTTCTTGAGTCGATATATGTCGATCTGAGCACAGCTGGGCCCCGTATATGCAGCATGGGGGTTGCTCTGATACCAGCCAGATGCAACCCACGGCCATATAGGACCTACAGTGGATATATGTCGATGTGCGCACAGCTGGGCGCCGTATATACAGCATGGGGATAGCTCTGATACCAGCCAGATGCAACCCACGGCCATATAGGACCTACAGGCGATGTTCTTGAGTCGATATATGTCGATCTGAGCACAGCTGGGCCACGTATATACAGCATGGGGGTGGCTGTGATACAAGCCAGCTGCAACCCACGGCTATATAGGACCTACATGCGATGTTCTTGAGAAGACAAAAGTCGATCTGAGCACAGCTGGGCCCCGTATATGCAGCATGGGGGTAGCTCTGATACCAGCCAGATGCAACCCACGGCCATATAGGACCTACAGTGGATATATGTCGATGTGAGCACAGCTGGGCGCCGTATATACAGCACGGGGGTAGCTCTAATACCAGCCAGATGCAACCCACGGCCATATAGGACCTACAGGCGATGTTCTTGAGTCGATATATGTCGATCTGAGCACAGCTGGGCCACGTATATACAGCATGGGGGTAGCTGTGATACCAGCCAGCTGCAACCCACGGCTATATAGGACCACAGCTGGGCGCCGTATATACAACATGGGGGTAGCTCTGATACCAGCCAGATGCAACCCACGGCCATATAGGACCTACAGGCGATGCTCTTGAGTCGATATATGTCGATCTGAGCACAGCTGGGCCACGTATATACAGCATGGGGGTAGCTGTGATAACAGCCAGCTGCAACCCACGGCTATATAGGACCTACAGGCGATGCTCTTGAGGCGATATATGTCGATCTGAGCACAGCTGGGCCACGTATATACAGCATGGGGGTAGCTGTGATACCAGCCAGCTGCAACCCACGGCTATATAGGACCTACAGGCGATGTTCTTGAGTCGATATATGTCGATCTGAGCACAGCTGGGCCCCGTATATGCAGCATGGGGGTAGCTCTGATACCAGCCAGATGCAACCCACGACCATATAGGACCTACAGTGGATATATGTCGATGTGAGCACAGCTGGGCGCCGTATATACAGCATGGGGGTAGCTCTAATACCAGCCAGATGCAACCCACGGCCATATAGGACCAACAGGCGATGTTCTTGAGTCGATATATGTCGATCTGAGCAACGCTGGGCCATGTATATACAGCATGGGGGTAGCTGTGATACCAGCCAGCTGAACCCACGGCTATATAGGACCACAGGCAATGTTCTTGAGTCGATATATGTCGATCTGAGCACAGCTGGGCGCCGTATATACAGCATGGGGGTAGCTCTAATACCAGCCAGATGCAACCCACGGCCATATAGGACCAACAGGCGATGTTCTTGAGTCGATATATGTCGATCTGAGCAACGCTGGGCCATGTATATACAGCATGGGGGTAGCTGTGATACCAGCCAGCTGCAACCCACGGCTATATAGGACCACAGGCAATGTTCTTGAGTCGATATATGTCGATCTGAGCACAGCTGGGCCACGTATATACAGCATGGGGGTAGTTGTGATACCAGCCAGCTGCAACCCACGGCTATATAGGACCACAGGCGATGTTCTTGAGTCGATATATGTCGATCTGAGCACAGCTGGGCCCCGTATATTCAGCATGGGGGTTGCTCTGATACCAGCCAGATGCAACCCACGGCCATATAGGACCTACAGTGGATATATGTCGATGTGCGCACAGCTGGGCGCCGTATATACAGCATGGGGATAGCTCTGATACCAGCCAGATGCAACCCACGGCCATATAGGACCTACAGGCGATGTTCTTGAGTCGATATATGTCGATCTGAGCACAGCTGGGCCACGTATATACAGCATGGGGGTGGCTGTGATACAAGCCAGCTGCAACCCACGGCTATATAGGACCTACATGCGATGTTCTTGAGAAGACAAAAGTCGATCTGAGCACAGCTGGGCCCCGTATATGCAGCATGGTGGTAGCTCTGATACCAGCCAGATGCAACCCACGGCCATATAGGACCTACAGTGGATATATGTCGATGTGAGCACAGCTGGGCGCCGTATATACAGCACGGGGGTAGCTCTAATACCAGCCAGATGCAACCCACGGCCATATAGGACCTACAGGCGATGTTCTTGAGTCGATATATGTCGATCTGAGCACAGCTGGGCCACGTATATACATAATGGGGGTAGCTGTGATACCAGCCAGCTGCAACCCACGGCTATATAGGACCACAGGCGATGTTCTTGAGTCGATATATGTCGATCAGAGCACAGCTGGGCCCCGTATATGCAGCATGGGGGTAGCTCTGATACCAGCCAGATGCAACCCACGGCAATATAGGACCTACAGTGGATATATGTCGATGTGAGCACAGCTGGGCGCCGTATATACAGCATGGGAATAGCTCTGATACCAGCCAGATGCAACCCACGGCCATATAGGACCTACAGGCGATGCTCTTGAGTCGATATATGTCGATCTGAGCACAACTGGGCCACGTATATACAGCATGGGGGTAGCTGTGATACCAGCCAGCTGCAACCCACGGCTATATAGGACCTACAGGCGATGTTCTTGAGTCGATATATGTCGATCTGAGCACAGCTGGGCCCCGTATATGCAGCATGGGGGTAGCTCTGATACCAGCCAGATGCAACCCACGGCCATATAGGACCTACAGTGGATATATGTCGATCTGAGCACAGCTGGGCGCCGTATATACAGCATGGGGGTAGCTCTAATACCAGCCAGATGCAACCCACGGCCATATAGGACCTACAGGCGATGTTCTTGAGTCGATATATGTCGATCTGAGCACAGCTGGGCCACGTATATACAGCATGGGGGTGGCTGTGATACAAGCCAGCTGCAACCCACGGCTATACAGGACCTACAGGCGATGTTCTTGAGTCGATATATGTCGATCTGAGAACAGCTGGGCCCCGTATATACAGCATGGGGGTAGCTCTGATACCAGCCAGATGCAACCCACGGCCATATAGGACCTACAGGCGATGCTCTAGAGTCGATATATGTCGATCTGAGCACAGTTGGGCCACGTATATACAGCATGGGGGTAGCTGTGATACCAGCCAGCTGCAACCCACGGCTATATAGGACCTACAGGCGTTGTTCTTGAGTCGATATATGTCGATCTGAGCACAGCTGGGCCCCGTATATACAGCATGGGGGTAGCTCTGATACCAGCCAGATGCAACCCACGGCCATATAGGACCTACAGGCGATGCTCTTGAGTCGATATATGTCGATCTGAGCACAGCTGGGCCACGTATATACAGCATGGGGGTAGCTGTGATACAAGCCAGCTGCAACCCACGGCTATATAGGACATACAGGCGTTGTTCTTGAGTCGATATATGTCGATCTGAGCACAGCTGGGCCCCGTATATACAGCATGGGGGTAGCTCTGATACCAGCCAGATGCAACCCTCGGCCATATAGGACCTACAGGCGATGCACTTGAGTCGATATATGTCGATCTGAGCACAGCTGGGCCACGTATATACAGCATGGGGGTAGCTGTGATACCAGCCAGCTGCATCCCACGGCTATATAGGACCTACAGGCGATGTTCTTGAGTCGATATATGTCGATCTGAGCACAGCTGGGCCACGTATATACAGCATGGGGGTAGCTGTGATACCAGCCAGCTGCAACCCGCGGCTATATAGGACCACAGGCGATGTTCTTGAGTCGATATATGTCGATCTGAGCACAGCTGGGCCCCGTATATACAGCATGGGGGTAGCTCTGATACCAGCCAGATGCAACCCACGACCATATAGGACCTACAGGCGATGCTCTTGAGTCGATATATGTCTATCTGAGCACAGCTGGGCCCCGTATATGCAGCATGGGGGTAGCTCTGATACCAGCCAGATGCAACCCACGGCCATATAGGACCTACAGGCGATGTTCTTGAGTCGATATATGTCGATCTGAGCACAGCTGGGCCACGTATATACAGCATGGGGGTGGCTGTGATACAAGCCAGCTGCAACCCACGGCTATATAGGACCTACAGGCGAGGTTCTTGAGTCGATATATGTCGATCTGAGCACAGCTGGGCCCCGTATATACAGCATGGGGGTAGCTCTGATACCAGCCAGATGCAACCCACGGCCATATAGGACCTACAGGCGATGCTCTAGAGTCGATATATGTCGATCTGAGCACAGTTGGGCCACGTATATACAGCATGGGGGTAGCTGTGATACCAGCCAGCTGCAACCCACGGCTATATAGGACCTACAGGCGTTGTTCTTGAGTCGATATATGTCGATCTGAGCACAGCTGGGCCCCGTATATACAGCATGGGGGTAGCTCTGATACCAGCCAGATGCAACCCACGGCCATATAGGACCTACAGGCGATGCTCTTGAGTCGATATATGTCGATCTGAGCACAGCTGGGCCACGTATATACAGCATGGGGGTAGCTGTGATACAAGCCAGCTGCAACCCACGGCTATATAGGACATACAGGCGTTGTTCTTGAGTCGATATATGTCGATCTGAGCACAGCTGGGCCCCGTATATACAGCATGGGGGTAGCTCTGATACCAGCCAGATGCAACCCTCGGCCATATAGGACCTACAGGCGATGCACTTGAGTCGATATATGTCGATCTGAGCACAGCTGGGCCACGTATATACAGCATGGGGGTAGCTGTGATACCAGCCAGCTGCATCCCACGGCTATATAGGACCTACAGGCGATGTTCTTGAGTCGATATATGTCGATCTGAGCACAGCTGGGCCCCGTATATGCAGCATGGGGGTAGCTCTGATACCAGCCAGATGCAACCCACGGCCATATAGCACCTACAGTGGATATATGTCGATGTGAGCACAGCTGGGCCCCGTATATGCAGCATGGGGGTAGCTCTGATACCAGCCAGATGCAACCCACGGCTATATAGGACCTACAGGCGATGCTCTTGAGTCGATATATGTCAATCTGAGCACAGCTGGGCCACGTATATACAGCATGGGGGTGGCTGTGATACCAGCCAGCTACAACCCACGGCTATATAGGACCACAGGCGCTGTTCTTGAGTCGATATATGTCGATCTGAGCACAGCTGGGCCCCGTATATGCAGCATGGGGGTAGCTCTGATACCAGCCAGATGCAACCCACGGCCATATAGGACCTACAGGCGATGCTCTTGAGTCGATATATGTCGATCTGAGCATAGCTGGGCCACGTATATACAGCATGGGGGTAGCTGTGATACCAGCCAGATGCAACCCACGGCCATATAGGACCTACAGTGGATATATGTCAATGTGAGCACAGCTGGGCGCCGTATATACAGCATGGGGGTAGCTCTAATACCAGCCAGATGCAACCCACGGCCATATAGGACCTACAGGCGATGCTCTTGAGTCGATATATGTCGATCTGAGCACAGCTGGGCCACGTATATACAGCATGGGGGTAGCTGTGATACCAGCCAGCTGCAACCCACGGCTATATAGGACCACAGCTGGGCGCCGTATATACAACATGGGGGTAGCTCTGATACCAGCCAGATGCAACCCACGGCCATATAGGACCTACAGGCGATGCTCTTGAGTCGATATATGTCGATCTGAGCACAGCTGGGCCACGTATATACAGCATGGGGGTAGCTGTGATAACAGCCAGCTGCAACCCACGGCTATATAGGACCTACAGGCGATGCTCTTGAGGCGATATATGTCGATCTGAGCACAGCTGGGCCACGTATATACAGCATGGGGGTAGCTGTGATACCAGCCAGCTGCAACCCACGGCTATATAGGACCTACAGGCGATGTTCTTGAGTCGATATATGTCGATCTGAGCACAGCTGGGCCCCGTATATGCAGCATGGGGGTAGCTCTGATACCAGCCAGATGCAACCCACGACCATATAGGACCTACAGTGGATATATGTCGATGTGAGCACAGCTGGGCGCCGTATATACAGCATGGGGGTAGCTCTAATACCAGCCAGATGCAACCCACGGCCATATAGGACCAACAGGCGATGTTCTTGAGTCGATATATGTCGATCTGAGCAACGCTGGGCCATGTATATACAGCATGGGGGTAGCTGTGATACCAGCCAGCTGCAACCCACGGCTATATAGGACCACAGGCAATGTTCTTGAGTCGATATATGTCGATCTGAGCACAGCTGGGCCACGTATATACAGCATGGGGGTAGTTGTGATACCAGCCAGCTGCAACCCACGGCTATATAGGACCACAGGCGATGTTCTTGAGTCGATATATGTCGATCTGAGCACAGCTGGGCCCCGTATATGCAGCATGGGGGTTGCTCTGATACCAGCCAGATGCAACCCACGGCCATATAGGACCTACAGTGGATATATGTCGATGTGCGCACAGCTGGGCGCCGTATATACAGCATGGGGATAGCTCTGATACCAGCCAGATGCAACCCACGGCCATATAGGACCTACAGGCGATGTTCTTGAGTCGATATATGTCGATCTGAGCACAGCTGGGCCACGTATATACAGCATGGGGGTGGCTGTGATACAAGCCAGCTGCAACCCACGGCTATATAGGACCTACATGCGATGTTCTTGAGAAGACAAAAGTCGATCTGAGCACAGCTGGGCCCCGTATATGCAGCATGGGGGTAGCTCTGATACCAGCCAGATGCAACCCACGGCCATATAGGACCTACAGTGGATATATGTCGATGTGAGCACAGCTGGGCGCCGTTTATACAGCACGGGGGTAGCTCTAATACCAGCCAGATGCAACCCACGGCCATATAGGACCTACAGGCGATGTTCTTGAGTCGATATATGTCGATCTGAGCACAGCTGGGCCACGTATATACAGCATGGGGGTAGCTGTGATACCAGCCAGCTGCAACCCACGGCTATATAGGACCACAGCTGGGCGCCGTATATACAACATGGGGGTAGCTCTGATACCAGCCAGATGCAACCCACGGCCATATAGGACCTACAGGCGATGCTCTTGAGTCGATATATGTCGATCTGAGCACAGCTGGGCCACGTATATACAGCATGGGGGTAGCTGTGATAACAGCCAGCTGCAACCCACGGCTATATAGGACCTACAGGCGATGCTCTTGAGGCGATATATGTCGATCTGAGCACAGCTGGGCCACGTATATACAGCATGGGGGTAGCTGTGATACCAGCCAGCTGCAACCCACGGCTATATAGGACCTACAGGCGATGTTCTTGAGTCGATATATGTCGATCTGAGCACAGCTGGGCCCCGTATATGCAGCATGGGGGTAGCTCTGATACCAGCCAGATGCAACCCACGACCATATAGGACCTACAGTGGATATATGTCGATGTGAGCACAGCTGGGCGCCGTATATACAGCATGGGGGTAGCTCTAATACCAGCCAGATGCAACCCACGGCCATATAGGACCAACAGGCGATGTTCTTGAGTCGATATATGTCGATCTGAGCAACGCTGGGCCATGTATATACAGCATGGGGGTAGCTGTGATACCAGCCAGCTGCAACCCACGGCTATATAGGACCACAGGCAATGTTCTTGAGTCGATATATGTCGATCTGAGCACAGCTGGGCCACGTATATACAGCATGGGGGTAGTTGTGATACCAGCCAGCTGCAACCCACGGCTATATAGGACCACAGGCGATGTTCTTGAGTCGATATATGTCGATCTGAGCACAGCTGGGCCCCGTATATTCAGCATGGGGGTTGCTCTGATACCAGCCAGATGCAACCCACGGCCATATAGGACCTACAGTGGATATATGTCGATGTGCGCACAGCTGGGCGCCGTATATACAGCATGGGGATAGCTCTGATACCAGCCAGATGCAACCCACGGCCATATAGGACCTACAGGCGATGTTCTTGAGTCGATATATGTCGATCTGAGCACAGCTGGGCCACGTATATACAGCATGGGGGTGGCTGTGATACAAGCCAGCTGCAACCCACGGCTATATAGGACCTACATGCGATGTTCTTGAGAAGACAAAAGTCGATCTGAGCACAGCTGGGCCCCGTATATGCAGCATGGGGGTAGCTCTGATACCAGCCAGATGCAACCCACGGCCATATAGGACCTACAGTGGATATATGTCGATGTGAGCACAGCTGGGCGCCGTATATACAGCACGGGGGTAGCTCTAATACCAGCCAGATGCAACCCACGGCCATATAGGACCTACAGGCGATGTTCTTGAGTCGATATATGTCGATCTGAGCACAGCTGGGCCACGTATATACATAATGGGGGTAGCTGTGATACCAGCCAGCTGCAACCCACGGCTATATAGGACCACAGGCGATGTTCTTGAGTCGATATATGTCGATCAGAGCACAGCTGGGCCCCGTATATGCAGCATGGGGGTAGCTCTGATACCAGCCAGATGCAACCCACGGCAATATAGGACCTACAGTGGATATATGTCGATGTGAGCACAGCTGGGCGCCGTATATACAGCATGGGAATAGCTCTGATACCAGCCAGATGCAACCCACGGCCATATAGGACCTACAGGCGATGCTCTTGAGTCGATATATGTCGATCTGAGCACAACTGGGCCACGTATATACAGCATGGGGGTAGCTGTGATACCAGCCAGCTGCAACCCACGGCTATATAGGACCTACAGGCGATGTTCTTGAGTCGATATATGTCGATCTGAGCACAGCTGGGCCCCGTATATGCAGCATGGGGGTAGCTCTGATACCAGCCAGATGCAACCCACGGCCATATAGGACCTACAGTGGATATATGTCGATCTGAGCACAGCTGGGCGCCGTATATACAGCATGGGGGTAGCTCTAATACCAGCCAGATGCAACCCACGGCCATATAGGACCTACAGGCGATGTTCTTGAGTCGATATATGTCGATCTGAGCACAGCTGGGCCACGTATATACAGCATGGGGGTGGCTGTGATACAAGCCAGCTGCAACCCACGGCTATACAGGACCTACAGGCGATGTTCTTGAGTCGATATATGTCGATCTGAGAACAGCTGGGCCCCGTATATACAGCATGGGGGTAGCTCTGATACCAGCCAGATGCAACCCACGGCCATATAGGACCTACAGGCGATGCTCTTGAGTCGATATATGTCGGTCTGAGCACAGCTGGGCCACGTATATACAGCATGGGTGTAGCTGTGATACCAGCCAGCTGCAACCCACGGCTATATAGGACCTACAGGCGATGTTCTTGAGTCGATATATGTCGATCTGAGCACAGCTGGGCCCCGTATATGCAGCATGGGTTTAGCTCTGATACCAGCCAGATGCAACCCACGGCCATACAGGACCTACAGTGGATATATGTCGACGTGAGCACAGCTGGGCGCCGTATATACAGCATGGGGGTAGCTCTAATACCAGCCAGATGCAACCCACGGCCATATAGGACCTACAGGCGATGTTCTTGAGTCGATATATGTCGATCTGAGCACAGCTGGGCCACGTATATACAGCATGGGGGTAGCTGTGATACCAGCCAGCTGCAACCCGCGGCTATATAGGACCACAGGCGATGTTCTTGAGTCGATATATGTCGATCTGAGCACAGCTGGGCCCCGTATATGCAGCATGGGGGTAGCTCTGATACCAGCCAGATGCAACCCACGGCCATATAGGACCTACAGTGGATATATGTCGATGTGAGCACAGCTGGGCGCCGTATATACAGCATGGGGGTAGCTCTGATACCAGCCAGATGCAACCCACGGCCATATAGGACCTACAGGCGATGCTCTTGAGTCGATATATGTCGATCTGAGCACAGCTGGGCCACGTATATACAGCATGGGGGTAGCTGTGATACCAGCCAGCTGCAACCCACGGCTATATAGGACCTACAGGCGATGTTCTTGAGTCGATATATGTCGATCTGAGCACAGCTGGGCCCCGTATATGCAGCATGGGGGTAGCTCTGATACCAGCCAGATGCAACCCACGGCCATATAGGACCTACAGGCGATGCTCTTGAGTCGATATATGTCGATCTGAGCACAGCTGGGCCACGTATATAGCATGGGGGTAGCTGTGATACCAGCCAGCTGCAACCCACGGCTATATAGGACCTACAGGCGATGTTCTTGAGTCGATATATGTCGATCTGAGCACAGCTGGGCCCCGTATATGCAGCATGGGGGTAGCTCTGATACCAGCCAGATGCAACCCACGGCCATATAGGACCTACAGTGGATATATGTCGATGTGAGCACAGCTGGGCGCCGTATATACAGCATGGGGGTAGCTCTAATACCAGCCAGATGCAACCCACGGCCATATAGGACCAACAGGCGATGTTCTTGAGTCGATATATGTCGATCTGAGCAACGCTGGGCCATGTATATACAGCATGGGGGTAGCTGTGATACCAGCCAGCTGCAACCCACGGCTATATAGGACCACAGGCAATGTTCTTGAGTCGATATATGTCGATCTGAGCACAGCTGGGCCACGTATATACAGCATGGGGGTAGTTGTGATACCAGCCAGCTGCAACCCACGGCTATATAGGACCACAGGCGATGTTCTTGAGTCGATATATGTCGATCTGAGCACAGCTGGGCCCCGTATATGCAGCATGGGGGTTGCTCTGATACCAGCCAGATGCAACCCACGGCCATATAGGACCTACAGTGGATATATGTCGATGTGCGCACAGCTGGGCGCCGTATATACAGCATGGGGATAGCTCTGATACCAGCCAGATGCAACCCACGGCCATATAGGACCTACAGGCGATGTTCTTGAGTCGATATATGTCGATCTGAGCACAGCTGGGCCACGTATATACAGCATGGGGGTGGCTGTGATACAAGCCAGCTGCAACCCACGGCTATATAGGACCTACATGCGATGTTCTTGAGAAGACAAAAGTCGATCTGAGCACAGCTGGGCCCCGTATATGCAGCATGGGGGTAGCTCTGATACCAGCCAGATGCAACCCACGGCCATATAGGACCTACAGTGGATATATGTCGATGTGAGCACAGCTGGGCGCCGTATATACAGCACGGGGGTAGCTCTAATACCAGCCAGATGCAACCCACGGCCATATAGGACCTACAGGCGATGTTCTTGAGTCGATATATGTCGATCTGAGCACAGCTGGGCCACGTATATACAGCATGGGGGTAGCTGTGATACCAGCCAGCTGCAACCCACGGCTATATAGGACCACAGCTGGGCGCCGTATATACAACATGGGGGTAGCTCTGATACCAGCCAGATGCAACCCACAGCCATATAGGACCTACAGGCGATGCTCTTGAGTCGATATATGTCGATCTGAGCACAGCTGGGCCACGTATATACAGCATGGGGGTAGCTGTGATAACAGCCAGCTGCAACCCACGGCTATATAGGACCTACAGGCGATGCTCTTGAGGCGATATATGTCGATCTGAGCACAGCTGGGCCACGTATATACAGCATGGGGGTAGCTGTGATACCAGCCAGCTGCAACCCACGGCTATATAGGACCTACAGGCGATGTTCTTGAGTCGATATATGTCGATCTGAGCACAGCTGGGCCCCGTATATGCAGCATGGGGGTAGCTCTGATACCAGCCAGATGCAACCCACGACCATATAGGACCTACAGTGGATATATGTCGATGTGAGCACAGCTGGGCGCCGTATATACAGCATGGGGGTAGCTCTAATACCAGCCAGATGCAACCCACGGCCATATAGGACCAACAGGCGATGTTCTTGAGTCGATATATGTCGATCTGAGCAACGCTGGGCCATGTATATACAGCATGGGGGTAGCTGTGATACCAGCCAGCTGAACCCACGGCTATATAGGACCACAGGCAATGTTCTTGAGTCGATATATGTCGATCTGAGCACAGCTGGGCCACGTATATACAGCATGGGGGTAGTTGTGATACCAGCCAGCTGCAACCCACGGCTATATAGGACCACAGGCGATGTTCTTGAGTCGATATATGTCGATCTGAGCACAGCTGGGCCCCGTATATTCAGCATGGGGGTTGCTCTGATACCAGCCAGATGCAACCCACGGCCATATAGGACCTACAGTGGATATATGTCGATGTGCGCACAGCTGGGCGCCGTATATACAGCATGGGGATAGCTCTGATACCAGCCAGATGCAACCCACGGCCATATAGGACCTACAGGCGATGTTCTTGAGTCGATATATGTCGATCTGAGCACAGCTGGGCCACGTATATACAGCATGGGGGTGGCTGTGATACAAGCCAGCTGCAACCCACGGCTATATAGGACCTACATGCGATGTTCTTGAGAAGACAAAAGTCGATCTGAGCACAGCTGGGCCCCGTATATGCAGCATGGGGGTAGCTCTGATACCAGCCAGATGCAACCCACGGCCATATAGGACCTACAGTGGATATATGTCGATGTGAGCACAGCTGGGCGCCGTATATACAGCACGGGGGTAGCTCTAATACCAGCCAGATGCAACCCACGGCCATATAGGACCTACAGGCGATGTTCTTGAGTCGATATATGTCGATCTGAGCACAGCTGGGCCACGTATATACATAATGGGGGTAGCTGTGATACCAGCCAGCTGCAACCCACGGCTATATAGGACCACAGGCGATGTTCTTGAGTCGATATATGTCGATCAGAGCACAGCTGGGCCCCGTATATGCAGCATGGGGGTAGCTCTGATACCAGCCAGATGCAACCCACGGCAATATAGGACCTACAGTGGATATATGTCGATGTGAGCACAGCTGGGCGCCGTATATACAGCATGGGAATAGCTCTGATACCAGCCAGATGCAACCCACGGCCATATAGGACCTACAGGCGATGCTCTTGAGTCGATATATGTCGATCTGAGCACAGCTGGGCCACGTATATACAGCATGGGGGTAGCTGTGATACCAGCCAGCTGCAACCCACGGCTATATAGGACCTACAGGCGATGTTCTTGAGTCGATATATGTCGATCTGAGCACAGCTGGGCCCCGTATATGCAGCATGGGGGTAGCTCTGATACCAGCCAGATGCAACCCACGGCCATATAGGACCTACAGTGGATATATGTCGATCTGAGCACAGCTGGGCGCCGTATATACAGCATGGGGGTAGCTCTAATACCAGCCAGATGCAACCCACGGCCATATAGGACCTACAGGCGATGTTCTTGAGTCGATATATGTCGATCTGAGCACAGCTGGGCCACGTATATACAGCATGGGGGTGGCTGTGATACAAGCCAGCTGCAACCCACGGCTATACAGGACCTACAGGCGATGTTCTTGAGTCGATATATGTCGATCTGAGAACAGCTGGGCCCCGTATATACAGCATGGGGGTAGCTCTGATACCAGCCAGATGCAACCCACGGCCATATAGGACCTACAGGCGATGCTCTTGAGTCGATATATGTCGGTCTGAGCACAGCTGGGCCACGTATATACAGCATGGGGGTAGCTGTGATACCAGCCAGCTGCAACCCACGGCTATATAGGACCTACAGGCGATGTTCTTGAATCGATATAAGTCGATCTGAGCACAGCTGGGCCCCGTATATGCAGCATGGGTTTAGCTCTGATACCAGCCAGATGCAACCCACGGCCATACAGGACCTACAGTGGATATATGTCGACGTGAGCACAGCTGGGCGCCGTATATACAGCATGGGGGTAGCTCTAATACCAGCCAGATGCAACCCACGGCCATATAGGACCTACAGGCGATGTTCTTGAGTCGATATATGTCGATCTGAGCACAGCTGGGCCACGTATATACAGCATGGGGGTAGCTGTGATACCAGCCAGCTGCAACCCACGGCTATATAGGACCACAGGCGATGTTCTTGAGTCGATATATGTCGATCTGAGCACAGCTGGGCCCCGTATATGCAGCATGGGGGTAGCTCTGATACCAGCCAGATGCAACCCACGGCCATATAGGACCTACAGTGGATATATGTCGATGTGAGCACAGCTGGGCGCCGTATATACAGCATGGGGGTAGCTCTGATACCAGCCAGATGCAACCCACGGCCATATAGGACCTACAGGCGATGCTCTTGAGTCGATATATGTCGATCTGAGCACAGCTGGGCCACGTATATACAGCATGGGGGTAGCTGTGATACCAGCCAGCTGCAACCCACGGCTATATAGGACCTACAGGCGATGTTCTTGAGTCGATATATGTCGATCTGAGCACAGCTGGGCCCCGTATATGCAGCATGGGGGTAGCTCTGATACCAGCCAGATGCAACCCACGGCCATATAGGACCTACAGGCGATGCTCTTGAGTCGATATATGTCGATCTGAGCACAGCTGGGCCACGTATATAGCATGGGGGTAGCTGTGATACCAGCCAGCTGCAACCCACGGCTATATAGGACCTACAGGCGATGTTCTTGAGTCGATATATGTCGATCTGAGCACAGCTGGGCCCCGTATATGCAGCATGGGGGTAGCTCTGATACCAGCCAGATGCAACCCTCGGCCATATAGGACCTACAGGCGATGCACTTGAGTCGATATATGTCGATCTGAGCACAGCTGGGCCACGTATATACAGCATGGGGGTAGCTGTGATACCAGCCAGCTGCATCCCACGGCTATATAGGACCTACAGGCGATGTTCTTGAGTCGATATATGTCGATCTGAGCACAGCTGGGCCCCGTATATGCAGCATGGGGGTAGCTCTGATACCAGCCAGATGCAACCCACGGCCATATAGGACCTACAGTGGATATATGTCGATGTGAGCACAGCTGGGCCCCGTATATGCAGCATGGGGGTAGCTCTGATACCAGCCAGATGCAACCCACGGCTATATAGGACCTACAGGCGATGCTCTTGAGTCGATATATGTCAATCTGAGCACAGCTGGGCCACGTATATACAGCATGGGGGTGGCTGTGATACCAGCCAGCTACAACCCACGGCTATATAGGACCACAGGCGCTGTTCTTGAGTCGATATATGTCGATCTGAGCACAGCTGGGCCCCGTATATGCAGCATGGGGGTAGCTCTGATACCAGCCAGATGCAACCCACGGCCATATAGGACCTACAGGCGATGCTCTTGAGTCGATATATGTCGATCTGAGCATAGCTGGGCCACGTATATACAGCATGGGGGTAGCTGTGATACCAGCCAGATGCAACCCACGGCCATATAGGACCTACAGTGGATATATGTCAATGTGAGCACAGCTGGGCGCCGTATATACAGCATGGGGGTAGCTCTAATACCAGCCAGATGCAACCCACGGCCATATAGGACCTACAGGCGATGCTCTTGAGTCGATATATGTCGATCTGAGCACAGCTGGGCCACGTATATACAGCATGGGGGTAGCTGTGATACCAGCCAGCTGCAACCTACGGCTATATAGGACCACAGCTGGGCGCCGTATATACAACATGGGGGTAGCTCTGATACCAGCCAGATGCAACCCACGGCCATATAGGACCTACAGGCGATGCTCTTGAGTCGATATATGTCGATCTGAGCACAGCTGGGCCACGTATATACAGCATGGGGGTAGCTGTGATAACAGCCAGCTGCAACCCACGGCTATATAGGACCTACAGGCGATGCTCTTGAGGCGATATATGTCGATCTGAGCACAGCTGGGCCACGTATATACAGCATGGGGGTAGCTGTGATACCAGCCAGATGCAACCCTCGGCCATATAGGACCTACAGGCGATGCACTTGAGTCGATATATGTCGATCTGAGCACAGCTGGGCCACGTATATACAGCATGGGGGTAGCTGTGATACCAGCCAGCTGCATCCCACGGCTATATAGGACCTACAGGCGATGTTCTTGAGTCGATATATGTCGATCTGAGCACAGCTGGGCCCCGTATATGCAGCATGGGGGTAGCTCTGATACCAGCCAGATGCAACCCACGGCCATATAGGACCTACAGTGGATATATGTCGATGTGAGCACAGCTGGGCCCCGTATATGCAGCATGGGGGTAGCTCTGATACCAGCCAGATGCAACCCACGGCTATATAGGACCTACAGGCGATGCTCTTGAGTCGATATATGTCAATCTGAGCACAGCTGGGCCACGTATATACAGCATGGGGGTGGCTGTGATACCAGCCAGCTACAACCCACGGCTATATAGGACCACAGGCGCTGTTCTTGAGTCGATATATGTCGATCTGAGCACAGCTGGGCCCCGTATATGCAGCATGGGGGTAGCTCTGATACCAGCCAGATGCAACCCACGGCCATATAGGACCTACAGGCGATGCTCTTGAGTCGATATATGTCGATCTGAGCATAGCTGGGCCACGTATATACAGCATGGGGGTAGCTGTGATACCAGCCAGATGCAACCCACGGCCATATAGGACCTACAGTGGATATATGTCAATGTGAGCACAGCTGGGCGCCGTATATACAGCATGGGGGTAGCTCTAATACCAGCCAGATGCAACCCACGGCCATATAGGACCTACAGGCGATGCTCTTGAGTCGATATATTTCGATCTGAGCACAGCTGGGCCACGTATATACAGCATGGGGGTAGCTGTGATACCAGCCAGCTGCAACCCACGGCTATATAGGACCACAGCTGGGCGCCGTATATACAACATGGGGGTAGCTCTGATACCAGCCAGATGCAACCCACGGCCATATAGGACCTACAGGCGATGCTCTTGAGTCGATATATGTCGATCTGAGCACAGCTGGGCCACGTATATTCAGCATGGGGGTAGCTGTGATAACAGCCAGCTGCAACCCACGGCTATATAGGACCTACAGGCGATGCTCTTGAGGCGATATATGTCGATCTGAGCACAGCTGGGCCACGTATATACAGCATGGGGGTAGCTGTGATACCAGCCAGCTGCAACCCACGGCTATATAGGACCTACAGGCGATGTTCTTGAGTCGATATATGTCGATCTGAGCACAGCTGGGCCCCGTATATGCAGCATGGGGGTAGCTCTGATACCAGCCAGATGCAACCCACGACCATATAGGACCTACAGTGGATATATGTCGATGTGAGCACAGCTGGGCGCCGTATATACAGCATGGGGGTAGCTCTAATACCAGCCAGAAGCAACCCACGGCCATATAGGACCAACAGGCGATGTTCTTGAGTCGATATATGTCGATCTGAGCAACGCTGGGCCATGTATATACAGCATGGGGGTAGCTGTGATACCAGCCAGCTGCAACCCACGGCTATATAGGACCACAGGCAATGTTCTTGAGTCGATATATGTCGATCTGAGCACAGCTGGGCCACGTATATACAGCATGGGGGTAGTTGTGATACCAGCCAGCTGCAACCCACGGCTATATAGGACCACAGGCGATGTTCTTGAGTCGATATATGTCGATCTGAGCACAGCTGGGCCCCGTATATGCAGCATGGGGGTTGCTCTGATACCAGCCAGATGCAACCCACGGCCATATAGGACCTACAGTGGATATATGTCGATGTGCGCACAGCTGGGCGCCGTATATACAGCATGGGGATAGCTCTGATACCAGCCAGATGCAACCCACGGCCATATAGGACCTACAGGCGATGTTCTTGAGTCGATATATGTCGATCTGAGCACAGCTGGGCCACGTATATACAGCATGGGGGTGGCTGTGATACAAGCCAGCTGCAACCCACGGCTATATAGGACCTACATGCGATGTTCTTGAGAAGACAAAAGTCGATCTGAGCACAGCTGGGCCCCGTATATGCAGCATGGGGGTAGCTCTGATACCAGCCAGATGCAACCCACGGCCATATAGGACCTACAGTGGATATATGTCGATGTGAGCACAGCTGGGCGCCGTATATACAGCACGGGGGTAGCTCTAATACCAGCCAGATGCAACCCACGGCCATATAGGACCTACAGGCGATGTTCTTGAGTCGATATATGTCGATCTGAGCACAGCTGGGCCACGTATATACAGCATGGGGGTAGCTGTGATACCAGCCAGCTGCAACCCACGGCTATATAGGACCACAGCTGGGCGCCGTATATACAACATGGGGGTAGCTCTGATACCAGCCAGATGCAACCCACGGCCATATAGGACCTACAGGCGATGCTCTTGAGGCGATATATGTCGATCTGAGCACAGCTGGGCCACGTATATACAGCATGGGGGTAGCTGTGATACCAGCCAGCTGCAACCCACGGCTATATAGGACCTACAGGCGATGTTCTTGAGTCGATATATGTCGATCTGAGCACAGCTGGGCCCCGTATATGCAGCATGGGGGTAGCTCTGATACCAGCCAGATGCAACCCACGACCATATAGGACCTACAGTGGATATATGTCGATGTGAGCACAGCTGGGCGCCGTATATACAGCATGGGGGTAGCTCTAATACCAGCCAGATGCAACCCACGCCCATATAGGACCAACAGGCGATGTTCTTGAGTCGATATATGTCGATCTGAGCAACGCTGGGCCATGTATATACAGCATGGGGGTAGCTGTGATACCAGCCAGCTGCAACCCACGGCTATATAGGACCACAGGCAATGTTCTTGAGTCGATATATGTCGATCTGAGCACAGCTGGGCCACGTATATACAGCATGGGGGTAGTTGTGATACCAGCCAGCTGCAACCCACGGCTATATAGGACCACAGGCGATGTTCTTGAGTCGATATATGTCGATCTGAGCACAGCTGGGCCCCGTATATTCAGCATGGGGGTTGCTCTGATACCAGCCAGATGCAACCCACGGCCATATAGGACCTACAGTGGATATATGTCGATGTGCGCACAGCTGGGCGCCGTATATACAGCATGGGGATAGCTCTGATACCAGCCAGATGCAACCCACGGCCATATAGGACCTACAGGCGATGTTCTTGAGTCGATATATGTCGATCTGAGCACAGCTGGGCCACGTATATACAGCATGGGGGTGGCTGTGATACAAGCCAGCTGCAACCCACGGCTATATAGGACCTACATGCGATGTTCTTGAGAAGACAAAAGTCGATCTGAGCACAGCTGGGCCCCGTATATGCAGCATGGTGGTAGCTCTGATACCAGCCAGATGCAACCCACGGCCATATAGGACCTACAGTGGATATATGTCGATGTGAGCACAGCTGGGCGCCGTATATACAGCACGGGGGTAGCTCTAATACCAGCCAGATGCAACCCACGGCCATATAGGACCTACAGGCGATGTTCTTGAGTCGATATATGTCGATCTGAGCACAGCTGGGCCACGTATATACATAATGGGGGTAGCTGTGATACCAGCCAGCTGCAACCCACGGCTATATAGGACCACAGGCGATGTTCTTGAGTCGATATATGTCGATCAGAGCACAGCTGGGCCCCGTATATGCAGCATGGGGGTAGCTCTGATACCAGCCAGATGCAACCCACGGCAATATAGGACCTACAGTGGATATATGTCGATGTGAGCACAGCTGGGCGCCGTATATACAGCATGGGAATAGCTCTGATACCAGCCAGATGCAACCCACGGCCATATAGGACCTACAGGCGATGCTCTTGAGTCGATATATGTCGATCTGAGCACAACTGGGCCACGTATATACAGCATGGGGGTAGCTGTGATACCAGCCAGCTGCAACCCACGGCTATATAGGACCTACAGGCGATGTTCTTGAGTCGATATATGTCGATCTGAGCACAGCTGGGCCCCGTATATGCAGCATGGGGGTAGCTCTGATACCAGCCAGATGCAACCCACGGCCATATAGGACCTACAGTGGATATATGTCGATCTGAGCACAGCTGGGCGCCGTATATACAGCATGGGGGTAGCTCTAATACCAGCCAGATGCAACCCACGGCCATATAGGACCTACAGGCGATGTTCTTGAGTCGATATATGTCGATCTGAGCACAGCTGGGCCACGTATATACAGCATGGGGGTGGCTGTGATACAAGCCAGCTGCAACCCACGGCTATACAGGACCTACAGGCGATGTTCTTGAGTCGATATATGTCGATCTGAGAACAGCTGGGCCCCGTATATACAGCATGGGGGTAGCTCTGATACCAGCCAGATGCAACCCACGGCCATATAGGACCTACAGGCGATGCTCTTGAGTCGATATATGTCGGTCTGAGCACAGCTGGGCCACGTATATACAGCATGGGGGTAGCTGTGATACCAGCCAGCTGCAACCCACGGCTATATAGGACCTACAGGCGATGTTCTTGAGTCGATATATGTCGATCTGAGCACAGCTGGGCCCCGTATATGCAGCATGGGTTTAGCTCTGATACCAGCCAGATGCAACCCACGGCCATACAGGACCTACAGTGGATATATGTCGACGTGAGCACAGCTGGGCGCCGTATATACAGCATGGGGGTAGCTCTAATACCAGCCAGATGCAAGCCACGGCCATATAGGACCTACAGGCGATGTTCTTGAGTCGATATATGTCGATCTGAGCACAGCTGGGCCACGTATATACAGCATGGGGGTAGCTGTGATACCAGCCAGCTGCAACCCGCGGCTATATAGGACCACAGGCGATGTTCTTGAGTCGATATATGTCGATCTGAGCACAGCTGGGCCCCGTATATGCAGCATGGGGGTAGCTCTGATACCAGCCAGATGCAACCCACGGCCATATAGGACCTACAGTGGATATATGTCGATGTGAGCACAGCTGGGCGCCGTATATACAGCATGGGGGTAGCTCTGATACCAGCCAGATGCAACCCACGGCCATATAGGACCTACAGGCGATGCTCTTGAGTCGATATATGTCGATATGAGCACAGCTGGGCCACGTATATACAGCATGGGGGTAGCTGTGATACCAGCCAGCTGCAACCCACGGCTATATAGGACCTACAGGCGATGTTCTTGAGTCGATATATGTCGATCTGAGCACAGCTGGGCCCCGTATATGCAGCATGGGGGTAGCTCTGATACCAGCCAAATGCAACCCACGGCCATATAGGACCTACAGGCGATGCTCTTGAGTCGATATATGTCGATCTGAGCACAGCTGGGCCACGTATATAGCATGGGGGTAGCTGTGATACCAGCCAGCTGCAACCCACGGCTATATAGGACCTACAGGCGATGTTCTTGAGTCGATATATGTCGATCTGAGCACAGCTGGGCCCCGTATATGCAGCATGGGGGTAGCTCTGATACCAGCCAGATGCAACCCACGGCCATATAGGACCTACAGTGGATATATGTCGATCTGAGCACAGCTGGGCGCCGTATATACAGCATGGGGGTAGCTCTAATACCAGCCAGATGCAACCCACGGCCATATAGGACCTACAGGCGATGTTCTTGAGTCGATATATGTCGATCTGAGCACAGCTGGGCCACGTATATACAGCATCGGGGTGGCTGTGATACAAGCCAGCTGCAACCCACGGCTATATAGGACCTACAGGCGATGTTCTTGAGTCGATATATGTCGATCTGAGAACAGCTGGGCCCCGTATATACAGCATGGGGGTAGCTCTGATACCAGCCAGATGCAACCCACGGCCATATAGGACCTACAGGCGATGCTCTTGAGTCGATATATGTCGATCTGAGCACAGCTGGGCCACGTATATACAGCATGGGGGTAGCTGTGATACCAGCCAGCTGCAACCCACGGCCATATAGGACCTACAGGCGATGCTCTTGAGTCGATATATGTCGATCTGAGCACAGCTGGGCCACGTATATAGCATGGGGGTAGCTGTGATACCAGCCAGCTGCAACCCACGGCTATATAGGACCTACAGGCGATGTTCTTGAGTCGATATATGTCGATCTGAGCACAGCTGGGCCCCGTATATGCAGCATGGGGGTAGCTCTGATACCAGCCAGATGCAACCCACGGCCATATAGGACCTACAGTGGATATATGTCGATGTGAGCACAGCTGGGCGCCGTATATACAGCATGGGGGTAGCTCTAATACCAGCCAGATGCAACCCACGGCCATATAGGACCAACAGGCGATGTTCTTGAGTCGATATATGTCGATCTGAGCAACGCTGGGCCATGTATATACAGCATGGGGGTAGCTGTGATACCAGCCAGCTGCAACCCACGGCTATATAGGACCACAGGCAATGTTCTTGAGTCGATATATGTCGATCTGAGCACAGCTGGGCCACGTATATACAGCATGGGGGTAGTTGTGATACCAGCCAGCTGCAACCCACGGCTATATAGGACCACAGGCGATGTTCTTGAGTCGATATATGTCGATCTGAGCACAGCTGGGCCCCGTATATGCAGCATGGGGGTTGCTCTGATACCAGCCAGATGCAACCCACGGCCATATAGGACCTACAGTGGATATATGTCGATGTGCGCACAGCTGGGCGCCGTATATACAGCATGGGGATAGCTCTGATACCAGCCAGATGCAACCCACGGCCATATAGGACCTTCAGGCGATGTTCTTGAGTCGATATATGTCGATCTGAGCACAGCTGGGCCACGTATATACAGCATGGGGGTGGCTGTGATACAAGCCAGCTGCAACCCACGGCTATATAGGACCTACATGCGATGTTCTTGAGAAGACAAAAGTCGATCTGAGCACAGCTGGGCCCCGTATATGCAGCATGGGGGTAGCTCTGATACCAGCCAGATGCAACCCACGGCCATATAGGACCTACAGTGGATATATGTCGATGTGAGCACAGCTGGGCGCCGTATATACAGCACGGGGGTAGCTCTAATACCAGCCAGATGCAACCCACGGCCATATAGGACCTACAGGCGATGTTCTTGAGTCGATATATGTCGATCTGAGCACAGCTGGGCCACGTATATACAGCATGGGGGTAGCTGTGATACCAGCCAGCTGCAACCCACGGCTATATAGGACCACAGCTGGGCGCCGTATATACAACATGGGGGTAGCTCTGATACCAGCCAGATGCAACCCACGGCCATATAGGACCTACAGGCGATGCTCTTGAGTCGATATATGTCGATCTGAGCACAGCTGGGCCACGTATATACAGCATGGGGGTAGCTGTGATAACAGCCAGCTGCAACCCACGGCTATATAGGACCTACAGGCGATGCTCTTGAGGCGATATATGTCGATCTGAGCACAGCTGGGCCACGTATATACAGCATGGGGGTAGCTGTGATACCAGCCAGCTGCAACCCACGGCTATATAGGACCTACAGGCGATGTTCTTGAGTCGATATATGTCGATCTGAGCACAGCTGGGCCCCGTATATGCAGCATGGGGGTAGCTCTGATACCAGCCAGATGCAACCCACGACCATATAGGACCTACAGTGGATATATGTCGATGTGAGCACAGCTGGGCGCCGTATATACAGCATGGGGGTAGCTCTAATACCAGCCAGATGCAACCCACGGCCATATAGGACCAACAGGCGATGTTCTTGAGTCGATATATGTCGATCTGAGCAACGCTGGGCCATGTATATACAGCATGGGGGTAGCTGTGATACCAGCCAGCTGAACCCACGGCTATATAGGACCACAGGCAATGTTCTTGAGTCGATATATGTCGATCTGAGCACAGCTGGGCCACGTATATACAGCATGGGGGTAGTTGTGATACCAGCCAGCTGCAACCCACGGCTATATAGGACCACAGGCGATGTTCTTGAGTCGATATATGTCGATCTGAGCACAGCTGGGCCCCGTATATTCAGCATGGGGGTTGCTCTGATACCAGCCAGATGCAACCCACGGCCATATAGGACCTACAGTGGATATATGTCGATGTGCGCACAGCTGGGCGCCGTATATACAGCATGGGGATAGCTCTGATACCAGCCAGATGCAACCCACGGCCATATAGGACCTACAGGCGATGTTCTTGAGTCGATATATGTCGATCTGAGCACAGCTGGGCCACGTATATACAGCATGGGGGTGGCTGTGATACAAGCCAGCTGCAACCCACGGCTATATAGGACCTACATGCGATGTTCTTGAGAAGACAAAAGTCGATCTGAGCACAGCTGGGCCCCGTATATGCAGCATGGGGGTAGCTCTGATACCAGCCAGATGCAACCCACGGCCATATAGGACCTACAGTGGATATATGTCGATGTGAGCACAGCTGGGCGCCGTATATACAGCACGGGGGTAGCTCTAATACCAGCCAGATGCAACCCACGGCCATATAGGACCTACAGGCGATGTTCTTGAGTCGATATATGTCGATCTGAGCACAGCTGGGCCACGTATATACATAATGGGGGTAGCTGTGATACCAGCCAGCTGCAACCCACGGCTATATAGGACCACAGGCGATGTTCTTGAGTCGATATATGTCGATCAGAGCACAGCTGGGCCCCGTATATGCAGCATGGGGGTAGCTCTGATACCAGCCAGATGCAACCCACGGCAATATAGGACCTACAGTGGATATATGTCGATGTGAGCACAGCTGGGCGCCGTATATACAGCATGGGAATAGCTCTGATACCAGCCAGATGCAACCCACGGCCATATAGGACCTACAGGCGATGCTCTTGAGTCGATATATGTCGATCTGAGCACAGCTGGGCCACGTATATACAGCATGGGGGTAGCTGTGATACCAGCCAGCTGCAACCCACGGCTATATAGGACCTACAGGCGATGTTCTTGAGTCGATATATGTCGATCTGAGCACAGCTGGGCCCCGTATATGCAGCATGGGGGTAGCTCTGATACCAGCCAGATGCAACCCACGGCCATATAGGACCTACAGTGGATATATGTCGATCTGAGCACAGCTGGGCGCCGTATATACAGCATGGGGGTAGCTCTAATACCAGCCAGATGCAACCCACGGCCATATAGGACCTACAGGCGATGTTCTTGAGTCGATATATGTCGATCTGAGCACAGCTGGGCCACGTATATACAGCATGGGGGTGGCTGTGATACAAGCCAGCTGCAACCCACGGCTATACAGGACCTACAGGCGATGTTCTTGAGTCGATATATGTCGATCTGAGAACAGCTGGGCCCCGTATATACAGCATGGGGGTAGCTCTGATACCAGCCAGATGCAACCCACGGCCATATAGTACCTACAGGCGATGCTCTTGAGTCGATATATGTCGGTCTGAGCACAGCTGGGCCACGTATATACAGCATGGGGGTAGCTGTGATACCAGCCAGCTGCAACCCACGGCTATATAGGACCTACAGGCGATGTTCTTGAGTCGATATATGTCGATCTGAGCACAGCTGGGCCCCGTATATGCAGCATGGGTTTAGCTCTGATACCAGCCAGATGCAACCCACGGCCATACAGGACCTACAGTGGATATATGTCGACGTGAGCACAGCTGGGCGCCGTATATACAGCATGGGGGTAGCTCTAATACCAGCCAGATGCAACCCACGGCCATATAGGACCTACAGGCGATGTTCTTGAGTCGATATATGTCGATCTGAGCACAGCTGGGCCACGTATATACAGCATGGGGGTAGCTGTGATACCAGCCAGCTGCAACCCACGGCTATATAGGACCACAGGCGATGTTCTTGAGTCGATATATGTCGATCTGAGCACAGCTGGGCCCCGTATATGCAGCATGGGGGTAGCTCTGATACCAGCCAGATGCAACCCACGGCCATATAGGACCTACAGTGGATATATGTCGATGTGAGCACAGCTGGGCGCCGTATATACAGCATGGGGGTAGCTCTGATACCAGCCAGATGCAACCCACGGCCATATAGGACCTACAGGCGATGCTCTTGAGTCGATATATGTCGATCTGAGCACAGCTGGGCCACGTATATACAGCATGGGGGTAGCTGTGATACCAGCCAGCTGCAACCCACGGCTATATAGGACCTACAGGCGATGTTCTTGAGTCGATATATGTCGATCTGAGCACAGCTGGGCCCCGTATATGCAGCATGGGGGTAGCTCTGATACCAGCCAGATGCAACCCACGGCCATATAGGACCTACAGGCGATGCTCTTGAGTCGATATATGTCG
This sequence comes from Lordithon lunulatus, assembly GCA_963942505.1. Taxonomy (NCBI): domain Eukaryota; kingdom Metazoa; phylum Arthropoda; class Insecta; order Coleoptera; family Staphylinidae; genus Lordithon; species Lordithon lunulatus. The sequence goes on along the minus strand of OZ012670.1, from coordinate 31,968,595 downwards.
ATCTGAGCACAGCTGGGCCACGTATATAGCATGGGGGTAGCTGTGATACCAGCCAGCTGCAACCCACGGCTATATAGGACCTACAGGCGATGTTCTTGAGTCGATATATGTCGATCTGAGCACAGCTGGGCCCCGTATATGCAGCATGGGGGTAGCTCTGATACCAGCCAGATGCAACCCACGGCCATATAGGACCTACAGTGGATATATGTCGATCTGAGCACAGCTGGGCGCCGTATATACAGCATGGGGGTAGCTCTAATACCAGCCAGATGCAACCCACGGCCATATAGGACCTACAGGCGATGTTCTTGAGTCGATATATGTCGATCTGAGCACAGCTGGGCCACGTATATACAGCATCGGGGTGGCTGTGATACAAGCCAGCTGCAACCCACGGCTATATAGGACCTACAGGCGATGTTCTTGAGTCGATATATGTCGATCTGAGAACAGCTGGGCCCCGTATATACAGCATGGGGGTAGCTCTGATACCAGCCAGATGCAACCCACGGCCATATAGGACCTACAGGCGATGCTCTTGAGTCGATATATGTCGATCTGAGCACAGCTGGGCCACGTATATACAGCATGGGGGTAGCTGTGATACCAGCCAGCTGCAACCCACGGCTATATAGGACCTACAGGCGATGTTCTTGAGTCGACAAATGTCGATCTGAGCACAGCTGGGCCCCGTATATGCAGCATGGGGGTAGCTCTGATACCAGCCAGATGCAACCCACGGCCATATAGGACCTACAGTGGATATATGTCGATGTGAGCACAGCTGGGCGCCGTATATACAGCATGGGGGTAGCTCTAATACCTGCCAGATGCAACCCACGGCCATATAGGACCTACAGGCGATGTTCTTGAGTCGATATATGTCGATCTGAGCACAGCTGGGCCACGTATATACAGCATGGGGGTAGCTGTGATACCAGCCAGCTGCAACCCACGGCTATATAGGACCACAGGCGATGTTCTTGAGTCGATATATGTCGATCTGAGCACAGCTGGGCCTCGTATATGCAGCATGGGGGTAGCTCTGATACCAGCCAGATGCAACCCACGACAATATAGGACCTACAGTGGATATATGTCGATGTGAGCACAGCTGGGCGCCGTATATACAGCATGGGAATAGCTCTGATACCAGCCAGATGCAACCCACGGCCATATAGGACCTACAGGCGATGCTCTTGAGTCGATATATGTCGATCTGAGCACAGCTGGGCCACGTATATACAGCATGGGGGTAGCTGTGATACCAGCCAGCTGCAACCCACGGCTATATAGGACCGACAGGCGATGTTCTTGAGTCGATATATGTCGATCTGAGCACAGCTGGGCCCCGTATATGCAGAATGGGGGTAGCTCTGATACCAGCCAGATGCAACCCACGGCCATATAGGACCTACAGTGGATATATGTCGATCTGAGCACAGCTGGGCGCCGTATCTACAGCATGGGGGTAGCTCTAATATCAGCCAGATGCAACCCACAGCCATATAGGACCTACAGGCGATGTTCTTGAATCGATATATGTCGATCTGAGCACAGCTGGGCCACGTATATACAGCATGGGGGTAGCTGTGATACCAGCCAGCTGCAACCCACGGCTATATAGGACCACAGGCGATGTTCTTGAGTCGATATATGTCGATCTGAGCACAGCTGGGCCCCGTATATGCAGCATGGGGGTAGCTCTGATACCAGCCAGATGCAAGCCACGGCCATATAGGACCTACAGTGGATATATGTCGAAGTGATCACAGCTGGGCGCCGTATATACAGCATGGGGGTAGCTCTGATACCAGCCAGATGCAACCCACGGCCATATAGGACCTACAGGCGATGCTCTTGAGTCGATATATGTGGATCTGAGCACAGCTGGGCCAAGTATATACAGCATGGGGGTAGCTGTGATACCAGCCAGCTGCAACACATGGCTATATAGGACCTACAGGCGATGTTCTTGAGTCGATATATGTCGATCTGAGCACAGCTGGGCCCCGTATATGCAGCATGGGGGTAGCTCTGATACCAGCCGGATGCAACCCACGGCCATATAGGACCTACAGTGGATATATTTCGATCTGAGCACAGCTGGGCGCCGTATATATAGCATGGGGGTAGCTCTAATACCAGCCAGATGCAACCCACGGCCATATAGGACCTACAGGCGATGTTCTTGAGTCGATATATGTCGATCTGAGCACAGCTGGGCCACGTATATACAGCATGAGGGTGGCTGTGATACAAGCCAGCTGCAACCCACGGCTATATAGGACCTACAGGCGATGTTCTTGTGTCGATATATGTCGATCTGAGCACAGCTGGGCCCCGTATATACAGCATGGGGGTAGCTCTGATACCAGCTAGATGCAACCCACGGCCATATAGGACCTACAGGCGATGTTCTTGAGTCGATATATGTCGATCTGAGCACAGCTGGGCCCCGCATATGCAGCATGGGGGTAGCTCTGATACCAGCCAGATGCAACCTACGGCCATATAGGACCTACATTGGATATATGTCGATGTGAGCACAGCTGGGCGACGTATATACAGCATGGGGGTAGCTCTGATACCAGCCAGATGCAACCCACGGCCATATAGGACCTACAGTGGATATATGTCGATGTGAGCACAGCTGGGCGCCGTATATACAGCATGGGAATAGCTCTGATACCAGCCAGATGCAACCCACGGCCATATAGGACCTACAGGCGATGCTCTTGAGTCGATATATGTCGATCTGAGCACAGCTGGGCCACGTATATACAGCATGGGGGTAGCTGTGATACCAGCCAGCTGCAACCCACGGCTATATAGGACCTACAGGCGATGTTCTTGAGTCGATATATGTCGATCTGAGCACAGCTGGGCTCCGTATATGCAGCATGGGGGTAGCTCTGATACCAGCCGGATGCAACCCACGGCCATATAGGACCTACAGTGGATATATGTCGATCTGAGCACAGCTGGGCGCCGTATATACAGCATGGGGGTAGCTCTAATAACAGCCAGATGCAACCCACGGCCATATAGGACCTACAGGCGATGTTCTTGAATCGATATATGTCGATCTGAGCACAGCTGGGCTACGTATATACAGCATGGGGGTGGCTGTGATACAAGCCAGCTGCAACCCACGGCTATATAGGACCTACAGGCGATGTTCTTGTGTCGATATATGTCGATCTGAGCACAGCTGGGCCACGTATATACATCATGGGGGTAGCTGTGATACCAGCCAGCTGCAAGCCACGGCCATATAGGACCTACAGTGGATATATGTCGATGTGAGCACAGCTGGGCGCCGTATATACAGCATGGGGGTAGCTCTGATACCAGCCAGATGCAACCCACGGCCATATAGGACCTACAGGCGATGATCTTGAGTCGATATATGTCGATCTGAGCACAGCTGGGCCACGTATATACAGCATGGGGGTGGCTGTGATACAAGCCAGCTGCAACCCACGGCTATATAGGACCTACAGGCGATGTTCTTGAGTCGATATATGTCGATCTGAGCACAGCTGGGCCTCGTATATACAGCGGGGGGGTAGCTCTGATACCAGCCAGATGCAACCCACGGCCATATAGGTTCTACAGGCGATGCTCTTGAGGCGATATATGTCGATCTGAGCACAGCTGGGCCACGTATATACAGCATGGGGGTAGCTGTGATACCAGCCAGCTGCAACCCACGGCTATATAGGACCTACAGGCGATGTTCTTGAGTCGATATATGTCGATCTGAGCACAGCTGGGCGCCGTATATACAGCATGGGGGTAGCTCTAATACCAGCCAGATGCAACCCACGGCCATATAGGACCAACAGGCGATGTTCTTGAGTCGATATATGTCGATCTGAGCACAGCTGGGCCACGTATATACAGCATGGGGGTAGCTGTGTTACCAGCCAGCTGCAACCCACGGCTATATAGGACCACAGGCAATGTTCTTGAGTCGATATATGTCGATCTGAGCACAGCTGGGCCACGTATATACAGCATGGGGGTAGTTGTGATACCAGCCAGCTGCAACCCACGGCTATATAGGACCACAGGCGATGTTCTTGAGTCGATATATGTCGATCTGAGCACAGCTGGGCCCCGTATTGCAGCATGGGGGTAGCTCTGATACCAGCCAGATGCAACCCACGGCCATATAGGACCTACAGTGGATATATGTCGATGTGTGCACAGCTGGGCGCCGTATATACAGCACGGGGGTAGCTCTAATACCAGCCAGATGCAACCCACGGCCATATAGGACCTACAGGCGATGTTCTTGAGTCGATATATGTCGATCTGAGCACAGCTGGGCCACGTATATACAGCATGGGGGTGGCTGTGATACAAGCCAGCTGCAACCCACGGCTATATAGGACCTACATGCGATGTTCTTGAGTCGACAAAAGTCGATCTGAGCACAGCTGGGCCCCGTATATGCAGCATGGGGGTAGCTCTGATACCAGCCAGATGCAACCCACGGCCATATAGGACCTACAGTGGATATATGTCGATGTGAGCACAGCTGGGCGCCGTATATACAGCACGGGGGTAGCTCTAATACCAGCCAGATGCAACCCACGGCCATATAGGACCTACAGGCGATGTTCTTGAGTCGATATATGTCGATCTGAGCACAGCTGGGCCACGTATATACATAATGGGGGTAGCTGTGATACCAGCCAGCTGCAACCCACGGCTATATAGGACCACAGGCGATGTTCTTGAGTCGATATATGTCGATCAGAGCACAGCTGGGCCCCGTATATGCAGCATGGGGGTAGCTCTGATACCAGCCAGATGCAACCCACGGCAATATAGGACCTACAGTGGATATATGTCGATGTGAGCACAGCTGGGCGCCGTATATACAGCATGGGAATAGCTCTGATACCAGCCAGATGCAACCCACGGCCATATAGGACCTACAGGCGATGCTCTTGAGTCGATATATGTCGATCTGAGCACAGCTGGGCCCCGTATATGCAGCATGAGGGTAGCTCTGATACCAGCCAGATGCAACCCACGGCCATATAGGACCTACAGGCGATGCTCTTGAGTCGATATATGTCGATCTGAGCACAGCTGGGCCACGTATATATAGCATGGGGGTAGCTGTGATACCAGCCAGCTGCAACCCACGGCTATATAGGACCTACAGGCGATGTTCTTGAGTCGATATATGTCGATCTGAGCACAGCTGGGCCCCGTATATGCAGCATGGGGGTGGCTCTGATACCAGCCAGATGCAACCCACGGCCATATAGGACCTACAGTGGATATATGTCGATGTGAGCACAGCTGGGCGCCGTATATACAGCACGGGGGTAGCTCTAATACCAGCCAGATGCAACCCACGGCCATATAGGACCTACAGGCGATGTTCTTGAGTCGATATATGTCGATCTGAGCACAGCTGGGCCACGTATATACATCATGGGGGTGGCTGTGATACAAGCCAGCTGCAACCCACGGCTATATAGGACCTACAGGCGATGTTCTTGAGTCGATATATGTCGATCTGAGAACAGCTGGGCCACGTATATACAGCATGGGGGTAGCTGTGATACCAGCCAGCTGCAACCCACGGCTATATAGGACCTACAGGCGATGTTCTTGAGTCGATATATGTCGATCTGAGCACAGCTGGGCCCCGTATATGCAGCATGGGGGTAGCTCTGATACCAGCCAGATGCAACCCACGGCCATATAGGACCTACAGTGGATATATGTCGATCTGAGCACAGCTGGGCGCCGTATATACAGCATGGGGGTAGCTCTAATACCAGCCAGATGCAACCCACGGCCATATAGGACCTACAGGCGATGTTCTTGAGTCGATATATGTCGATCTGAGCACAGCTGGGCCACGTATATACATCATGGGGGTGGCTGTGATACAAGCCAGCTGCAACCCACGGCTATATAGGACCTACAGGCGATGTTCTTGAGTCGATATATGTCGATCTGAGAACAGCTGGGCCCCGTATATACAGCATGGGGGTAGCTCTGATACCAGCCAGATGCAACCCACGGCCATATAGGACCTACAGGCGATGCTCTTGAGTCGATATATGTCGATCTGAGCACAGCTGGGCCACGTATATACAGCATGGGGGTAGCTGTGATACCAGCCAGCTGCAACCCACGGCTATATAGGACCTACAGGCGATGTTCTTGAGTCGATATATGTCGATCTGAGCACAGCTGGGCCCCGTATATGCAGCATGGGTTTAGCTCTGATACCAGCCAGATGCAACCCACGGCCATACAGGACCTAAAGTGGATATATGTCGATGTGAGCACAGCTGGGCGCCGTATATACAGCATGGGGGTAGCTCTAATACCAGCCAGATGCAACCCACGGCCATATAGGACCTACAGGCGATGTTCTTGAGTCGATATATGTCGATCTGAGCACAGCTGGGCCACGTATATACAGCATGGGGGTAGCTGTGATACCAGCCAGCTGCAACCCACGGCTATATAGGACCACAGGCGATGTTCTTGAGTCGATATATGTCGATCTGAGCACAGCTGGGCCCCGTATATGCAGCATGGGGGTAGCTCTGATACCAGCCAGATGCAACCCACGGCCATATAGGACCTACAGTGGATATATGTCGATGTGAGAACAGCTGGGCGCCGTATATACAGCATGGGGGTAGCTCTGATACCAGCCAGATGCAACCCACGCCCATATAGGACCTACAGGCGATGCTCTTGAGTCGATATATGTCGATCTGAGCACAGCTGGGCCACGTATATACAGCATGGGGGTAGCTGTGATACCAGCCAGCTGCAACCCACGGCTATATAGGACCACAGGCGATGTTCTTGAGTCGATATATGTCGATCTGAGCACAGCTGGGCCCCGTATATACAGCATGGGGGTAGCTCTGATACCAGCCAGATGCAACCCACGGCCATATAGGACCTACAGGCGATGCTCTTGAGTCGATATATATCGATCTGAGCACAGCTGGGCCACGTATATACAGCATGGGGGTAGCTGTGATACAAGCCAGCTGCAACCCACGGCTATATAGGACCTACAGGCGTTGTTCTTGAGTCGATATATGTCGATCTGAGCACAGCTGGGCCCCGTATATACAGCATGGGGGTAGCTCTGATACCAGCCAGATGCAACCCACGGCCATATAGGACCTACAGGCGATGCTCTTGAGTCGATATATGTCGATCAGAGCACAGCTGGGACACGTATATACAGCATGGGGGTAGCTGTGATACCAGCCAGCTGCATCCCACGGCTATATAGGACCTACAGGCGATGTTCTTGAGTCGATATATGTCGATCTGAGCACAGCTGGGCCCCGTATATGCAGCATGGGGGTAGCTCTGATACCAGCCAGATGCAACCCACGGCCATATAGGACCTACAGTGGATATATGTCGATGTGAGCACAGCTGGGCGCCGTATGTACAGCATGGGGGTAGCTCTAATACCAGCCAGATGCAACCCACGGCCATATAGGACCTACAGGCGATGTTCTTGAGTCGATATATGTCGATCTGAGCACAGCTGGGCCACGTATATACAGCATGGGGGTAGCTGTGATACCAGCCAGCTACAACCCACGGCTATATAGGACCACAGGCGATGTTCTTGAGTCGATATATGTCGATCTGAGCACAGCTGGGCCCCGTATATGCAGCATGGGGGTAGCTCTGATACTAGCCAGATGCAACCCACGGCCATATAGGACCTACAGGCGATGCTCTTGAGTCGATATATGTCGATCTGAGCATAGCTGGGCCACGTATATACAGCATGGGGGTAGCTGTGATACCAGCCAGCTGCAACCCACGGCTATATAGGACCTACAGCCGATGTTCTTGAGTCTATATATGTCGATCTGAGCACAGCTGGGCCCCGTATATGCAGCATGGGGGTAGCTCTGATACCAGCCAGATGCAACCCACGGCCATATAGGACCTACAGTGGATATATGTCGATCTGAGCACAGCTGGGCGCCGTATATACAGCATGGGGGTAGCTCTAATACTAGCCAGATGCAACCCACGGCCATATAGGACCTACAGGCGATGTTCTTGAGTCGATATATGTCGATCTGAGCACAGCTGGGCCACGTATATACAGCATGTGGGTAGCTGTGATACCAGCCAGCTGCAACCCACGGCTATATAGGACCACAGGCGATGTTCTTGAGTCGATATATGTCGATCTGAGCACAGCTGGGCCCCGTATATGCAGCATGGGGGTAGCTCTGATACCAGCCAGATGCAACCCAAGGCCATATAGGACCTACAGTGGATATATGTCGATGTGAGCACAGCTGGGCGCCGTATATACAGCATGGGGGTAGCTCTGATACCAGCCAGATGCAACCCACGGCCATATAGGACCTACAGTGGATATATGTCGATGTGTGCACAGCTGGGCGCCGTATATACAGCATGGGGGTAGCTCTGATACCAGCCAGATGCAACCCACGGCCATATATGACCTACAGGCGATGTTCTTGAGTCGATATATGTCGATCTGAGCACAGCTGGGCCACGTATATACAGCATGGGGGTGGCTGTGATACAAGCCAGCTGCAACCCACGGCTATATAGGACCTACATGCGATGTTCATGAGTCGACAAAAGTCGATCTGAGCACAGCTGGGCCCCGTATATGCAGCATGGGGGTAGCTCTGATACCAGCCAGATGCAACCCACGGCCATATAGGACCTACAGTGGATATATGTCGATGTGAGCACAGCTGGGCGCCGTATATACAGCACGGGGGTAGCTCTAATACCAGCCAGATGCAACCCACGGCCATATAGGACCTACAGGCGATGTTCTTGAGTCGATATATGTCGATCTGAGCACAGCTGGGCCACGTATATACATAATGGGGGTAGCTGTGATACCAGCCAGCTGCAACCCACGGCTATATAGGACCACAGGCGATGTTCTTGAGTCGATATATGTCGATCAGAGCACAGCTGGGCCCCGTATATGCAGCATGGGGGTATCTCTGATACCAGCCAGATGCAACCCACGGCAATATAGGACCTACAGTGGATATATGTCGATGTGAGCACAGCTGGGCGCCGTATATACAGCATGGGAATAGCTCTGATACCAGCCAGATGCAACCCACGGCCATATAGGACCTACAGGCGATGCTCTTGAGTCGATATATGTCGATCTGAGCACAGCTGGGCCCCGTATATGCAGCATGAGGGTAGCTCTGATACCAGCCAGATGCAACCCACGGCCATATAGGACCTACAGGCGATGCTCTTGAGTCGATATATGTCGATCTGAGCACAGCTGGGCCACGTATATATAGCATGGGGGTAGCTGTGATACCAGCCAGCTGCAACCCACGGCTATATAGGACCTACAGGCGATGTTCTTGAGTCGATATATGTCGATCTGAGCACAGCTGGGCCCCGTATATGCAGCATGGGGGTAGCTCTGATACCAGCCAGATGCAACCCACGGCCATATAGGACCTACAGTGGATATATGTCGATGTGAGCACAGCTGGGCGCCGTATATACAGCACAGGGGTAGCTCTAATACCAGCCAGATGCAATCCACGGCCATATAGGACCTACAGGCGATGCTCTTGAGTCGATATATGTCGATCTGAGCACAGCTGGGCCACGTATATATAGCATGGGGGTAGCTGTGATACCAGCCAGCTGCAACCCACGGCTATATAGGACCACAGGCGATGTTCTTGAGTCGATATATGTCGATCTGAGCACAGCTGGGCCCCGTATATGCAGCATGGGGGTAGCTCTGATACCAGCCAGATGCAACCCACGGCCATATAGGACCTACAGTGGATATATGTCGATGTGCGCACAGCTGGGCGCCGTATATACAGCATGGGGGTAGCTCTGATACCAGCCAGATGCAACCCACGGCCATATATGACCTACAGGCGATGTTCTTGAGTCGATATATGTCGATCTGAGCACAGCTGGGCCACGTATATACAGCATGGGGGTAGCTGTGATACCAGCCAGCTGCAACCCACGGCTATATAGGACCTACAGGCGATGTTCTTGAGTCGATATATGTCGATCTGAGCACAGCTGGGCCCCGTATATGCAGCATGGGGGTAGCTCTGATACCAGCCAGATGCAACCCACGGCCATATAGGACCTACAGTGGATATATGTCGATCTGAGCACAGCTGGGCGCCGTATATACAGCATGGGGGTAGCTCTAATACCAGCCAGATGCAACCCACGGCCATATAGGACCTACAGGCGATGTTCTTGAGTCGATATATGTCGATCTGAGCACAGCTGGGCCACGTATATACATCATGGGGGTGGCTGTGATACAAGCCAGCTGCAACCCACGGCTATATAGGACCTACAGGCGATGTTCTTGAGTCGATATATGTCGATCTGAGAACAGCTGGGCCCCGTATATACAGCATGGGGGTAGCTCTGATACCAGCCAGATGCAACCCACGGCCATATAGGACCTACAGGCGATGCTCTTGAGTCGATATATGTCGATCTGAGTACAGCTGGGCCACGTATATACAGCATGGGGGTAGCTGTGATACCAGCCAGCTGCAACCCACGGCTATATAGGACCTACAGGCGATGTTCTTGAGTCGATATATGTCGATCTGAGCACAGCTGGGCCCCGTATATGCAGCATGGGTTTAGCTCTGATACCAGCCAGATGCAACCCACGGCCATACAGGACCTAAATGGGATATATGTCGATGTGAGCACAGCTGGGCGCCGTATATACAGCATGGGGGTAGCTCTAATACCAGCCAGATGCAACCCACGGCCATATAGGACCTACAGGCGATGTTCTTGAGTCGATATATGTCGATCTGAGCACAGCTGGGCCACGTATATACAGCATGGGGGTAGCTGTGATACCAGCCAGCTGCAACCCACGGCTATATAGGACCACAGGCGATGTTCTTGAGTCGATATATGTCGATCTGAGCACAGCTGGGACACGTATATACAGCATGGGTGTAGCTGTGATACCAGCCAGCTGCATCCCACGGCTATATAGGACCTACAGGCGATGTTCTTGAGTCGATATATGTCGATCTGAGCACAGCTGGGCCCCGTATATGCAGCATGGGGGTAGCTCTGATACCAGCCAGATGCAACCCACGGCCATATAGGACCTACAGTGGATATATGTCGATGTGAGCACAGCTGGGCGCCGTATGTACAGCATGGGGGTAGCTCTAATACCAGCCAGATGCAACCCACGGCCATATAGGACCTACAGGCGATGTTCTTGAGTCGATATATGTCGATCTGAGCACAGCTGGGCCACGTATATACAGCATGGGGGTAGCTGTGATACCAGCCAGCTGCAACCCACGGCTATATAGGACCACAGGCGATGTTCTTGAGTCGATATATGTCGATCTGAGCACAGCTGGGCCCCGTATATACAGCATGGGGGTAGCTCTGATACCAGCCAGATGCAACCCACGGCCATATAGGACCTACAGGCGATGCTCTTGAGTCGATATATGTCGATCTGAGCACAGCTGGGCCACGTATATACAGCATGGGGGTAGCTGTGATACAAGCCAGCTGCAACCCACGGCTATATAGGACCTACAGGCGTTGTTCTTGAGTCGATATATGTCGATCTGAGCACAGCTGGGCCCCGTATATACAGCATGGGGGTAGCTCTGATACCAGCCAGATGCAACCCACGGCCATATAGGACCTACAGTGGATATATGTCGATCTGAGCACAGCTGGGCGCCGTATATACAGCATGGGGGTAGCTCTAATACTAGCCAGATGCAACCCACGGCCATATAGGACCTACAGGCGATGTTCTTGAGTCGATATATGTCGATCTGAGCACAGCTGGGCCACGTATATACAGCATGTGGGTAACTGTGATACCAGCCAGCTGCAACCCACGGCTATATAGGACCACAGGCGATGTTCTTGAGTCGATATATGTCGATCTGAGCACAGCTGGGCCCCGTATATGCAGCATGGGGGTAGCTCTGATACCAGCCAGATGCAACCCAAGGCCATATAGGACCTACAGTGGATATATGTCGATGTGAGCACAGCTGGGCGCCGTATATACAGCATGGGGGTAGCTCTGATACCAGCCAGATGCAACCCACGGCCATATAGGACCTACAGGCGATGCTCTTGAATCGATATATGTCGATCTGAGCACAGCTGGGCCCCGTATATGCAGCATGGGGGTAGCTCTGATACCAGCCAGATGCAACCCACGGCTATATAGGACCTACAGACGATGCTCTTGAGTCGATATATGTCGATCTGAGCACAGCTGGGCCCCGTATATGCAGCATGGGGGTAGCTCTGATACCAGCCAGATGCAACCCACGGCCATATAGGACCTACAGTGGATATATGTTGATGTGAGCACAGCTGGTCGCCGTATATACAGCATGGGAATAGCTCTGATACCAGCCAGATGCAACCCACGGCCATATAGGACCTACAGGCGATGCTCTTGAGTCGATATATGTCGATCTGAGCACAGCTGGGCCACGTATATACAGCATGGGGGTAGCTGTGATACCAGCCAGCTGCAACGCACGGCTATATAGGACCTACAGGCGATGTTCTTGAGTCGATATGTGTCGATCTGAGCACAGCTGGGCCCCGTATATGCAGCATGGGGGTAGCTCTGATACCAGCCAGATGCAACCCACGGCCATATAGGACCTATAGGCGATGTTCTTGAGTCGATATATGTCGATCTGAGCACAGCTTGGCCACGTATATACATCATGGGGGTAGCTGTGATACCAGCCAGCTGCAACCCACGGCTATATAGGATCACAGGCGATGTTCTTGAGTCGATATATGTCGATCTGAGCACAGCTGGGCCCCGTATATGCAGCATGGGGGTAGCTCTGATACCAGCCAGATGCAACCCACGGCCATATAGGACCTACAGTGGATATATGTCGATGTGAGCACAGCTGGGCGCCGTATATACAGCATGGGGGTAGCTCTGATACCAGCCAGATGCAACCCACGGCCATATAGACCTACAGGCGATGCTCTTGAGTCGATATATGTCGATCTGAGCACAGCTGGGCCACCTAAATACAGCATGGGGGTAGCTGTGATACCAGCCAGCTGCAACCCACGGCTATATAGGACCTACAGGCGATGCTCTTGAGTCGATATATGTCGATCTGAGCACAGCTGGGCCACGTATATACAGCATGGGGGTAGCTGTGATACCAGCCAGCTGCAACCCACGGCTATATAGGACCTACAGGCGATGTTCTTGAGTCGATATATGTCGATCTGAGCACAGCTGGGCCCCGTATATGCAGCATGGGGGTAGCTCTGATACCAGCCAGATGCAACCCACGGCCATATAGGACCTACAGGCGATGCTCTTGAGTCGATATATGTCGATCTGAGCACAGCTGGGCCACGTATATATAGCATGGGGGTAGCTGTGATACCAGCCAGCTGCATCCCACGGCTATATAGGACCTACAGGCGATATTCTTGAGTCGATATATGTCGATCTGAGCATAGCTGGGCCCCGTATATGCAGCATGGGGGTAGCTCTGATACCAGCCAGATGCAACCCACGGCCATATAGGACCTACAGTGGATATATGTCGATGTGAGCACAGCTGGGCGCCGTATGTACAGCATGAGGGTAGCTCTAATACCAGCCAGATGCAACCCACGGCCATATAGGACCTACAGGCGATGTTCTTGAGTCGATATATGTCGATCTGAGCACAGCTGGGCCACGTATATACAGCATGGGGGTAGCTGTGATACCAGCCAGCTACAACCCACGGCTATATAGGACCACAGGCGATGTTCTTGAGTCGATATATGTCGATCTGAGCACAGCTGGGCCCCGTATATGCAGCATGGGGGTAGCTCTGATACCAGCCAGATGCAACCCACGGCCATATAGGACCTACAGGCGATGCTCTTGAGTCGATATATGTCGATCTGAGCACAGCTGGGCCACGTATATACAGGTGGGTGTAGCTGTGATACCAGCCAGCTGCAACCCACGGCTATATAGGACCTACAGCCGATGTTCTTGAGTCTATATATGTCGATCTGAGCACAGCTGGGCCCCGTATATGCAGCATGGGGGTAGCTCTGATACCAGCCAGATGCAACCCACGGCCATATAGGACCTACAGTGGATATATGTCGATGTGAGCACAGCTGGGCGCCGTATATACAGCATGGGGGTAGCTCTGATACCAGCCAGATGCAACCCACAGCCATATAGACCTACAGGCGATGCTCTTGAGTCGATATATGTCGATCTGAGCACAGCTGGGCCACCTAAATACAGCATGGGTGTAGCTGTGATACCAGCCAGCTGCAACCCACGGCTATATAGGACCTACAGGCGATGCTCTTGAGTCGATATATGTCGATCTGAGCACAGCTGGGCCACGTATATACAGCATGGGGGTAGCTGTGATACCAGCCAGCTGCAACCCACGGCTATATAGGACCTACAGGCGATGTTCTTGAGTCGATATATGTCGATCTGAGCACAGCTGGGCCCCGTATATGCAGCATGGGGGTAGCTCTGATACCAGCCAGATGCAACCCACGGCCATATAGGACCTATAGGCGATGTTCTTGAGTCGATATATGTCGATCTGAGCACAGCTTGGCCACGTATATACAGCATGGGGGTAGCTGTGATACCAGCCAGCTTCAACCCACGGCTATATAGGATCACAGGCGATGTTCTTGAGTCGATATATGTCGATCTGAGCACAGCTGGGCCCCGTATATGCAGCATGGGGGTAGCTCTGATACCAGCCAGATGCAACCCACGGCCATATAGGACCTACAGTGGATATATGTCGATGTGAGCACAGCTGGGCGCCGTATATACAGCATGGGGGTAGCTCTGATACCAGCCAGATGCAACCCACGGCCATATAGACCTACAGGCGATGCTCTTGAGTCGATATATGTCGATCTGAGCACAGCTGGGCCACCTAAATACAGCATGGGGGTAGCTGTGATACCAGCCAGCTGCAACCCACGGCTATATAGGACCTACAGGCGATGCTCTTGAGTCGATATATGTCGATCTGAGCACAGCTGGGCCACGTATATACAGCATGGGGGTAGCTGTGATACCAGCCAGCTGCAACCCACGGCTATATAGGACCTACAGGCGATGTTCTTGAGTCGATATATGTCGATCTGAGCACAGCTGGGCCCCGTATATGCAGCATGGGGGTAGCTCTGATACCAGCCAGATGCAACCCACGGCCATATAGGACCTACAGGCGATGCTCTTGAGTCGATATATGTCGATCTGAGCACAGCTGGGCCACGTATATATAGCATGGGGGTAGCTGTGATACCAGCCAGCTGCATCCCACGGCTATATAGGACCTACAGGCGATATTCTTGAGTCGATATATGTCGATCTGAGCATAGCTGGGCCCCGTATATGCAGCATGGGGGTAGCTCTGATACCAGCCAGATGCAACCCACGGCCATATAGGACCTACAGTGGATATATGTCGATGTGAGCACAGCTGGGCGCCGTATGTACAGCATGAGGGTAGCTCTAATACCAGCCAGATGCAACCCACGGCCATATAGGACCTACAGGCGATGTTCTTGAGTCGATATATGTCGATCTGAGCACAGCTGGGCCACGTATATACAGCATGGGGGTAGCTGTGATACCAGCCAGCTACAACACACGGCTATATAGGACCACAGGCGATGTTCTTGAGTCGATATATGTCGATCTGAGCACAGCTGGGCCCCGTATATGCAGCATGGGGGTAGCTCTGATACCAGCCAGATGCAACCCACGGCCATATAGGACCTACAGGCGATGCTCTTGAGTCGATATATGTCGATCTGAGCACAGCTGGGCCACGTATATACAGGTGGGTGTAGCTGTGATACCAGCCAGCTGCAACCCACGGCTATATAGGACCTACAGCCGATGTTCTTGAGTCTATATATGTCGATCTGAGCACAGCTGGGCCCCGTATATGCAGCATGGGGGTAGCTCTGATACCAGCCAGATGCAACCCACGGCCATATAGGACCTACAGTGGATATATGTCGATGTGAGCACAGCTGGGCGCCGTATATACAGCATGGGGGTAGCTCTGATACCAGCCAGATGCAACCCACAGCCATATAGACCTACAGGCGATGCTCTTGAGTCGATATATGTCGATCTGAGCACAGCTGGGCCACCTAAATACAGCATGGGGGTAGCTGTGATACCAGCCAGCTGCAACCCACGGCTATATAGGACCTACAGGCGATGCTCTTGAGTCGATATATGTCGATCTGAGCACAGCTGGGCCACGTATATACAGCATGGGGGTAGCTGTGATACCAGCCAGCTGCAACCCACGGCTATATAGGACCTACAGGCGATGTTCTTGAGTCGATATATGTCGATCTGAGCACAGCTGGGCCCCGTATATGCAGCATGGGGGTAGCTCTGATACCAGCCAGATGCAACCCACGGCCATATAGGACCTATAGGCGATGTTCTTGAGTCGATATATGTCGATCTGAGCACAGCTTGGCCACGTATATACAGCATGGGGGTAGCTGTGATACCAGCCAGCTTCAACCCACGGCTATATAGGATCACAGGCGATGTTCTTGAGTCGATATATGTCGATCTGAGCACAGCTGGGCCCCGTATATGCAGCATGGGGGTAGCTCTGATACCAGCCAGATGCAACCCACGGCCATATAGGACCTACAGTGGATATATGTCGATGTGAGCACAGCTGGGCGCCGTATATACAGCATGGGGGTAGCTCTGATACCAGCCAGATGCAACCCACGGCCATATAGACCTACAGGCGATGCTCTTGAGTCGATATATGTCGATCTGAGCACAGCTGGGCCACCTAAATACAGCATGGGGGTAGCTGTGATACCAGCCAGCTGCAACCCACGGCTATATAGGACCTACAGGCGATGCTCTTGAGTCGATATATGTCGATCTGAGCACAGCTGGGCCACGTATATACAGCATGGGGGTAGCTGTGATACCAGCCAGCTGCAACCCACGGCTATATAGGACCTACAGGCGATGTTCTTGAGTCGATATATGTCGATCTGAGCACAGCTGGGCCCCGTATATGCAGCATGGGGGTAGCTCTGATACCAGCCAGATGCAACCCACGGCCATATAGGACCTACAGGCGATGCTCTTGAGTCGATATATGTCGATCTGAGCACAGCTGGGCCACGTATATATAGCATGGGGGTAGCTGTGATACCAGCCAGCTGCATCCCACGGCTATATAGGACCTACAGGCGATATTCTTGAGTCGATATATGTCGATCTGAGCATAGCTGGGCCCCGTATATGCAGCATGGGGGTAGCTCTGATACCAGCCAGATGCAACCCACGGCCATATAGGACCTACAGTGGATATATGTCGATGTGAGCACAGCTGGGCGCCGTATGTACAGCATGAGGGTAGCTCTAATACCAGCCAGATGCAACCCACGGCCATATAGGACCTACAGGCGATGTTCTTGAGTCGATATATGTCGATCTGAGCACAGCTGGGCCACGTATATACAGCATGGGGGTAGCTGTGATACCAGCCAGCTACAACCCACGGCTATATAGGACCACAGGCGATGTTCTTGAGTCGATATATGTCGATCTGAGCACAGCTGGGCCCCGTATATGCAGCATGGGGGTAGCTCTGATACCAGCCAGATGCAACCCACGGCCATATAGGACCTACAGGCGATGCTCTTGAGTCGATATATGTCGATCTGAGCACAGCTGGGCCACGTATATACAGCTGGGTGTAGCTGTGATACCAGCCAGCTGCAACCCACGGCTATATAGGACCTACAGCCGATGTTCTTGAGTCTATATATGTCGATCTGAGCACAGCTGGGCCCCGTATATTCAGCATGGGGGTAGCTCTGATACCAGCCAGATGCAACCCACGGCCATATAGGACCTACAGTGGATATATGTCGATCTGAGCACAGCTGGGCGCCGTATATACAGCATGGGGGTAGCTCTAATACCAGCCAGATGCAACCCACGGCCATATAGGACCTACAGGCGATGTTCTTGAGTCGATATATGTCGATCTGAGCACAGCTGGGCCACGTATATACAGCATGGGGGTAGCTGTGATACCAGCCAGCTGCAACCCACGGCTATATAGGACCACAGGCGATGTTCTTGAGTCGATATATGTCGATCTGAGCACAGCTGGGCCCCGTATATGCAGCATGGGGGTAGCTCTGATACCAGCCAGATGCAACCCAAGGCCATATAGGACCTACAGTGGATATATGTCGATCTGAGCACAGCTGGGCGCCGTATATACAGCATGGGGGTAGCTCTTATACCAGCCAGATGCAACCCACGGCCATATAGGACCTACAGGCGATGTTCTTGAGTCGATATATGTCGATCTGAGCACAGCTGGGCCACGTATATACAGCATGGGGGTAGCTGTGATACCAGCCAGCTGCAACCCACGGCTATATAGGACCACAGGCGATGTTCTTGAGTCGATATATGTCGATCTGAGCACAGCTGGGCCCCGTATATACAGCATGGGGGTAGCTCTGATACCAGCCAGATGCAACCCACGGCCATATAGGACCTACAGGCGATGCTCTTGAGTCGATATATGTCGATTTGAGCACAGCTGGGCCACGTATATACAGCATGGGGGTAGCTGTGATACAAGCCAGCTGCAACCCACGGCTATATAGGACCTACAGGCGTTGTTCTTGAGTCGATATATGTCGATCTGAGCACAGCTGGGCCCCGTATATACAGCATGGGGGTAGCTCTGATACCAGCCAGATGCAACCCACGGCCATATAGGACCTACAGGCGATGCTCTTGAGTCGATATATGTCGATCTGAGCACAGCTGGGCCACGTATATACAGCATGGGGGTAGCTGTGATACCAGCCAGCTGCATCCCACGGCTATATAGGACCTACAGGCGATGTTCTTGAGTCGATATATGTCGATCTGAGCACAGCTGGGCCCCGTATATGCAGCATGGGGGTAGCTCTGATACCAGCCAGATGCAACCCACGGCCATATAGGACCTACAGTGGATATATGTCGATGTGAGCACAGCTGGGCGCCGTATGTACAGCATGGGGGTAGCTCTAATACCAGCCAGATGCAACCCACGGCCATATAGGACCTACAGGCGATGTTCTTGAGTCGATATATGTCGATCTGAGCACAGCTGGGCCACGTATATACAGCATGGGGGTAGCTGTGATACCAGCCAGCTACAACCCACGGCTATATAGGACCACAGGCGATGATCTTGAGTAGATATATGTCGATCTGAGCACAGCTGGGCCCCGTATATGCAGCATGGGGGTAGCTCTGATACCAGCCAGATGCAACCCACGGCCATATAGGACCTACAGGCGATGCTCTTGAGTCGATATATGTCGATCTGAGCATAGCTGGGCCACGTATATACAGCATGGGGGTAGCTGTGATACCAGCCAGCTGCAACCCACAGCTATATAGTACCTACAGCCGATGTTCTTGAGTCTATATATGTCGATCTGAGCACAGCTGGGCCCCGTATATGCAGCATGGGGGTAGCTCTGATACCAGCCAGATGCAACCCACGGCCATATAGGACCTACAGTGGATATATGTCGATCTGAGCACAGCTGGGCGCCGTATATACAGCATGGGGGTAGCTCTAATACTAGCCAGATGCAACCCACGGCCATATAGGACCTACAGGCGATGTTCTTGAGTCGATATATGTCGATCTGAGCACAGCTGGGCCACGTATATACAGCATGGGGGTAGCTGTGATACCAGCCAGCTGCAACCCACGGCTATATAGGACCACAGGCGATGTTCTTGAGTCGATATATGTCGATCTGAGCACAGCTGGGCCCCGTATATGCAGCATGGGGGTAGCTCTGATACCAGCCAGATGCAACCCACGGCCATATAGGACCTACAGTGGATATATGTCGATGTGAGCACAGCTGGGCGCCGTATATACAGCATGGGGGTAGCTCTGATACCAGCCAGATGCAACCCACGGCCATATAGACCTACAGGCGATGCTCTTGAGTCGATATATGTCGATCTGAGCACAGCTGGGCCACGTAAATACAGCATGGGGGTAGCTGTGATACCAGCCAGCTGCAACCCACGGCTATATAGGACCTACAGGCGATGCTCTTGAGTCGATATATGTCGATCTGAGCACAGCTGGGCCACGTATATACAGCATGGGGGTAGCTGTGATAACAGCCAGCTGCAACCCACGGCTATATAGGACCTACAGGCGATGTTCTTGAGTCGATATATGTCGATCTGAGCACAGCTGGGCCCCGTATATGCAGCATGGGGGTAGCTCTGATACCAGCCAGATGCAACCCACGGCGATATAGGACCTACAGGCGATGCTCTTGAGTCGATATATGTCGATCTGAGCACAGCTGGGCCACGTATATATAGCATGGGGGTAGCTGTGATACCAGCCAGCTGCATCCCACGGCTATATAGGACCTACAGGCGATATTCTTGAGTCGATATATGTCGATCTGAGCATAGCTGGGCCCCGTATATGCAGCATGGGGGTAGCTCTGATACCAGCCAGATGCAACCCACGGCCATATAGGACCTACAGTGGATATATGTCGATGTGAGCACAGCTGGGCGCCGTATGTACAGCATGAGGGTAGCTCTAATACCAGCCAGATGCAACCCACGGCCATATAGGACCTACAGGCGATGTTCTTGAGTCGATATATGTCGATCTGAGCACAGCTGGGCCACGTATATACAGCATGGGGGTATCTGTGATACCAGCCAGCTACAACCCACGGCTATATAGGACCTACAGGCGATGTTCTTGAGTCGATATATGTCGATCTGAGCACAGCTGGGCCCCGTATATGCAGCATGGGGGTAGCTCTGATACCAGCCGGATGCAACCCACGGCCATATAGGACCTACAGTGGATATATGTCGATCTGAGCACAGCTGGGCGCCGTATATATAGCATGGGGGTAGCTCTAATACCAGCCAGATGCAACCCACGGCCATATAGGACCTACAGGCGATGTTCTTGAGTCGATATATGTCGATCTGAGCACAGCTGGGCCACGTATATACAGCATGAGGGTGGCTGTGATACAAGCCAGCTGCAACCCACGGCTATATAGGACCTACAGGCGATGTTCTTGAGTCGATATATGTCGATCTGAGCACAGCTGGGCCCCGTATATGCAGCATGGGGGTAGCTCTGATACCAGCCAGATGCAACCTACGGCCATATAGGACCTACATTGGATATATGTCGATGTGAGCACAGCTGGGCGACGTATATACAGCATGGGGGTAGCTCTGATACCAGCCAGATGCAACCCACGGCCATATAGGACCTACAGTGGATATATGTCGATGTGAGCACAGCTGGGCGCCGTATATACAGCATGGGAATAGCTCTGATACCAGCCAGATGCAACCCACGGCCATATAGGACCTACAGGCGATGCTCTTGAGTCGATATATGTCGATCTGAGCACAGCTGGGCCACGTATATACAGCATGGGGGTAGCTGTGATACCAGCCAGCTGCAACCCACGGCTATATAGGACCTACAGGCGATGTTCTTGAGTCGATATATGTCGATCTGAGCACAGCTGGGCCCCGTATATGCAGCATGGGGGTAGCTCTGATACCAGCCGGA
Organism: Lordithon lunulatus; assembly: GCA_963942505.1. NCBI lineage: Eukaryota > Metazoa > Arthropoda > Insecta > Coleoptera > Staphylinidae > Lordithon > Lordithon lunulatus. The sequence continues at coordinate 31,946,819 of OZ012670.1, read as the reverse complement.
TGCAACCCACGGCCATATAGGACCTACAGTGGATATATGTCGATCTGAGCACAGCTGGGCGCCGTATATACAGCATGGGGGTAGCTCTAATAACAGCCAGATGCAACCCACGGCCATATAGGACCTACAGGCGATGTTCTTGAATCGATATATGTCGATCTGAGCACAGCTGGGCCACGTATATACAGCATGGGGGTGGCTGTGATAGAAGCCAGCTGCAACCCACGGCTATATAGGACCTACAGGCGATGTTCTTGTGTCGATATATGTCGATCTGAGCACAGCTGGGCCACGTATATACATCATGGGGGTAGTTGTGATACCAGCCAGCTGCAAGCCACGGCCATATAGGACCTACAGTGGATATATGTCGATGTGAGCACAGCTGGGCGCCGTATATACAGCACGGGGGTAGCTCTGATACCAGCCAGATGCAACCCACGGCCATATAGGACCTACAGGCGATGATCTTGAGTCGATATATGTCGATCTGAGCACAGCTGGGCCACGTATATACAGCATGGGGGTAGCTGTGATACCAGCCAGCTGCAACCCACGGCTATATAGGACCTACAGGCGATGTTCTTGAGTCGATATATGTCGATCTGAGCACAGCTGGGCCCCGTATATGCAGCATGGGGGTAGCTCTGATACCAGCCGGATGCAACCCACGGCCATATAGGACCTACAGTGGATATATGTCGATCTGAGCACAGCTGGGCGCCTTATATACAGCATGGGGGTAGCTCTAATAACAGCCAGATGCAACCCACGGCCATATAGGACCTACAGGCGATGTTCTTGAATCGATATATGTCGATCTGAGCACAGCTGGGCCACGTATATACAGCATGGGGGTGGCTGTGATACAGGCCAGCTGCAACCCACGGCTATATAGGACCTACAGGCGATGTTCTTGAGTCGATATATGTCGATCTGAGCACAGCTGGGCTCCGTATATACAGCATGGGGGTAGCTCTGATACCAGCCAGATGCAACCCACGGCCATATAGGACCTACAGGCGATGCTCTTGAGTCGATATATGTCGATCTGAGCACAGCTGGACCACGTATATACAGCATGGGGGTAGCTGTGATACCAGCCAGCTGCAACCCACGGCTATATAGGACCTACAGGCGATGTTCTTGAGTCGATATATGTCGATCTTAGCACAGCTGGGCCCCGTATATGCAGCATGGGGGTAGCTCTGATACCAGCCAGATGCAACCCACGGCCATATAGGACCTACAGTGGATATATGTCGATCTGAGCACAGCTGGGCGCCGTATATACAGCATGGGGGTAGCTCTAAATACCAGTCAGATGCAACCCACGGCCATATAGGACCTACAGGCGATGTTCTTGAGTCGATATATGTCGATCTGAGCACAGCTGGGCCACGTATATACAGCATGGGGGTGGCTGTGATACAAGCCAGCTGCAACCCACGGCTATATAGGACCTACAGGCGATGTTCTTGAGTCGATATATGTCGATCTGAGCACAGCTGGGCCTCGTATATACAGCGGGGGGGTAGCTCTGATACCAGCCAGATGCAACCCACGGCCATATAGGATCTACAGGCGATGCTCTTGAGGCGATATATGTCGATCTGAGCACAGCTGGGCCACGTATATACAGCATGGGGGTAGCTGTGATACCAGCCAGCTGCAACCCACGGCTATATAGGACCTACAGGCGATGTTCTTGAGTCGATATATGTCGATCTGAGCACAGCTGGGCCCCGTATATGCAGCATGGGGGTAGCTCTGATACCAGCCAGATGCAACCCACGGCCATATAGGACCTACAGTGGATATATGTCGATGTGAGCACAGCTGGGCGCCGTATATACAGCATGGGGGTAGCTCTAATACCAGCCAGATGCAACCCACGGCCATATAGGACCAACAGGCGATGTTCTTGAGTCGATATATGTCGATCTGAGCACAGCTGGGCCACGTATATACAGCATGGGGGTAGCTGTGATACCAGCCAGCTGCAACCCACGGCTATATAGGACCTACAGGCGATGTTCTTGAGTCGATATATGTCGATCTGAGCACAGCTGGGCCCCGTATATGCAGCATGGGTTTAGCTCTGATACCAGCCAGATGCAACCCACGGCCATACAGGACCTAAATGGGATATATGTCGATGTGAGCACAGCTGGGCGCCGTATATACAGCATGGGGGTAGCTCTAATACCAGCCAGATGCAACCCACGGCCATATAGGACCTACAGGCGATGTTCTTGAGTCGATATATGTCGATCTGAGCACAGCTGGGCCACGTATATACAGCATGGGGGTAGCTGTGATACCAGCCAGCTGCAACCCACGGCTATATAGGACCACAGGCGATGTTCTTGAGTCGATATATGTCGATCTGAGCACAGCTGGGACACGTATATACAGCATGGGTGTAGCTGTGATACCAGCCAGCTGCATCCCACGGCTATATAGGACCTACAGGCGATGTTCTTGAGTCGATATATGTCGATCTGAGCACAGCTGGGCCCCGTATATGCAGCATGGGGGTAGCTCTGATACCAGCCAGATGCAACCCACGGCCATATAGGACCTACAGTGGATATATGTCGATGTGAGCACAGCTGGGCGCCGTATGTACAGCATGGGGGTAGCTCTAATACCAGCCAGATGCAACCCACGGCCATATAGGACCTACAGGCGATGTTCTTGAGTCGATATATGTCGATCTGAGCACAGCTGGGCCACGTATATACAGCATGGGGGTAGCTGTGATACCAGCCAGCTGCAACCCACGGCTATATAGGACCACAGGCGATGTTCTTGAGTCGATATATGTCGATCTGAGCACAGCTGGGCCCCGTATATACAGCATGGGGGTAGCTCTGATACCAGCCAGATGCAACCCACGGCCATATAGGACCTACAGGCGATGCTCTTGAGTCGATATATGTCGATCTGAGCACAGCTGGGCCACGTATATACAGCATGGGGGTAGCTGTGATACAAGCCAGCTGCAACCCACGGCTATATAGGACCTACAGGCGTTGTTCTTGAGTCGATATATGTCGATCTGAGCACAGCTGGGCCCCGTATATACAGCATGGGGGTAGCTCTGATACCAGCCAGATGCAACCCACGGCCATATAGGACCTACAGTGGATATATGTCGATCTGAGCACAGCTGGGCGCCGTATATACAGCATGGGGGTAGCTCTAATACTAGCCAGATGCAACCCACGGCCATATAGGACCTACAGGCGATGTTCTTGAGTCGATATATGTCGATCTGAGCACAGCTGGGCCACGTATATACAGCATGTGGGTAACTGTGATACCAGCCAGCTGCAACCCACGGCTATATAGGACCACAGGCGATGTTCTTGAGTCGATATATGTCGATCTGAGCACAGCTGGGCCCCGTATATGCAGCATGGGGGTAGCTCTGATACCAGCCAGATGCAACCCAAGGCCATATAGGACCTACAGTGGATATATGTCGATGTGAGCACAGCTGGGCGCCGTATATACAGCATGGGGGTAGCTCTGATACCAGCCAGATGCAACCCACGGCCATATAGGACCTACAGGCGATGCTCTTGAATCGATATATGTCGATCTGAGCACAGCTGGGCCCCGTATATGCAGCATGGGGGTAGCTCTGATACCAGCCAGATGCAACCCACGGCTATATAGGACCTACAGACGATGCTCTTGAGTCGATATATGTCGATCTGAGCACAGCTGGGCCCCGTATATGCAGCATGGGGGTAGCTCTGATACCAGCCAGATGCAACCCACGGCCATATAGGACCTACAGTGGATATATGTTGATGTGAGCACAGCTGGTCGCCGTATATACAGCATGGGAATAGCTCTGATACCAGCCAGATGCAACCCACGGCCATATAGGACCTACAGGCGATGCTCTTGAGTCGATATATGTCGATCTGAGCACAGCTGGGCCACGTATATACAGCATGGGGGTAGCTGTGATACCAGCCAGCTGCAACGCACGGCTATATAGGACCTACAGGCGATGTTCTTGAGTCGATATGTGTCGATCTGAGCACAGCTGGGCCCCGTATATGCAGCATGGGGGTAGCTCTGATACCAGCCAGATGCAACCCACGGCCATATAGGACCTATAGGCGATGTTCTTGAGTCGATATATGTCGATCTGAGCACAGCTTGGCCACGTATATACATCATGGGGGTAGCTGTGATACCAGCCAGCTGCAACCCACGGCTATATAGGATCACAGGCGATGTTCTTGAGTCGATATATGTCGATCTGAGCACAGCTGGGCCCCGTATATGCAGCATGGGGGTAGCTCTGATACCAGCCAGATGCAACCCACGGCCATATAGGACCTACAGTGGATATATGTCGATGTGAGCACAGCTGGGCGCCGTATATACAGCATGGGGGTAGCTCTGATACCAGCCAGATGCAACCCACGGCCATATAGACCTACAGGCGATGCTCTTGAGTCGATATATGTCGATCTGAGCACAGCTGGGCCACCTAAATACAGCATGGGGGTAGCTGTGATACCAGCCAGCTGCAACCCACGGCTATATAGGACCTACAGGCGATGCTCTTGAGTCGATATATGTCGATCTGAGCACAGCTGGGCCACGTATATACAGCATGGGGGTAGCTGTGATACCAGCCAGCTGCAACCCACGGCTATATAGGACCTACAGGCGATGTTCTTGAGTCGATATATGTCGATCTGAGCACAGCTGGGCCCCGTATATGCAGCATGGGGGTAGCTCTGATACCAGCCAGATGCAACCCACGGCCATATAGGACCTACAGGCGATGCTCTTGAGTCGATATATGTCGATCTGAGCACAGCTGGGCCACGTATATATAGCATGGGGGTAGCTGTGATACCAGCCAGCTGCATCCCACGGCTATATAGGACCTACAGGCGATATTCTTGAGTCGATATATGTCGATCTGAGCATAGCTGGGCCCCGTATATGCAGCATGGGGGTAGCTCTGATACCAGCCAGATGCAACCCACGGCCATATAGGACCTACAGTGGATATATGTCGATGTGAGCACAGCTGGGCGCCGTATGTACAGCATGAGGGTAGCTCTAATACCAGCCAGATGCAACCCACGGCCATATAGGACCTACAGGCGATGTTCTTGAGTCGATATATGTCGATCTGAGCACAGCTGGGCCACGTATATACAGCATGGGGGTAGCTGTGATACCAGCCAGCTACAACCCACGGCTATATAGGACCACAGGCGATGTTCTTGAGTCGATATATGTCGATCTGAGCACAGCTGGGCCCCGTATATGCAGCATGGGGGTAGCTCTGATACCAGCCAGATGCAACCCACGGCCATATAGGACCTACAGGCGATGCTCTTGAGTCGATATATGTCGATCTGAGCACAGCTGGGCCACGTATATACAGGTGGGTGTAGCTGTGATACCAGCCAGCTGCAACCCACGGCTATATAGGACCTACAGCCGATGTTCTTGAGTCTATATATGTCGATCTGAGCACAGCTGGGCCCCGTATATGCAGCATGGGGGTAGCTCTGATACCAGCCAGATGCAACCCACGGCCATATAGGACCTACAGTGGATATATGTCGATGTGAGCACAGCTGGGCGCCGTATATACAGCATGGGGGTAGCTCTGATACCAGCCAGATGCAACCCACAGCCATATAGACCTACAGGCGATGCTCTTGAGTCGATATATGTCGATCTGAGCACAGCTGGGCCACCTAAATACAGCATGGGTGTAGCTGTGATACCAGCCAGCTGCAACCCACGGCTATATAGGACCTACAGGCGATGCTCTTGAGTCGATATATGTCGATCTGAGCACAGCTGGGCCACGTATATACAGCATGGGGGTAGCTGTGATACCAGCCAGCTGCAACCCACGGCTATATAGGACCTACAGGCGATGTTCTTGAGTCGATATATGTCGATCTGAGCACAGCTGGGCCCCGTATATGCAGCATGGGGGTAGCTCTGATACCAGCCAGATGCAACCCACGGCCATATAGGACCTATAGGCGATGTTCTTGAGTCGATATATGTCGATCTGAGCACAGCTTGGCCACGTATATACAGCATGGGGGTAGCTGTGATACCAGCCAGCTTCAACCCACGGCTATATAGGATCACAGGCGATGTTCTTGAGTCGATATATGTCGATCTGAGCACAGCTGGGCCCCGTATATGCAGCATGGGGGTAGCTCTGATACCAGCCAGATGCAACCCACGGCCATATAGGACCTACAGTGGATATATGTCGATGTGAGCACAGCTGGGCGCCGTATATACAGCATGGGGGTAGCTCTGATACCAGCCAGATGCAACCCACGGCCATATAGACCTACAGGCGATGCTCTTGAGTCGATATATGTCGATCTGAGCACAGCTGGGCCACCTAAATACAGCATGGGGGTAGCTGTGATACCAGCCAGCTGCAACCCACGGCTATATAGGACCTACAGGCGATGCTCTTGAGTCGATATATGTCGATCTGAGCACAGCTGGGCCACGTATATACAGCATGGGGGTAGCTGTGATACCAGCCAGCTGCAACCCACGGCTATATAGGACCTACAGGCGATGTTCTTGAGTCGATATATGTCGATCTGAGCACAGCTGGGCCCCGTATATGCAGCATGGGGGTAGCTCTGATACCAGCCAGATGCAACCCACGGCCATATAGGACCTACAGGCGATGCTCTTGAGTCGATATATGTCGATCTGAGCACAGCTGGGCCACGTATATATAGCATGGGGGTTGCTGTGATACCAGCCAGCTGCATCCCACGGCTATATAGGACCTACAGGCGATATTCTTGAGTCGATATATGTCGATCTGAGCATAGCTGGGCCCCGTATATGCAGCATGGGGGTAGCTCTGATACCAGCCAGATGCAACCCACGGCCATATAGGACCTACAGTGGATATATGTCGATGTGAGCACAGCTGGGCGCCGTATGTACAGCATGAGGGTAGCTCTAATACCAGCCAGATGCAACCCACGGCCATATAGGACCTACAGGCGATGTTCTTGAGTCGATATATGTCGATCTGAGCACAGCTGGGCCACGTATATACAGCATGGGGGTAGCTGTGATACCAGCCAGCTACAACACACGGCTATATAGGACCACAGGCGATGTTCTTGAGTCGATATATGTCGATCTGAGCACAGCTGGGCCCCGTATATGCAGCATGGGGGTAGCTCTGATACCAGCCAGATGCAACCCACGGCCATATAGGACCTACAGGCGATGCTCTTGAGTCGATATATGTCGATCTGAGCACAGCTGGGCCACGTATATACAGGTGGGTGTAGCTGTGATACCAGCCAGCTGCAACCCACGGCTATATAGGACCTACAGCCGATGTTCTTGAGTCTATATATGTCGATCTGAGCACAGCTGGGCCCCGTATATGCAGCATGGGGGTAGCTCTGATACCAGCCAGATGCAACCCACGGCCATATAGGACCTACAGTGGATATATGTCGATGTGAGCACAGCTGGGCGCCGTATATACAGCATGGGGGTAGCTCTGATACCAGCCAGATGCAACCCACAGCCATATAGACCTACAGGCGATGCTCTTGAGTCGATATATGTCGATCTGAGCACAGCTGGGCCACCTAAATACAGCATGGGGGTAGCTGTGATACCAGCCAGCTGCAACCCACGGCTATATAGGACCTACAGGCGATGCTCTTGAGTCGATATATGTCGATCTGAGCACAGCTGGGCCACGTATATACAGCATGGGGGTAGCTGTGATACCAGCCAGCTGCAACCCACGGCTATATAGGACCTACAGGCGATGTTCTTGAGTCGATATATGTCGATCTGAGCACAGCTGGGCCCCGTATATGCAGCATGGGGGTAGCTCTGATACCAGCCAGATGCAACCCACGGCCATATAGGACCTATAGGCGATGTTCTTGAGTCGATATATGTCGATCTGAGCACAGCTTGGCCACGTATATACAGCATGGGGGTAGCTGTGATACCAGCCAGCTTCAACCCACGGCTATATAGGATCACAGGCGATGTTCTTGAGTCGATATATGTCGATCTGAGCACAGCTGGGCCCCGTATATGCAGCATGGGGGTAGCTCTGATACCAGCCAGATGCAACCCACGGCCATATAGGACCTACAGTGGATATATGTCGATGTGAGCACAGCTGGGCGCCGTATATACAGCATGGGGGTAGCTCTGATACCAGCCAGATGCAACCCACGGCCATATAGACCTACAGGCGATGCTCTTGAGTCGATATATGTCGATCTGAGCACAGCTGGGCCACCTAAATACAGCATGGGGGTAGCTGTGATACCAGCCAGCTGCAACCCACGGCTATATAGGACCTACAGGCGATGCTCTTGAGTCGATATATGTCGATCTGAGCACAGCTGGGCCACGTATATACAGCATGGGGGTAGCTGTGATACCAGCCAGCTGCAACCCACGGCTATATAGGACCTACAGGCGATGTTCTTGAGTCGATATATGTCGATCTGAGCACAGCTGGGCCCCGTATATGCAGCATGGGGGTAGCTCTGATACCAGCCAGATGCAACCCACGGCCATATAGGACCTACAGGCGATGCTCTTGAGTCGATATATGTCGATCTGAGCACAGCTGGGCCACGTATATATAGCATGGGGGTAGCTGTGATACCAGCCAGCTGCATCCCACGGCTATATAGGACCTACAGGCGATATTCTTGAGTCGATATATGTCGATCTGAGCATAGCTGGGCCCCGTATATGCAGCATGGGGGTAGCTCTGATACCAGCCAGATGCAACCCACGGCCATATAGGACCTACAGTGGATATATGTCGATGTGAGCACAGCTGGGCGCCGTATGTACAGCATGAGGGTAGCTCTAATACCAGCCAGATGCAACCCACGGCCATATAGGACCTACAGGCGATGTTCTTGAGTCGATATATGTCGATCTGAGCACAGCTGGGCCACGTATATACAGCATGGGGGTAGCTGTGATACCAGCCAGCTACAACCCACGGCTATATAGGACCACAGGCGATGTTCTTGAGTCGATATATGTCGATCTGAGCACAGCTGGGCCCCGTATATGCAGCATGGGGGTAGCTCTGATACCAGCCAGATGCAACCCACGGCCATATAGGACCTACAGGCGATGCTCTTGAGTCGATATATGTCGATCTGAGCACAGCTGGGCCACGTATATACAGCTGGGTGTAGCTGTGATACCAGCCAGCTGCAACCCACGGCTATATAGGACCTACAGCCGATGTTCTTGAGTCTATATATGTCGATCTGAGCACAGCTGGGCCCCGTATATTCAGCATGGGGGTAGCTCTGATACCAGCCAGATGCAACCCACGGCCATATAGGACCTACAGTGGATATATGTCGATCTGAGCACAGCTGGGCGCCGTATATACAGCATGGGGGTAGCTCTAATACCAGCCAGATGCAACCCACGGCCATATAGGACCTACAGGCGATGTTCTTGAGTCGATATATGTCGATCTGAGCACAGCTGGGCCACGTATATACAGCATGGGGGTAGCTGTGATACCAGCCAGCTGCAACCCACGGCTATATAGGACCACAGGCGATGTTCTTGAGTCGATATATGTCGATCTGAGCACAGCTGGGCCCCGTATATGCAGCATGGGGGTAGCTCTGATACCAGCCAGATGCAACCCAAGGCCATATAGGACCTACAGTGGATATATGTCGATCTGAGCACAGCTGGGCGCCGTATATACAGCATGGGGGTAGCTCTTATACCAGCCAGATGCAACCCACGGCCATATAGGACCTACAGGCGATGTTCTTGAGTCGATATATGTCGATCTGAGCACAGCTGGGCCACGTATATACAGCATGGGGGTAGCTGTGATACCAGCCAGCTGCAACCCACGGCTATATAGGACCACAGGCGATGTTCTTGAGTCGATATATGTCGATCTGAGCACAGCTGGGCCCCGTATATACAGCATGGGGGTAGCTCTGATACCAGCCAGATGCAACCCACGGCCATATAGGACCTACAGGCGATGCTCTTGAGTCGATATATGTCGATTTGAGCACAGCTGGGCCACGTATATACAGCATGGGGGTAGCTGTGATACAAGCCAGCTGCAACCCACGGCTATATAGGACCTACAGGCGTTGTTCTTGAGTCGATATATGTCGATCTGAGCACAGCTGGGCCCCGTATATACAGCATGGGGGTAGCTCTGATACCAGCCAGATGCAACCCACGGCCATATAGGACCTACAGGCGATGCTCTTGAGTCGATATATGTCGATCTGAGCACAGCTGGGCCACGTATATACAGCATGGGGGTAGCTGTGATACCAGCCAGCTGCATCCCACGGCTATATAGGACCTACAGGCGATGTTCTTGAGTCGATATATGTCGATCTGAGCACAGCTGGGCCCCGTATATGCAGCATGGGGGTAGCTCTGATACCAGCCAGATGCAACCCACGGCCATATAGGACCTACAGTGGATATATGTCGATGTGAGCACAGCTGGGCGCCGTATGTACAGCATGGGGGTAGCTCTAATACCAGCCAGATGCAACCCACGGCCATATAGGACCTACAGGCGATGTTCTTGAGTCGATATATGTCGATCTGAGCACAGCTGGGCCACGTATATACAGCATGGGGGTAGCTGTGATACCAGCCAGCTACAACCCACGGCTATATAGGACCACAGGCGATGATCTTGAGTAGATATATGTCGATCTGAGCACAGCTGGGCCCCGTATATGCAGCATGGGGGTAGCTCTGATACCAGCCAGATGCAACCCACGGCCATATAGGACCTACAGGCGATGCTCTTGAGTCGATATATGTCGATCTGAGCATAGCTGGGCCACGTATATACAGCATGGGGGTAGCTGTGATACCAGCCAGCTGCAACCCACAGCTATATAGTACCTACAGCCGATGTTCTTGAGTCTATATATGTCGATCTGAGCACAGCTGGGCCCCGTATATGCAGCATGGGGGTAGCTCTGATACCAGCCAGATGCAACCCACGGCCATATAGGACCTACAGTGGATATATGTCGATCTGAGCACAGCTGGGCGCCGTATATACAGCATGGGGGTAGCTCTAATACTAGCCAGATGCAACCCACGGCCATATAGGACCTACAGGCGATGTTCTTGAGTCGATATATGTCGATCTGAGCACAGCTGGGCCACGTATATACAGCATGGGGGTAGCTGTGATACCAGCCAGCTGCAACCCACGGCTATATAGGACCACAGGCGATGTTCTTGAGTCGATATATGTCGATCTGAGCACAGCTGGGCCCCGTATATGCAGCATGGGGGTAGCTCTGATACCAGCCAGATGCAACCCACGGCCATATAGGACCTACAGTGGATATATGTCGATGTGAGCACAGCTGGGCGCCGTATATACAGCATGGGGGTAGCTCTGATACCAGCCAGATGCAACCCACGGCCATATAGACCTACAGGCGATGCTCTTGAGTCGATATATGTCGATCTGAGCACAGCTGGGCCACGTAAATACAGCATGGGGGTAGCTGTGATACCAGCCAGCTGCAACCCACGGCTATATAGGACCTACAGGCGATGCTCTTGAGTCGATATATGTCGATCTGAGCACAGCTGGGCCACGTATATACAGCATGGGGGTAGCTGTGATAACAGCCAGCTGCAACCCACGGCTATATAGGACCTACAGGCGATGTTCTTGAGTCGATATATGTCGATCTGAGCACAGCTGGGCCCCGTATATGCAGCATGGGGGTAGCTCTGATACCAGCCAGATGCAACCCACGGCGATATAGGACCTACAGGCGATGCTCTTGAGTCGATATATGTCGATCTGAGCACAGCTGGGCCACGTATATATAGCATGGGGGTAGCTGTGATACCAGCCAGCTGCATCCCACGGCTATATAGGACCTACAGGCGATATTCTTGAGTCGATATATGTCGATCTGAGCATAGCTGGGCCCCGTATATGCAGCATGGAGGTAGCTCTGATACCAGCCAGATGCAACCCACGGCCATATAGGACCTACAGTGGATATATGTCGATGTGAGCACAGCTGGGCGCCGTATGTACAGCATGAGGGTAGCTCTAATACCAGCCAGATGCAACCCACGGCCATATAGGACCTACAGGCGATGTTCTTGAGTCGATATATGTCGATCTGAGCACAGCTGGGCCACGTATATACAGCATGGGGGTAGCTGTGATACCAGCCAGCTACAACCCACGGCTATATAGGACCTACAGGCGATGTTCTTGAGTCGATATATGTCGATCTGAGCACAGCTGGGCCCCGTATATGCAGCATGGGGGTAGCTCTGATACCAGCCGGATGCAACCCACGGCCATATAGGACCTACAGTGGATATATGTCGATCTGAGCACAGCTGGGCGCCGTATATATAGCATGGGGGTAGCTCTAATACCAGCCAGATGCAACCCACGGCCATATAGGACCTACAGGCGATGTTCTTGAGTCGATATATGTCGATCTGAGCACAGCTGGGCCACGTATATACAGCATGAGGGTGGCTGTGATACAAGCCAGCTGCAACCCACGGCTATATAGGACCTACAGGCGATGTTCTTGAGTCGATATATGTCGATCTGAGCACAGCTGGGCCCCGTATATGCAGCATGGGGGTAGCTCTGATACCAGCCAGATGCAACCTACGGCCATATAGGACCTACATTGGATATATGTCGATGTGAGCACAGCTGGGCGACGTATATACAGCATGGGGGTAGCTCTGATACCAGCCAGATGCAACCCACGGCCATATAGGACCTACAGTGGATATATGTCGATGTGAGCACAGCTGGGCGCCGTATATACAGCATGGGAATAGCTCTGATACCAGCCAGATGCAACCCACGGCCATATAGGACCTACAGGCGATGCTCTTGAGTCGATATATGTCGATCTGAGCACAGCTGGGCCACGTATATACAGCATGGGGGTAGCTGTGATACCAGCCAGCTGCAACCCACGGCTATATAGGACCTACAGGCGATGTTCTTGAGTCGATATATGTCGATCTGAGCACAGCTGGGCCCCGTATATGCAGCATGGGGGTAGCTCTGATACCAGCCGGATGCAACCCACGGCCATATAGGACCTACAGTGGATATATGTCGATCTGAGCACAGCTGGGCGCCGTATATACAGCATGGGGGTAGCTCTAATAACAGCCAGATGCAACCCACGGCCATATAGGACCTACAGGCGATGTTCTTGAATCGATATATGTCGATCTGAGCACAGCTGGGCCACGTATATACAGCATGGGGGTGGCTGTGATAGAAGCCAGCTGCAACCCACGGCTATATAGGACCTACAGGCGATGTTCTTGTGTCGATATATGTCGATCTGAGCACAGCTGGGCCACGTATATACATCATGGGGGTAGTTGTGATACCAGCCAGCTGCAAGCCACGGCCATATAGGACCTACAGTGGATATATGTCGATGTGAGCACAGCTGGGCGCCGTATATACAGCACGGGGGTAGCTCTGATACCAGCCAGATGCAACCCACGGCCATATAGGACCTACAGGCGATGATCTTGAGTCGATATATGTCGATCTGAGCACAGCTGGGCCACGTATATACAGCATGGGGGTAGCTGTGATACCAGCCAGCTGCAACCCACGGCTATATAGGACCTACAGGCGATGTTCTTGAGTCGATATATGTCGATCTGAGCACAGCTGGGCCCCGTATATGCAGCATGGGGGTAGCTCTGATACCAGCCGGATGCAACCCACGGCCATATAGGACCTACAGTGGATATATGTCGATCTGAGCACAGCTGGGCGCCTTATATACAGCATGGGGGTAGCTCTAATAACAGCCAGATGCAACCCACGGCCATATAGGACCTACAGGCGATGTTCTTGAATCGATATATGTCGATCTGAGCACAGCTGGGCCACGTATATACAGCATGGGGGTGGCTGTGATACAGGCCAGCTGCAACCCACGGCTATATAGGACCTACAGGCGATGTTCTTGAGTCGATATATGTCGATCTGAGCACAGCTGGGCTCCGTATATACAGCATGGGGGTAGCTCTGATACCAGCCAGATGCAACCCACGGCCATATAGGACCTACAGGCGATGCTCTTGAGTCGATATATGTCGATCTGAGCACAGCTGGACCACGTATATACAGCATGGGGGTAGCTGTGATACCAGCCAGCTGCAACCCACGGCTATATAGGACCTACAGGCGATGTTCTTGAGTCGATATATGTCGATCTTAGCACAGCTGGGCCCCGTATATGCAGCATGGGGGTAGCTCTGATACCAGCCAGATGCAACCCACGGCCATATAGGACCTACAGTGGATATATGTCGATCTGAGCACAGCTGGGCGCCGTATATACAGCATGGGGGTAGCTCTAAATACCAGTCAGATGCAACCCACGGCCATATAGGACCTACAGGCGATGTTCTTGAGTCGATATATGTCGATCTGAGCACAGCTGGGCCACGTATATACAGCATGGGGGTGGCTGTGATACAAGCCAGCTGCAACCCACGGCTATATAGGACCTACAGGCGATGTTCTTGAGTCGATATATGTCGATCTGAGCACAGCTGGGCCTCGTATATACAGCGGGGGGGTAGCTCTGATACCAGCCAGATGCAACCCACGGCCATATAGGATCTACAGGCGATGCTCTTGAGGCGATATATGTCGATCTGAGCACAGCTGGGCCACGTATATACAGCATGGGGGTAGCTGTGATACCAGCCAGCTGCAACCCACGGCTATATAGGACCTACAGGCGATGTTCTTGAGTCGATATATGTCGATCTGAGCACAGCTGGGCCCCGTATATGCAGCATGGGGGTAGCTCTGATACCAGCCAGATGCAACCCACGGCCATATAGGACCTACAGTGGATATATGTCGATGTGAGCACAGCTGGGCGCCGTATATACAGCATGGGGGTAGCTCTAATACCAGCCAGATGCAACCCACGGCCATATAGGACCAACAGGCGATGTTCTTGAGTCGATATATGTCGATCTGAGCACAGCTGGGCCACGTATATACAGCATGGGGGTAGCTGTGATACCAGCCAGCTGCAACCCACGGCTATATAGGACCACAGGCAATGTTCTTGAGTCGATATATGTCGATCTGAGCACAGCTGGGCCACGTATATACAGCATGGGGGTAGTTGTGATACCAGCCAGATGCAACCCACGGCTATATAGGACCACAGGCGATGTTCTTGAGTCGATATATGTCGATCTGAGCACAGCTGGGCCCCGTATATGCAGCATGGGGGTAGCTCTGATACCAGCCAGATGCAACCCACGGCCATATAGGACCTACAGTGGATATATGTCGATGTGCGCACAGCTGGGCGCCGTATATACAGCATGGGGGTAGCTCTGATACCAGCCAGATGCAACCCACGGCCATATAGGACCTACAGGCGATGTTCTTGAGTCGACATATGTCGATCTGAGCACAGCTGGGCCACGTATATACAGCATGGGGGTGGCTGTGATACAAGCCAGCTGCAACCCACGGCTATATAGGACCTACATGCGATGTTCTTGAGTCGACAAAAGTCGATCTGAGCACAGCTGGGCCCCGTATATGCAGCATGGGGGTAGCTCTGATACCAGCCAGATGCAACCCACGGCCATATAGGACCTACAGTGGATATATGTCGATGTGAGCACAGCTGGGCGCCGTATATACAGCACGGGGGTAGCTCTAATACCAGCCAGATGCAACCCACGGCCATATAGGACCTACAGGCGATGTTCTTGAGTCGATATATGTCGATCTGAGCACAGCTGGGCCACGTATATACATAATGGGGGTAGCTGTGATACCAGCCAGCTGCAACCCACGGCTATATAGGACCACAGGCGATGTTCTTGAGTCGATATATGTCGATCAGAGCACAGCTGGGCCCCGTATATGCAGCATGGGGGTAGCTCTGATACCAGCCAGATGCAACCCACGGCAATATAGGACCTACAGTGGATATATGTCGATGTGAGCACAGCTGGGCGCCGTATGTACAGCATGGGAATAGCTCTGATACCAGCCAGATGCAACCCACGGCCATATAGGACCTACAGGCGATGCTCTTGAGTCGATATATGTCGATCTGAGCACAGCTGGGCCACGTACATACAGCATGGGGGTAGCTCTAATACCAGCCAGATGCAACCCACGGCCATATAGGACCTACAGGCGATGTTCTTGAGTCGATATATGTCGATCTGAGCACAGCTGGGCCACGTATATACAGCATGGGGGTAGCTGTGATACCAGCCAGCTGCAACCCACGGCTATATAGGACCACAGGCGATGTTCTTGAGTCGATATATGTCGATCTGAGCACAGCTGGGCCCCGTATATGCAGCATGGGGGTAGCTCTGATACCAGCCAGATGCAACCCACGGCCATATAGGACCTACAGTGGATATATGTCGATGTGAGCACAGCTGGGCGCCGTATATACAGCATGGGGGTAGCTCTGATACCAGCCAGATGCAACCCACGCCCATATAGGACCTACAGGCGATGCTCTTGAGTCGATATATGTCGATCTGAGCACAGCTGGGCCACGTATATACAGCATGGGGGTAGCTGTGATACCAGCCAGCTGCAACCCACGGCTATATAGGACCTACAGGCGATGTTCTTGAGTCGATATATGTCGATCAGAGCACAGCTGGGCCCCGTATATGCAGCATGGGGGTAGCTCTGATACCAGCCAGATGCAACCCACGGCAATATAGGACCTACAGTGGATATATGTCGATGTGAGCACAGCTGGGCGCCGTATGTACAGCATGGGAATAGCTCTGATACGAGCCAGATGCAACCCACGGCCATATAGGACCTACAGGCGATGCTCTTGAGTCGATATATGTCGATCTGAGCACAGCTGGGCCACGTATATACAGCATGGGGGTAGCTGTGATACAAGCCAGCTGCAACCCACGGCTATATAGGACCTACAGGCGATGTTCTTGAGTCGATATATGTCGATCTGAGCACAGCTGGGCCCCGTATATGCAGCATGGGGGTAGCTCTGATACCAGCCAGATGCAACCCACGGCCATATAGGACCTACAGTGGATATATGTCGATCTGAGCACAGCTGGGCGCCGTATATACAGCATGGGGGTAGCTCTAATACCAGCCAGATGCAACCCACGGCCATATAGGACCTACAGGCGATGTTCTTGAGTCGATATATGTCGATCTGAGCACAGCTGGGCCACGTATATACATCATGGGGGTGGCTGTGATACAAGCCAGCTGCAACCCACGGCTATATAGGACCTACAGGCGATGTTCTTGAGTCGATATATGTCGATCTGAGAACAGCTGGGCCCCGTATATACAGCATGGGGGTAGCTCTGATACCTGCCAGATGCAACCCACGGCCATATAGGACCTACAGGCGATGCTCTTGAGTCGATATATGTCGATCTGAGCACAGCTGGGCCACGTATATACAGCATGGGGGTAGCTGTGATACCAGCCAGCTGCAACCCACGGCTATATAGGACCACAGGCGATGTTCTTGAGTCGATATATGTCGATCTGAGCACAGCTGGGCCCCGTATATGCAGCATGGGGGTAGCTCTGATACCAGCCAGATGCAACCCACGGTCATATAGGACCTACAGTGGATATATGTCGATGTGAGCACAGCTGGGCGCCGTATATACAGCATGGGGGTAGCTCTGATACCAGCCAGATGCAACCCACGCCCATATAGGACCTACAGGCGATGCTCTTGAGTCGATATATGTCGATCTGAGCACAGCTGGGCCACGTATATACAGCATGGGGGTAGCTGTGATACCAGCCAGCTGCAACCCACGGCTATATAGGACCTACAGGCGATGTTCTTGAGTCGATATATGTCGATCTGAGCACAGCTGGGCCCCGTATATGCAGCATGAGGGTAGCTCTGATACCAGCCAGATGCAACCCACGGCCATATAGGACCTACAGGCGATGCTCTTGAGTCGATATATGTCGATCTGAGCACAGCTGGGCCACGTATATATAGCATGGGGGTAGCTGTGATACCAGCCAGCTGCAACCCACGGCTATATAGGACCTACAGGCGATGTTCTTGAGTCGATATATGTCGATCTGAGCACAGCTGGGCCCCGTATATGCAGCATGGGGGTAGCTCTGATACCAGCCAGATGCAACCCACGGCCATATAGGACCTACAGGCGATGCTGTAGAGTCGATATATGTCGATCTGAGCACAGTTGGGCCACGTATATACAGCATGGGGTTAGCTGTGATACCAGCCAGCTGCAACCCACGGCTATATAGGACCTACAGCCGATGTTCTTGAGTCTATATATGTCGATCTGAGCACAGCTGGGCCCCGTATATGCAGCATGGGGGTAGCTCTGATACCAGTCAGATGCAACCCACGGCCATATAGGACCTACAGTGGATATATGTCGATCTGATCACAGCTGGGCGCCGTATATACAGCATGGGGGTAGCTCTAATACCAGCCAGATGCAACCCACGGCCATATAGGACCTACAGGCGTTCTTGAGTCGATATATGTCGATCTGAGCACAGCTGGGCCACGTATATACAGCATGGGGGTGGCTGTGATACAAGCCAGCTGCAACCCACGGCTATATAGGACCTACAGGCGTTGTTCTTGAGTCGATATATGTCGATCTGAGCACAGCTGGGCCCCGTATATACAGCATGGGGGTAGCTCTGATACCAGCCAGATGCAACCCACGGCCATATAGGACCTACAGGCGATGCTCTTGAGTCGATATATGTCGATCTGAGCACAGCTGGGCCACGTATATACAGCATGGGGGTAGCTGTGATACAAGCCAGCTGCATCCCACGGCTATATAGGACCTACAGGCGATGTTCTTGAGTCGATATATGTCGATCTGAGCACAGCTGGGCCCCGTATATGCAGCATGGGGGTAGCTCTGATACCAGCCAGGTGCAACCCACGGCCATATAGGACCTACAGTGGATATATGTCGATGTGAGCACAGCTGGGCGCCGTATGTACAGCATGGGGGTAGCTCTAATACCAGCCAGATGCAACCCACGGCCATATAGGACCTACAGCCGATGTTCTTGAGTCGATATATGTCGATCTGAGCACAGCTGGGCCACGTATATACAGCATGGGGGTAGCTGTGATACCAGCCAGCTACAACCCACGGCTATATAGGACCACAGGCGATGTTCTTGAGTCGATATATGTCGATCTGAGCACAGCTGGGCCCCGTATATGCAACATGGGGGTAGCTCTGATACCAGCCAGATGCAACCCACGGCCATATAGAACCTACAGGCGATGCTCTTGAGTCGATATATGTCGATCTGAGCATAGCTGGGCCACGTATATACAGCATGGGGGTAGCTGTGATACCAGCCAGCTGCAACCCACGGCTATATAGGACCTACAGCCGATGTTCTTGAGTCTATATATGTCGATCTGAGCACAGCTGGGCCCCGTATATGCAGCATGGGGGTAGCTCTGATACCAGCCAGATGCAACCCACGGCCATATAGGACCTACAGTGGATATATGTCGATCTGAGCACAGCTGGGCGCCGTATATACAGCATGGGGGTAGCTCTAATACCAGCCAGATGCAACCCACGGCCATATAGGACCTACAGGCGATGTTCTTGAGTCGATATATGTCGATCTGAGCACAGCTGGGCCACATATATACAGCATGGGGGTAGCTGTGATACCAGCCAGCTGCAACCCACGGCTATATAGGACCACAGGCGATGTTCTTGAGTCGATATATGTCGATCTGAGCACAGCTGGGCCCCGTATATGCAGCATGGGGGTAGCTCTGATACCAGCCAGATGCAACCCAAGGCCATATAGGACCTACAGTGGATATATGTCGATGTGAGCACAGCTGGGCGCCGTATATACAGCATGGGGGTAGCTCTGATACCAGCCAGATGCAACCCACGGCCATATAGGACCTACAGGCGATACTCTTGAATCGATATATGTCGATCTGAGCACAGCTGGGCCCCGTATATGCAGCATGGGGGTAGCTCTGATACCAGCCAGATGCAACCCACGGTTATATAGGACCTACAGGCGATGCTCTTGAGTCGATATATGTCGATCTGAGCACAGCTGGGCCACGTATATACAGCATGGGGGTTGCTGTGATACAAGCCAGCTGCAACCCACGGCTATATAGGACCTACAGGCGATGTTCTTGAGTCGATATATGTCGATCTGAGCACAGCTGGGCCCCGTATATACAGCATGGGGGTAGCTCTGATACCAGCCAGATGCAACCCACGGCCATATAGGACCTACAGGCGATGCTCTTGAGTCGATATATGTCGATCTGAGCACAGCTGGGCCACGTATATACAGCATGGGGGTAGCTGTGATACCAGCCAGCTGCAACCCACGGCTATATAGGACCTACAGCCGATGTTCTTGAGTCTATATATGTCGATCTGAGCTCAGCTGGGCCCCGTATATGCAGCATGGGGGTAGCTCTGATACCAGCCAGATGCAACCCACGGCCATATAGGACCTACAGTGGATATATGTCGATCTGAGCACAGCTGGGCGCCGTATATACAGCATGGGGGTAGCTCTAATACCAGCCAGATGCAACCCACGGCCATATAGGACCTACAGGCGATGTTCTTGAGTCGATATATGTCGATCTGAGCACAGCTGGGCCACGTATATACAGCATGGGGGTAGCTGTGATACCAGCCAGCTGCAACCCACGGCTATATAGGACCACAGGCGATGTTCTTGAGTCGATATATGTCGATCTGAGCACAGCTGGGCCCCGTATATGCAGCATGGGGGTAGCTCTGATACCAGCCAGATGCAACCCAAGGCCATATAGGACCTACAGTGGATATATGTCGATCTGAGCACAGCTGGGCGCCGTATATACAGCATGGGGGTAGCTCTTATACCAGCCAGATGCAACCCACGGCCATATAGGACCTACAGGCGATGTTCTTGAGTCGATATATGTCGATCTGAGCACAGCTGGGCCACGTATATACAGCATGGGGGTAGCTGTGATACCAGCCAGCTGCAACCCACGGCTATATAGGACCACAGGCGATGTTCTTGAGTCGATATATGTCGATCTGAGCACAGCTGGGCCCCGTATATACAGCATGGGGGTAGCTCTGATACCAGCCAGAGGCAACCCACGGCCATATAGGACCTACAGGCGATGCTCTTGAGTCGATATATGTCGATCTGAGCACAGCTGGGCCACGTATATACAGCATGGGGGTAGCTGTGATACAAGCCAGCTGCAACCCACGGCTATATAGGACCTACAGGCGTTGTTCTTGAGTCGATATATGTCGATCTGAGCACAGCTGGGCCCCGTATATACAGCATGGGGGTAGCTCTGATACCAGCCAGATGCAACCCACGGCCATATAGGACCTACAGGCGATGCTCTTGAGTCGATATATGTCGATCTGAGCACAGCTGGGACACGTATATACAGCATGGGGGTAGCTGTGATACCAGCCAGCTGCATCCCACGGCTATATAGGACCTACAGGCGATGTTCTTGAGTCGATATATGTCGATCTGAGCACAGCTGGGCCCCGTATATGCAGCATGGGGGTAGCTCTGATACCAGCCAGATGCAACCCACGGCCATATAGGACCTACAGTGGATATATGTCGATGTGAGCACAGCTGGGCGCCGTATGTACAGCATGGGGGTAGCTCTAATACCAGCCAGATGCAACCCACGGCCATATAGGACCTACAGGCGATGTTCTTGAGTCGATATATTTCGATCTGAGCACAGCTGGGCCACGTATATACAGCATGGGGGTAGCTGTGATACCAGCCAGCTACAACCCACGGCTATATAGGACCACAGGCGATGTTCTTGAGTCGATATATGTCGATCTGAGCACAGCTGGGCCCCGTATATGCAGCATGGGGGTAGCTCTGATACCAGCCAGATGCAACCCACGGCCATATAGGACCTACAGGCGATGCTCTTGAGTCGATATATGTCGATCTGAGCATAGCTGGGCCACGTATATACAGCATGGGGGTAGCTGTGATACCAGCCAGCTGCAACCCACGGCTATATAGGACCTACAGCCGATGTTCTTGAGTCTATATATGTCGATCTGAGCACAGCTGGGCCCCGTATATGCAGCATGGGGGTAGCTCTGATACCAGCCAGATGCAACCCACGGCCATATAGGACCTACAGTGGATATATGTCGATCTGAGCACAGCTGGGCGCCGTATATACAGCATGGGGGTAGCTCTAATACTAGCCAGATGCAACCCACGGCCATATAGGACCTACAGGCGATGTTCTTGAGTCGATATATGTCGATCTGAGCACAGCTGGGCCACGTATATACAGCATGGGGGTAGCTGTGATACCAGCCAGCTGCAACCCACGGCTATATAGGACCACAGGCGATGTTCTTGAGTCGATATATGTCGATCTGAGCACAGCTGGGCCCCGTATATGCAGCATGGGGGTAGCTCTGATACCAGCCAGATGCAACCCAAGGCCATATAGGACCTACAGTGGATATATGTCGATGTGAGCACAGCTGGGCGCCGTATATACAGCATGGGGGTAGCTCTGATACCAGCCAGATGCAACCCACGGCCATATAGGACCTACAGGCGATGCTCTTGAATCGATATATGTCGATCTGAGCACAGCTGGGCCCCGTATATGCAGCATGGGGGTAGCTCTGATACCAGCCAGATGCAACCCACGGCTATATAGGACCTACAGACGATGCTCTTGAGTCGATATATGTCGATCTGAGCACAGCTGGGCCCCGTATATGCAGCATGGGGGTAGCTCTGATACCAGCCAGATGCAACCCACGGCCATATAGGACCTACAGTGGATATATGTCGATGTGAGCACAGCTGGGCGCCGTATATACAGCATGGGAATAGCTCTGATACCAGCCAGATGCAACCCACGGCCATATAGGACCTACAGGCGATGCTCTTGAGTCGATATATGTCGATCTGAGCACAGCTGGGCCACGTATATACAGCATGGGGGTAGCTGTGATACCAGCCAGCTGCATCCCACGGCTATATAGGACCTACAGGCGATGTTCTTGAGTCGATATATGTTGATCTGAGCACAGCTGGGCCCCGTATATGCAGCATGGGGGTAGCTCTGATACCAGCCAGATGCAACCCACGGCCATATAGGACCTACAGGCGATGCTCTTGAGTCGATATATGTCGATCTGTGCACAGCTGGGCCACGTATATACAGCATGGGGGTAGCTGTGATACCAGCCAGCTACAACCCACGGCTATATAGGACCACAGGCGATGTTCTTGAGTCGATATATGTCGATCTACAGGCGATGCTCTTGAGTCGATATATGTCGATCTGAGCATAGCTGGGCCACGTATATACAGCATGGGGGTAGCTGTGATACCAGCCAGCTGCAACCCACGGCTATATAGTACCTACAGCCGATGTTCTTGAGTCTATATATGTCGATCTGAGCACAGCTGGGCCCCGTATATGCAGCATGGGGGTAGCTCTGATACCAGCCAGATGCAACCCACGGCCATATAGGACCTACAGTGGATATATGTCGATCTGAGCACAGCTGGGCGCCGTATATACAGCATGGGGGTAGCTCTAATACTAGCCAGATGCAACCCACGGCCATATACGACCTACAGGCGATGTTCTTGAGTCGATATATGTCGATCTGAGCACAGCTGGGCCACGTATATACAGCATGGGGGTAGCTGTGATACCAGCCAGCTGCAACCCACGGCTATATAGGACCACAGGCGATGTTCTTGAGTCGATATATGTCGATCTGAGCACAGCTGGGCCCCGTATATGCAGCATGGGGGTAGCTCTGATACCAGCCAGATGCAACCCACGGCTATATAGGACCTACAGGCGATGCTCTTGAGTCGATATATGTCGATCTGAGCACAGCTGGGCCACGTATATACAGCATGGGGGTGGCTGTGATACAAGCCAGCTGCAACCCACGGCTATATAGGACCTACAGGCGATGTTCTTGAGTCGATATATGTCGATCTGAGCACAGCTGGGCCCCGTATATACAGCATGGGGGTAGCTCTGATACCAGCCAGATGCAACCCACGGCCATATAGGACCTACAGGCGATGCTCTTGAGTCGATATATGTCGATCTGAGCACATCTGGGCCACGTATATACAGCATGGGGGTAGCTGTGATACCAGCCAGCTGCAACCCACGGCTATATAGGACCTACAGGCGATGTTCTTGAGTCGATATATGTCGATCTGAGCACAGCTGGGCCACGTATATACAGCATGGGGGTGGCTGTGATACAAGCCAGCTGCAACCCACGGCTATATAGGACCTACAGGCGAGGTTCTTGAGTCGATATATGTCGATCTGAGCACAGCTGGGCCCCGTATATACAGCATGGGGGTAGCTCTGATACCAGCCAGATGCAACCCACGGCCATATAGGACCTACAGGCGATGCTCTAGAGTCGATATATGTCGATCTGAGCACAGTTGGGCCACGTATATACAGCATGGGGGTAGCTGTGATACCAGCCAGCTGCAACCCACGGCTATATAGGACCTACAGCCGATGTTCTTGAGTCTATATATGTCGATCTGAGCACAGCTGGGCCCCGTATATGCAGCATGGGGGTAGCTCTGATACCAGCCAGATGCAACCCACGGCCATATAGGACAGTGGATATATGTCGATCTGATCACAGCTGGGCGCCGTATATACAGCATGGGGGTAGCTCTAATACCAGCCAGATGCTACCCACGGCCATATAGGACCTACAGGCGTTCTTGAGTCGATATATGTCGATCTGAGCACAGCTGGGCCACGTATATACAGCATGGGGGTGGCCATGATACAAGCCAGCTGCAACCCACGGCTATATAGGACCTACAGGCGTTGTTCTTGAGTCGATATATGGCGATCTGAGCACAGCTGGGCCCCGTATATACAGCATGGGGGTAGCTCTGATACCAGCCAGATGCAACCCACGGCCATATAGGACCTACAGGCGATGCTCTTGAGTCGATATATGTCGATCTGAGCACAGCTGGGCCACGTATATACAGCATGGGGGTAGCTGTGATACAAGCCAGCTGCAACCCACGGCTATATAGGACCTACAGGCGTTGTTCTTGAGTCGATATATGTCGATCTGAGCACAGCTGGGCCCCGTATATACAGCATGGGGGTAGCTCTGATACCAGCCAGATGCAACCCACGGCCATATAGGACCTACAGGCGATGCTCTTGAGTCGATATATGTCGATCTGAGCACAGCTGGGCCACGAATATACAGCATGGGGGTAGCTGTGATACCAGCCAGCTGCATCCCACGGCTATATAGGACCTACAGGCGATGTTCTTGAGTCGATATATGTCGATCTGAGCACAGCTGGGCCCCGTATATGCAGCATGGGGGTAGCTCTGATACCAGCCAGATGCAACCCACGGCCATATAGGACCTACAGTGGATATATGTCGATGTGAGCACAGCTGGGCGCCGTATGTACAGCATGGGGGTAGCTCTAATACCAGCCAGATGCAACCCACGGCCATATAGGACCTACAGGCGATGTTCTTGAGTCGATATATGTCGATCTGAGCACAGCTGGGCCGCGTATATACAGCATGGGGGTAGCTGTGATACCAGCCAGCTACAACCCACGGCTATATAGGACCACAGGCGATGTTCTTGAGTCGATATATGTCGATCTGAGCACAGCTGGGCCCCGTATATGCAGCATAGGGGTAGCTCTGATACCAGCCAGATGCAACCCACGGCCATATAGGACCTACAGGCGATGCTCTTGAGTCGATATATGTCGATCTGAGCATAGCTGGGCCACGTATATACAGCATGGGGGTAGCTGTGATACCAGCCAGCTGCAACCCACGGCTATATAGGACCTACAGCCGATGTTCTTGAGTCTATATATGTCGATCTGAGCACAGCTGGGCCCCGTATATGCAGCATGGGGGTAGCTCTGATACCAGCCAGATGCAACCCACGGCCATATAGGACCTACAGTGGATATATGTCGATCTGAGCACAGCTGGGCGCCGTATATACAGCATGGGGGTAGCTCTAATACCAGCCAGATGCAACCCACGGCCATATAGGACCTACAGGCGATGTTCTTGAGTCGATATATGTCGATCTGAGCACAGCTGGGCCACGTATATACAGCATGAGGGTAGCTGTGATACCAGCCAGCTGCAACTTACGGCTATATAGGACCACAGGCGATGTTCTTGAGTCGATATATGTCGATCTGAGCACAGCTGGGCCCCGTATATGCAGCATGGGGGTAGCTCTAATACCAGCCAGATGCAACCTACGGCCATATAGGACCTACAGGCGATGTTCTTGAGTCGATATATGTCGATCTGAGCACAGCTGGGCCACGTATATACAGCATGGGGGTAGCTGTGATACCAGCCAGCTGCAACCCACGGCTATATAGGACCTACAGCCGATGTTCTTGAGTCTATATATGTCGATCTGAGCTCAGCTGGGCCCCGTATATGCAGCATGGGGGTAGCTCTGATACCAGCCAGATGCAACCCACGGCCATATAGGACCTACAGTGGATATATGTCGATCTGAGCACAGCTGGGCGCCGTATATACAGCATGGGGGTAGCTCTAATACCAGCCAGATGCAACCCACGGCCATATAGGACCTACAGGCGATGTTCTTGAGTCGATATATGTCGATCTGAGCACAGCTGGGCCACGTATATACAGCATGGGGGTAGCTGTGATACCAGCCAGCTGCAACCCACGGCTATATAGGACCACAGGCGATGTTCTTGAGTCGATATATGTCGATCTGAGCACAGCTGGGCCCCGTATATGCAGCATGGGGGTAGCTCTGATACCAGCCAGATGCAACCCAAGGCCATATAGGACCTACAGTGGATATATGTCGATCTGAGCACAGCTGGGCGCCGTATATACAGCATGGGGGTAGCTCTTATACCAGCCAGATGCAACCCACGGCCATATAGGACCTACAGGCGATGTTCTTGAGTCGATATATGTCGATCTGAGCACAGCTGGGCCACGTATATACAGCATGGGGGTAGCTGTGATACCAGCCAGCTGCAACCCACGGCTATATAGGACCACAGGCGATGTTCTTGAGTCGATATATGTCGATCTGAGCACAGCTGGGCCCCGTATATACAGCATGGGGGTAGCTCCGATACCAGCCAGAGGCAACCCACGGCCATATAGGACCTACAGGCGATGCTCTTGAGTCGATATATGTCGATCTGAGCACAGCTGGGCCACGTATATACAGCATGGGGGTAGCTGTGATACAAGCCAGCTGCAACCCACGGCTATATAGGACCTACAGGCGTTGTTCTTGAGTCGATATATGTCGATCTGAGCACAGCTGGGCCCCGTATATACAGCATGGGGGTAGCTCTGATACCAGCCAGATGCAACCCACGGCCATATAGGACCTACAGGCGATGCTCTTGAGTCGATATATGTCGATCTGAGCACAGCTGGGACACGTATATACAGCATGGGGGTAGCTGTGATACCAGCCAGCTGCATCCCACGGCTATATAGGACCTACAGGCGATGTTCTTGAGTCGATATATGTCGATCTGAGCACAGCTGGGCCCCGTATATGCAGCATGGGGGTAGCTCTGATACCAGCCAGATGCAACCCACGGCCATATAGGACCTACAGTGGATATATGTCGATGTGAGCACAGCTGGGCGCCGTATGTACAGCATGGGGGTAGCTCTAATACCAGCCAGATGCAACCCACGGCCATATAGGACCTACAGGCGATGTTCTTGAGTCGATATATTTCGATCTGAGCACAGCTGGGCCACGTATATACAGCATGGGGGTAGCTGTGATACCAGCCAGCTACAACCCACGGCTATATAGGACCACAGGCGATGTTCTTGAGTCGATATATGTCGATCTGAGCACAGCTGGGCCCCGTATATGCAGCATGGGGGTAGCTCTGATACCAGCCAGATGCAACCCACGGCCATATAGGACCTACAGGCGATGCTCTTGAGTCGATATATGTCGATCTGAGCATAGCTGGGCCACGTATATACAGCATGGGGGTAGCTGTGATACCAGCCAGCTGCAACCCACGGCTATATAGGACCTACAGGCGATGTTCTTGAGTCGATATATGTCGATCTGAGCACAGCTGGGCCCCGTATATACAGCATGGGGGTAGCTCTGATACCAGCCAGATGCAACCCACGGCCATATAGGACCTACAGGCGATGCTCTTGAGTCGATATATGTCGATCTGAGCACAGCTGGGCCACGTATATACAGCATGGGGGTAGCTGTGATACCAGCCAGCTGCAACCCACGGCTATATAGGACCTACAGCCGATGTTCTTGAGTCTATATATGTCGATCTGAGCTCAGCTGGGCCCCGTATATGCAGCATGGGGGTAGCTCTGATACCAGCCAGATGCAACCCACGGCCATATAGGACCTACAGTGGATATATGTCGATCTGAGCACAGCTGGGCGCCGTATATACAGCATGGGGGTAGCTCTAATACCAGCCAGATGCAACCCACGGCCATGTAGGACCTACAGGCGATGTTCTTGAGTCGATATATGTCGATCTGAGCACAGCTGGGCCACGTATATACAGCATGGGGGTAGCTGTGATACCAGCCAGCTGCAACCCACGGCTATATAGGACCACAGGCGATGTTCTTGAGTCGATATATGTCGATCTGAGCACAGCTGGGCCCCGTATATGCAGCATGGGGGTAGCTCTGATACCAGCCAGATGCAACCCAAGGCCATATAGGACCTACAGTGGATATATGTCGATCTGAGCACAGCTGGGCGCCGTATATACAGCATGGGGGTAGCTCTTATACCAGCCAGATGCAACCCACGGCCATATAGGACCTACAGGCGATGTTCTTGAGTCGATATATGTCGATCTGAGCACAGCTGGGCCACGTATATACAGCATGGGGGTAGCTGTGATACCAGCCAGCTGCAACCCACGGCTATATAGGACCACAGGCGATGTTCTTGAGTCGATATATGTCGATCTGAGCACAGCTGGGCCCCGTATATACAGCATGGGGGTAGCTCTGATACCAGCCAGAGGCAACCCACGGCCATATAGGACCTACAGGCGATGCTCTTGAGTCGATATATGTCGATCTGAGCACAGCTGGGCCACGTATATACAGCATGGGGGTAGCTGTGATACAAGCCAGCTGCAACCCACGGCTATATAGGACCTACAGGCGTTGTTCTTGAGTCGATATATGTCGATCTGAGCACAGCTGGGCCCCGTATATACAGCATGGGGGTAGCTCTGATACCAGCCAGATGCAACCCACGGCCATATAGGACCTACAGGCGATGCTCTTGAGTCGATATATGTCGATCTGAGCACAGCTGGGACACGTATATACAGCATGGGGGTAGCTGTGATACCAGCCAGCTGCATCCCACGGCTATATAGGACCTACAGGCGATGTTCTTGAGTCGATATATGTCGATCTGAGCACAGCTGGGCCCCGTATATGCAGCATGGGGGTAGCTCTGATACCAGCCAGATGCAACCCACGGCCATATAGGACCTACAGTGGATATATGTCGATGTGAGCACAGCTGGGCGCCGTATGTACAGCATGGGGGTAGCTCTAATACCAGCCAGATGCAACCCACGGCCATATAGGACCTACAGGCGATGTTCTTGAGTCGATATATTTCGATCTGAGCACAGCTGGGCCACGTATATACAGCATGGGGGTAGCTGTGATACCAGCCAGCTACAACCCACGGCTATATAGGACCACAGGCGATGTTCTTGAGTCGATATATGTCGATCTGAGCACAGCTGGGCCCCGTATATGCAGCATGGGGGTAGCTCTGATACCAGCCAGATGCAACCCACGGCCATATAGGACCTACAGGCGATGCTCTTGAGTCGATATATGTCGATCTGAGCATAGCTGGGCCACGTATATACAGCATGGGGGTAGCTGTGATACCAGCCAGCTGCAACCCACGGCTATATAGGACCTACAGCCGATGTTCTTGAGTCTATATATGTCGATCTGAGCACAGCTGGGCCCCGTATATGCAGCATGGGGGTAGCTCTGATACCAGCCAGATGCAACCCACGGCCATATAGGACCTACAGTGGATATATGACGATCTGAGCACAGCTGGGCGCCGTATATACAGCATGGGGGTAGCTCTAATACTAGCCAGATGCAACCCACGGCCATATAGGACCTACAGGCGATGTTCTTGAGTCGATATATGTCGATCTGAGCACAGCTGGGCCACGTATATACAGCATGGGGGTAGCTGTGATACCAGCCAGCTGCAACCCACGGCTATATAGGACCACAGGCGATGTTCTTGAGTCGATATATGTCGATCTGAGCACAGCTGGGCCCCGTATATGCAGCATGGGGGTAGCTCTGATACCAGCCAGATGCAACCCAAGGCCATATAGGACCTACAGTGGATATATGTCGATGTGAGCACAGCTGGGCGCCGTATATACAGCATGGGGGTAGCTCTGATACCAGCCAGATGCAACCCACGGCCATATAGGACCTACAGGCGATGCTCTTGAATCGATATATGTCGATCTGAGCACAGCTGGGCCCCGTATATGCAGCATGGGGGTAGCTCTGATACCAGCCAGATGCAACCCACGGCTATATAGGACCTACAGACGATGCTCTTGAGTCGATATATGTCGATCTGAGCACAGCTGGGCCCCGTATATGCAGCATGGGGGTAGCTCTGATACCAGCCAGATGCAACCCACGGCCATATAGGACCTACAGTGGATATATGTCGATGTGAGCACAGCTGGGCGCCGTATATACAGCATGGGAATAGCTCTGATACCAGCCAGATGCAACCCACGGCCATATAGGACCTACAGGCGATGCTCTTGAGTCGATATATGTCGATCTGAGCACAGCTGGGCCACGTATATACAGCATGGGGGTAGCTGTGATACCAGCCAGCTGCATCCCACGGCTATATAGGACCTACAGGCGATGTTCTTGAGTCGATATATGTTGATCTGAGCACAGCTGGGCCCCGTATATGCAGCATGGGGGTAGCTCTGATACCAGCCAGATGCAACCCACGGCCATATAGGACCTACAGGCGATGCTCTTGAGTCGATATATGTCGATCTGTGCACAGCTGGGCCACGTATATACAGCATGGGGGTAGCTGTGATACCAGCCAGCTACAACCCACGGCTATATAGGACCACAGGCGATGTTCTTGAGTCGATATATGTCGATCTGAGCACAGCTGGGCCCCGTATATGCAGCATGGGGGTAGCTCTGATACCAGCCAGATGCAACCCACGGCCATATAGGACCTACAGGCGATGCTCTTGAGTCGATATATGTCGATCTGAGCATAGCTGGGCCACGTATATACAGCATGGGGGTAGCTGTGATACCAGCCAGCTGCAACCCACGGCTATATAGTACCTACAGCCGATGTTCTTGAGTCTATATATGTCGATCTGAGCACAGCTGGGCCCCGTATATGCAGCATGGGGGTAGCTCTGATACCAGCCAGATGCAACCCACGGCCATATAGGACCTACAGTGGATATATGTCGATCTGAGCACAGCTGGGCGCCGTATATACAGCATGGGGGTAGCTCTAATACTAGCCAGATGCAACCCACGGCCATATACGACCTACAGGCGATGTTCTTGAGTCGATATATGTCGATCTGAGCACAGCTGGGCCACGTATATACAGCATGGGGGTAGCTGTGATACCAGCCAGCTGCAACCCACGGCTATATAGGACCACAGGCGATGTTCTTGAGTCGATATATGTCGATCTGAGCACAGCTGGGCCCCGTATATGCAGCATGGGGGTAGCTCTGATACCAGCCAGATGCAACCCACGGCTATATAGGACCTACAGGCGATGCTCTTGAGTCGATATATGTCGATCTGAGCACAGCTGGGCCACGTATATACAGCATGGGGGTGGCTGTGATACAAGCCAGCTGCAACCCACGGCTATATAGGACCTACAGGCGATGTTCTTGAGTCGATATATGTCGATCTGAGCACAGCTGGGCCCCGTATATACAGCATGGGGGTAGCTCTGATACCAGCCAGATGCAACCCACGGCCATATAGGACCTACAGGCGATGCTCTTGAGTCGATATATGTCGATCTGAGCACATCTGGGCCACGTATATACAGCATGGGGGTAGCTGTGATACCAGCCAGCTGCAACCTACGGCTATATAGGACCTACAGGCGATGTTCTTGAGTCGATATATGTCGATCTGAGCACAGCTGGGCCACGTATATACAGCATGGGGGTGGCTGTGATACAAGCCAGCTGCAACCCACGGCTATATAGGACCTACAGGCGAGGTTCTTGAGTCGATATATGTCGATCTGAGCACAGCTGGGCCCCGTATATACAGCATGGGGGTAGCTCTGATACCAGCCAGATGCAACCCACGGCCATATAGGACCTACAGGCGATGCTCTAGAGTCGATATATGTCGATCTGAGCACAGTTGGGCCACGTATATACAGCATGGGTGTAGCTGTGATACCAGCCAGCTGCAACCCACGGCTATATAGGACCTACAGCCGATGTTCTTGAGTCTATATATGTCGATCTGAGCACAGCTGGGCCCCGTATATGCAGCATGGGGGTAGCTCTGATACCAGCCAGATGCAACCCACGGCCATATAGGACAGTGGATATATGTCGATCTGATCACAGCTGGGCGCCGTATATACAGCATGGGGGTAGCTCTAATACCAGCCAGATGCTACCCACGGCCATATAGGACCTACAGGCGTTCTTGAGTCGATATATGTCGATCTGAGCACAGCTGGGCCACGTATATACAGCATGGGGGTGGCCGTGATACAAGCCAGCTGCAACCCACGGCTATATAGGACCTACAGGCGTTGTTCTTGAGTCGATATATGGCGATCTGAGCACAGCTGGGCCCCGTATATACAGCATGGGGGTAGCTCTGATACCAGCCAGATGCAACCCACGGCCATATAGGACCTACAGGCGATGCTCTTGAGTCGATATATGTCGATCTGAGCACAGCTGGGCCACGTATATACAGCATGGGGGTAGCTGTGATACAAGCCAGCTGCAACCCACGGCTATATAGGACCTACAGGCGTTGTTCTTGAGTCGATATATGTCGATCTGAGCACAGCTGGGCCCCGTATATACAGCATGGGGGTAGCTCTGATACCAGCCAGATGCAACCCACGGCCATATAGGACCTACAGGCGATGCTCTTGAGTCGATATATGTCGATCTGAGCACAGCTGGGCCACGTATATACAGCATGGGGGTAGCTGTGATACCAGCCAGCTGCATCCCACGGCTATATAGGACCTACAGGCGATGTTCTTGAGTCGATATATGTCGATCTGAGCACAGCTGGGCCCCGTATATGCAGCATGGGGGTAGCTCTGATACCAGCCAGATGCAACCCACGGCCATATAGGACCTACAGTGGATATATGTCGATGTGAGCACAGCTGGGCGCCGTATGTACAGCATGGGGGTAGCTCTAATACCAGCCAGATGCAACCCACGGCCATATAGGACCTACAGGCGATGTTCTTGAGTCGATATATGTCGATCTGAGCACAGCTGGGCCGCGTATATACAGCATGGGGGTAGCTGTGATACCAGCCAGCTACAACCCACGGCTATATAGGACCACAGGCGATGTTCTTGAGTCGATATATGTCGATCTGAGCACAGCTGGGCCCCGTATATGCAGCATAGGGGTAGCTCTGATACCAGCCAGATGCAACCCACGGCCATATAGGACCTACAGGCGATGCTCTTGAGTCGATATATGTCGATCTGAGCATAGCTGGGCCACGTATATACAGCATGGGGGTAGCTGTGATACCAGCCAGCTGCAACCCACGGCTATATAGGACCTACAGCCGATGTTCTTGAGTCTATATATGTCGATCTGAGCACAGCTGGGCCCCGTATATGCAGCATGGGGGTAGCTCTGATACCAGCCAGATGCAACCCACGGCCATATAGGACCTACAGTGGATATATGTCGATCTGAGCACAGCTGGGCGCCGTATATACAGCATGGGGGTAGCTCTAATACCAGCCAGATGCAACCCACGGCCATATAGGACCTACAGGCGATGTTCTTGAGTCGATATATGTCGATCTGAGCACAGCTGGGCCACGTATATACAGCATGAGGGTAGCTGTGATACCAGCCAGCTGCAACCCACGGCTATA
Source organism: Lordithon lunulatus (assembly GCA_963942505.1). Lineage (NCBI taxonomy): Eukaryota > Metazoa > Arthropoda > Insecta > Coleoptera > Staphylinidae > Lordithon > Lordithon lunulatus. Next base: position 31,912,333 of record OZ012670.1, on the reverse strand, counting down.
TAGGACCACAGGCGATGTTCTTGAGTCGATATATGTCGATCTGAGCACAGCTGGGCCCCGTATATGCAGCATGGGGGTAGCTCTAATACCAGCCAGATGCAACCTACGGCCATATAGGACCTACAGGCGATGTTCTTGAGTCGATATATGTCGATCTGAGCACAGCTGGGCCACGTATATACAGCATGGGGGTGGCTGTGATACAAGCCAGCTGCTACCCACGGCTATATAGGACCTACAGGCGATGTTCTTGAGTCGATATATGTCGATCTGAGCACAGCTGGGCCCCGTATATACAGCATGGGGGTAGCTCTGATACCAGCCAGATGCAACCCACGGCCATATAGGACCTACAGGCGATGCTCTTGAGTCGATATATGTCGATCTGAGCACAGCTGGGCCACGTATATACAGCATGGGGGTAGCTGTGATACCAGCCAGCTGCAACCCACGGCTATATAGGACCTACAGCCGATGTTCTTGAGTCTATATATGTCGATCTGAGCACAGCTGGGCCCCGTATATGCAGCATGGGGGTAGCTCTGATACCAGCCAGATGCAACCCACGGCCATATAGGACCTACAGTGGATATATGTCGATCTGAGCACAGCTGGGCGCCGTATATACAGCATGGGGGTAGCTCTAATACCAGCCAGATGCAACCCACGGCCATATAGGACCTACAGGCGATGTTCTTGAGTCGATATATGTCGATCTGAGCACAGCTGGGCCACGTATATACAGCATGGGGGTAGCTGTGATACCAGCCAGCTGCAACCCACGGCTATATAGGACCACAGGCGATGTTCTTGAGTCGATATATGTCGATCTGAGCACAGCTGGGCCCCGTATATGCAGCATGGGGGTAGCTCTGATACCACCCAGATGCAACCCAAGGCCATATAGGACCTACAGTGGATATATGTCGATCTGAGCACAGCTGGGCGCCGTATATACAGCATGGGGGTAGCTCTTATACCAGCCAGATGCAACCCACGGCCATATAGGACCTACAGGCGATGTTCTTGAGTCGATATATGTCGATCTGAGCACAGCTGGGCCACGTATATACAGCATGGGGATAGCTGTGATACCAGCCAGCTGCAACCCACGGCTATATAGGACCACAGGCGATGTTCTTGAGTCGATATATGTCGATCTGAGCACAGCTGGGCCCCGTATATACAGCATGGGGGTAGCTCTGATACCAGCCAGATGCAACCCACGGCCATATAGGACCTACAGGCGATGCTCTTGAGTCGATATATGTCGATCTGAGCACAGCTGGGCCACGTATATACAGCATGGGGGTAGCTGTGATACAAGCCAGCTGCAACCCACGGCTATATAGGACCTACAGGCGTTGTTCTTGAGTCGATATATGTCGATCTGAGCACAGCTGGGCCCCGTATATACAGCATGGGGGTAGCTCTGATACCAGCCAGATGCAACCCACGGCCATATAGGACCTACAGGCGATGCTCTTGAGTCGATATATGTCGATCTGAGCACAGCTGGGACACGTATATACAGCATGGGGGTAGCTGTGATACCAGCCAGCTGCATCCCACGGCTATATAGGACCTACAGGCGATGTTCTTGAGTCGATATATGTCGATCTGAGCACAGCTGGGCCCCGTATATGCAGCATGGGGGTAGCTCTGATACCAGCCAGATGCAACCCACGGCCATATAGGACCTACAGTGGATATATGTCGATGTGAGCACAGCTGGGCGCCGTATGTACAGCATGGGGGTAGCTCTAATACCAGCCAGATGCAACCCACGGCCATATAGGACCTACAGGCGATGTTCTTGAGTCGATATATGTCGATCTGAGCACAGCTGGGCCACGTATATACAGCATGGGGGTAGCTGTGATACCAGCCAGCTACAACCCACGGCTATATAGGACCACAGGCGATGTTCTTGAGTCGATATATGTCGATCTGAGCACAGCTGGGCCCCGTATATGCAGCATGGGGGTAGCTCTGATACCAGCCAGATGCAACCCACGGCCATATAGGACCTACAGGCGATGCTCTTGAGTCGATATATGTCGATCTGAGCATAGCTGGGCCACGTATATACAGCATGGGGGTAGCTGTGATACCAGCCAGCTGCAACCCACGGCTATATAGGACCTACAGGCGTTGTTCTTGAGTCGATATATGTCGATCTGAGCACAGCTGGGCCCCGTATATACAGCATGGGGGTAGCTCTGATACCAGCCAGATGCAACCCACGGCCATATAGGACCTACAGGCGATGCTCTTGAGTCGATATATGTCGATCTGAGCACAGCTGGGACACGTATATACAGCATGGGGGTAGCTGTGATACCAGCCAGCTGCATCCCACGGCTATATAGGACCTACAGGCGATGTTCTTGAGTCGATATATGTCGATCTGAGCACAGCTGGGCCCCGTATATGCAGCATGGGGGTAGCTCTGATACCAGCCAGATGCAACCCACGGCCATATAGGACCTACAGTGGATATATGTCGATGTGAGCACAGCTGGGCGCCGTATGTACAGCATGGGGGTAGCTCTAATACCAGCCAGATGCAACCCACGGCCATATAGGACCTACAGGCGATGTTCTTGAGTCGATATATGTCGATCTGAGCACAGCTGGGCCACGTATATACAGCATGGGGGTAGCTGTGATACCAGCCAGCTACAACCCACGGCTATATAGGACCACAGGCGATGTTCTTGAGTCGATATATGTCGATCTGAGCACAGCTGGGCCCCGTATATGCAGCATGGGGGTAGCTCTGATACCAGCCAGATGCAACCCACGGCCATATAGGACCTACAGGCGATGCTCTTGAGTCGATATATGTCGATCTGAGCATAGCTGGGCCACGTATATACAGCATGGGGGTAGCTGTGATACCAGCCAGCTGCAACCCACGGCTATATAGGACCTACAGCCGATGTTCTTGAGTCTATATATGTCGATCTGAGCACAGCTGGGCCCCGTATATGCAGCATGGGGGTAGCTCTGATACCAGCCAGATGCAACCCACGGCCATATAGGACCTACAGTGGATATATGTCGATCTGAGCACAGCTGGGCGCCGTATATACAGCATGGGGGTAGCTCTAATACTAGCCAGATGCAACCCACGGCCATATAGGACCTACAGGCGATGTTCTTGAGTCGATATATGTCGATCTGAGCACAGCTGGGCCACGTTTATACAGCATGGGGGTAGCTGTGATACTAGCCAGCTGCAACCCACGGCTATATAGGACCACAGGCGATGTTCTTGAGTCGATATATGTCGATCTGAGCACAGCTGGGCCCCGTATATGCAGCATGGGGGTAGCTCTGATACCAGCCAGATGCAACCCAAGGCCATATAGGACCTACAGTGGATATATGTCGATGTGAGCACAGCTGGGCGCCGTATATACAGCATGGGGGTAGCTCTGATACCAGCCAGATGCAACCCACGGCCATATAGGACCTACAGGCGATGCTCTTGAATCGATATATGTCGATCTGAGCACAGCTGGGCCCCGTATATGCAGCATGGGGGTAGCTCTGATACCAGCCAGATGCAACCCACGGCTATATAGGACCTACAGACGATGCTCTTGAGTCGATATATGTCGATCTGAGCACAGCTGGGCCCCGTATATGCAGCATGGGGGTAGCTCTGATACCAGCCAGATGCAACCCACGGCCATATAGGACCTACAGTGGATATATGTCGATGTGAGCACAGCTGGGCGCCGTATATACAGCATGGGAATAGCTCTGATACCAGCCAGATGCAACCCACGGCCATATAGGACCTACAGGCGATGCTCTTGAGTCGATATATGTCGATCTGAGCACAGCTGGGCCACGTATATACAGCATGGGGGTAGCTGTGATACCAGCCAGCTGCAACCCACGGCTATATAGGACCTACAGGCGATGTTCTTGAGTCGATATATGTCGATCTGAGCACAGCTGGGCCCCGTATATGCAGCATGGGGGTAGCTCTGATACCAGCCAGATGCAACCCACGGCCATATAGGACCTACAGGCGATGCTCTTGAGTCGATATATGTCGATCTGAGCACAGCTGGGCCACGTATATACAGCATGGGGGTAGCTGTGATACCAGCCAGCTGCAACCCACGGCTATATAGGATCACAGGCGATGTTCTTGAGTCGATATATGTCGATCTGAGCACAGCTGGGCCCCGTATATGCAGCATGGGGGTAGCTCTGATACCAGCCAGATGCAACCCACGGCCATATAGGACCTACAGACGATGCTCTTGAGTCGATATATGTCGATCTGAGCACAGCTGGGCCACGTATATATAGCATGGGGGTAGCTGTGATACCAGCCAGCTGCATCCCACGGCTATATAGGACCTACAGGCGATATTCTTGAGTCGATATATGTCGATCTGAGCATAGCTGGGCCCCGTATATGCAGCATGGGGGTAGCTCTGATACCAGCCAGATGCAACCCACGGCCATATAGGACCTACAGTGGATATATGTCGATGTGAGCACAGCTGGGCGCCGTATGTACAGCATGAGGGTAGCTCTAATACCAGCCAGATGCAACCCACGGCCATATAGGACCTACAGGCGATGTTCTTGAGTCGATATATGTCGATCTGAGCACAGCTGGGCCACGTATATACAGCATGGGGGTAGCTGTGATACCAGCCAGCTACAACCCACGGCTATATAGGACCACAGGCGATGTTCTTGAGTCGATATATGTCGATCTGAGCACAGCTGGGCCCCGTATATGCAGCATGGGGGTAGCTCTGATACCAGCCAGATGCAACCCACGGCCATATAGGACCTACAGGCGATGCTCTTGAGTCGATATATGTCGATCTGAGCACAGCTGGGCCACGTATATACAGCTGGGTGTAGCTGTGATACCAGCCAGCTGCAACCCACGGCTATATAGGACCTACAGCCGATGTTCTTGAGTCTATATATGTCGATCTGAGCACAGCTGGGCCCCGTATATGCAGCATGGGGGTAGCTCTGATACCAGCCAGATGCAACCCACGGCCATATAGGACCTACAGTGGATATATGTCGATCTGAGCACAGCTGGGCGCCGTATATACAGCATGGGGGTAGTTCTAATACCAGCCAGATGCAACCTACGGCCATATAGGACCTACAGGCGATGTTCTTGAGTCGATATATGTCGATCTGAGCACAGCTGGGCCACGTATATACAGCATGGGGGTAGCTGTGATACCAGCCAGCTGCAACCCACGGCTATATAGGACCACAGGCGATGTTCTTGAGTCGATATATGTCGATCTGAGCACAGCTGGGCCCCGTATATGCAGCATGGGGGTAGCTCTGATACCAGCCAGATGCAACCCAAGGCCATATAGGACCTACAGTGGATATATGTCGATCTGAGCACAGCTGGGCGCCGTATATACAGCATGGGGGTAGCTCTTATACCAGCCAGATGCAACCCACGGCCATATAGGACCTACAGGCGATGTTCTTGAGTCGATATATGTCGATCTGAGCACAGCTGGGCCACGTATATACAGCATGGGGGTAGCTGTGATACCAGCCAGCTGCAACCCACGGCTATATAGGACCACAGGCGATGTTCTTGAGTCGATATATGTCGATCTGAGCACAGCTGGGCCCCGTATATACAGCATGGGGGTAGCTCTGATACCAGCCAGATGCAACCCACGGGCATATAGGACCTACAGGCGATGCTCTTGAGTCGATATATGTCGATCTGAGCACAGCTGGGCCACGTATATACAGCATGGGGGTAGCTGTGATACAAGCCAGCTGCAACCCACGGCTATATAGGACCTACAGGCGTTGTTCTTGAGTCGAAGTAGGTTAAGAAGGTGTATGCAGCCGTTTTCGAGCCCATGTTATTCTTATGGCACTTCCGGTCAACCAATTTTGTGTGTAGGGATGCAGCGATGGGGTGTATTTGAAATCTGACTTGTGATTTGGGTTGCCTACACCAGCCCCTCGAGACGTTTTTTGAATTATGACCCTGGGGTTGAAACTAGGGGTGGCATACAACAGGTGTACATTTGGTTGCCTACATACAAGGGGACGGCGGGAAAATTCAAATATAATTATACAGGCTGATCAAAAATTAAAATCCAAGATGGCGGGCGGCTGTCGCAATATACAGGGTGATCAAAAATTTTAAATCCAAGATGGCGGCTGCCGCATCATACAGGGTGATCAAAAATTAAAATCCAAGATGGCGGCTGCTGTCGCAATATACAGGGTGATCAAAAATTAAAATCCAAGATGGCGGGCGCTTTACGCGGGCTGTCAAAAAATCCAAAATGGCCACTTCCGGTCGAAATATAAAATGTCTAAAATCGAAAAATAGCAACTTCCGGTCCGACTTCCGGTCGTCCAAATGGTGTCGTGTTTGTACTCAAATGAAAGGTCTTGACGTCAGGAACACGAATTTGCTGTTATTTCGTGTCTAAGGCCCCTTGTGGCACGAGTTTGCTTTTTGCTGGGTAAATATAGGTATGTGACATATCAAATGAAAGGCCTCGGTGTTAGGAGCACAATTCCGATGTGTGTGTTGAAGATCTGAATCTCAATATCGGTTCCCCTCCCCCGCAGCGCACCAGCTCTCATGCACCAATGGCTCAGACGTTCCACTAGGGTGTTGTTTTTTGTTGTTGTTGTTGTTGTTCCAATTTGCGTGCTCCACTCGAGGTGGATGTGAAAAGCGGGGAACGCGGGGTCACGCGGGGGCACGGGGCGGTTTATTTCGAATTATTCAAATGAAATTGATTCGTTGTTTATCCATAGCAACTCGTCATTTTCACAGACAAATTTGGGGTACTTTTGTCTAAACAGACAGGAACTATTTCCTGCGCGATAACATGTTTCGAGTGATAACAGCTTTTAATACAGGATGTGGTAGTGATAAACAAACGGAAACCGGATGCATTTCCGCTGATAAATTAGTACAGTCTATACATGTTTCATAAATATCACACTGCTGATTGGCTGATGAATTTATTGCCAGAGTATAAATAGCTAGATTTTTTATAATTTAGTAGTAGTCATCGTTTCAATGAATAACAACGCGGTAGAAATTCGAATTGAAGAAAATCAGTGTGATTCTGGAAGAAGTTCACCAACAGCATTCTTAAACAACATGTTGCAAGACTTTGAAGAGGAGCTGAAAAGTGAACGTCGACTTATTAATGAAGTTAGTTATTCCATATCAAATTCTATATCCATTTCAACTGGGTTTAGTACAATTAGAGGATACCACCAATGTATGCGAATATTTTCAAATTCAAAACAACAAAGTATCACATTTATCCCCATTGAATGGCTAGTGCTTAAGAAGGAATTGGAATCGATTGTGAAACAGTTGAATAGTAGATCTAACACAACTAAAACGAGTGCTGTCAAGAAATCAAGGAAAAGAAAATGTGAAAATTGTAATTGTCACCTTCAAGATGAAACCGATAATAAAACGGAACTAGAAGCAGATATAAAAGAAAAAGAAATCATCACTCATGTGACCGATAATTGTACATTAAAAGTTAAACGACCAACACGTAAAAATTTTAATACAACAGCAGTGCTCGAGCGAAGAGGAGTCGTTCTTAAAATTGATCTACAAACAGTGCGAAAGTTATGTGATTTATTTTCATTAATCGATTATCGGTTGGAGAGACTAAAATCCTTAAATTTCGCGGATTATTATAACCAGCATGTGCTGCACTTTTTAAACATGCGTGAAGATTGTTTGATTATTTCAACTCTGGAAAGTTTGCTGGAAACTTCCACACGAGGATATGCTTTTGAAAGTGTTGAATGTATGTATGAAGTAATAGCATACAATAGAAACAAGTTTGTACAGGACGTGCAAACAACACGTCAGTGTAATGGTTAAAGTCGCCAAAGCAACAAGGGGTGAGGAAGAAGAAGAAGAACATCAGCTGCGAAGAAAAGTACGATTGGAGTCGCATATTAGAAAAATCCAACAGTTAAAATTAACAATCAAAACCTACGAAGATGCGAAAAAGTGTTACCAGCTTTTTTCCAACCTTAGTATCAGTGAATAAGTGTTGCAGTTGTCACTGTCGGGCACAATATAAACTACATTTAATGAAACATATATCGGCATGTGAACTGGACTTAATGTGGGACACACTTCCATCATATTTGAAAGAGGATAGAGACATTGTTGCATGTCTTCCATGCTTTGAACATTATAATTTACCGGGGGAAAGAGATCATATCGATGGACCCCCACCACCTCGCTACAGATGCTATAAATGTCTAAACATCGCTCCGGAAACTTTAGTAGGCATTGTTTAAGTGTCCAAGTAAAAATATTACCATTTAAAATGTTGATGAACATTGCAAATTTTGTGTTGCTGGTTGGGGTATTTGATAAGTCGTTCTATGCCACCATACCCACTGCTGAAATTGAGGAATGCTATATTATCATGATTGATGGAAAATCTGATACATGGCCGTTTGGATGGAAGAGAATGATTCTGCTACCTGGGACCCTACCACCTACATGTGTCACACAAATTGAAGGAAACGACATCGAAGATGGTGTTATCAATTTTAAATTAATGTATGTATTTCCAAATCGATCATATTACAAAACCGAACAATGGCGGAGCTATATAACCAAGTTACCAACCTCAAGAGAAGAAAAAAATAGCATCACACTCAACAATAATACATTACAACCAGCAATACAAGTAGTGGAATATATTCCCAGCACACAATTATTTGAAGAGCAAGAAGAAGAAGTCAACAACCCTACCACAGAATTATTCGAAGAGGAAGAGGAAGAAGTCCACTCCTTATCTACAACTTCTAGAGAATATGTATCATCATCGTCTGAATGTTCCCCCGCAAAGAAGTCCCCCAAATATACCAAAGTAATTGCAATTTTTGCCGTTAATTTATGTATAATTCTATATATCTTTCATTTCATTCAATCAATTATGCTTTTGATTGATTTATGTATGGATTAATGTTGTTGTTTGCTTGTAATAATAAAAATAAAATAATATATATATATATATAAACTTGTATGGTTTTCTTACCTTTTTCTTTCTCAGTAGCAGCAGAATAAATAAATAAAACAATATATTTAAAAAGGTAAGTAAAATATTTATTCATTTAAATTAATCAATTAATACATTTCATTTAACATTTATAAGTTCCTAAATACGATTTACATGCACTACAATAATGTTTGCTATTCTTGAGAGAGTGAAAACAATAGGGAATACATGGAGCGCAAATACATATACAACATAATAAAGCTAATAAATGAGTCTTGCAACTAGATTTATATTCAACTGTAGTCATTTCGGTGACATTACAAGACTTGCAATAACTCAACTGAGAATGCGGCCCGAACATGTTTACACTGTCACTATCAACTGAAAAATGATCAAATAACTTCACAATGCATTCGATTTATGAATCCAACTATTCTGGGATTTATCAAGCCCCAACCACTTCACATACACCCTGGCTCCTTTGCGTTGCAGCACCTTTTCAACCAAGTAGACATCTTCATGTTTCGCTTTCTGCAGCTCGTGCTCGTAAAATGCCCCCTGAATTGGACTACCTTGCATATCATTCAATAAATATGTTACCGGACTGCTAATCTTAACCTTTTCAATTCGAAATAATTCAGTAGACCAATTTGGTGTATAACCTTTATCAAACAATGCCTTCTGCTTACTTATGCGTACAACATCACCAACATGAAATTGTCCTTTGGCGGCAATCTTCAAATGTGAATAAACCCCTTTGAGCAAGTCTTTCTCATTTCCACGATTTACATCTTTGGGTTTCATGCCAGTTGTTCTATGTCGTGTAGCATTGTACTCTGCTGTAACTTCCCCCAGTATTGAGTACCAATTATACTTTCCATTCAAGCTGAATGCTCGATACAATTTATCTTTTAACGTTCTAATAACTCGCTCCGCCATGCATGCTTTCATAATGGTGTACGTGGAATAATGATTCACATTATGCTTTTTCATTAACGCATTAAATTGTTGGTTGTAAAACTCTTTACCCTGATCAGTTTGCAGGTTTCGGGGAATACGCCCATCGGAAATTAGAAAAATTTTCTTGAATGCTTCCGTTAAACTTGCTGCAGATTTGTCTTTTAACGACATAGTCCATATAAATTTCGAGAAACAATCAATCACCACCAGTATGAATTTATAGCCTTTATTTTCACGAGCATACGGACCAAATTCGGCTAAATCTGCTTGCCATAAATCATCTATACCTTTTAGTATAACTCGACGTCTCTTGAAATTTTTACGAGCTGGTTTATGTAACTCATTCACTACGTCCTGCTTGATGGATCCCGATTTTAGGGGGCCCATGAGGAATATCTTTAAAATCCACTACGCCTGCGGGTGCAAGCACTTTTGGTTTACTCTGTGGTTGTTGTGATAATGTATCTTGAATTTTTTTAATATCAGAGGCCAACGTCTGTAACTCCTTTTCAACCTTATCTTTAAATGTAGTATATTTACTATGTTTCGTATTTATATTCGTTGTCAATGCTGTTAGAACATTACTTATTGAGGAATCACATTCCACAGATTTATTGTTCAGTATGTTTATATTATTTTGTACTTCTATAGTTTTATCATTTAATATTTTTAAATTATTTTCCATTTTCTTATTAAAGGCTTCATAGTTACTATCTTTCATATTTATATTTTCTGTTAGCGTTTTAAGTACAGTGCCTATTTTCATATTACATTCATTTACTTCTAAATCAATTTCATTTTTAAAGCCTTTTAACTCGTTTGCAAATGCTTTTAAATCCAACACTTCCTGACCGAGTACATCACTGACATTTAGCAAGTCTTTATTAATTATATCAGTCTTATCATTAACCTTATTCAAGTAATGATTAACATTTGAAATATTTTTATCAACAAAATCTTTAGTGGCAGCATCTGATTTGTCAAGCGGTTCATTTATATTGCAGATTCTTTTATTGTCTACATTAAAATCTCCATCACGTGTAAAAAGAAACCCAGGCCCAGGGGGACCGCGAGTTATACCACTTTTACGGTTTGAATGACGTCCGAACTTGTCAATACTCATTGTACTTCTGATCACAAATTATTCTCTCACTCTATTATATTAGCTTCGCGTAATTCCTCTTCAATGGCAACGATTTCATTCTGATGAGAAGTATTTCCAGCTTGACGTGAAGCATGCAAAAGACACAAACGATCCACTAATTCCTCAAGATTATCCCAATAGCGGTATTGTACTTTTGCAATATTCAAATTATTATTAGTGTTGACATATAAGGAAGAATCAAAAAGACCTCTGCCGGATGATGATGGACCTGACCAGGAATGCGTTCTAGGAATAGCTGGTTTATCGAAAAGGGGTTTTATTATACTTGTATATTTGCGTGATTTATTCCCCTGTTTCTGACCAGTAGGTTCATAATTTCTCTTCAAAGCATTTGTTCTCTCCAATATATCTTTATAATTTCGTCTGTCGTTTTCGTTAAATCCAATGGGAAGTTTTTTAAAAAGCAACTCATACAAACCGGGGGTACCCTTATAGTGAATTCCTTTTATAATTAAATCATTACCATTCAACGCAACTTCTGATTTAGCAATCATCCATTTCTCGGTGTGTGGATTAAAAGTTATACCATATTTTAAATCAAATGCATCATCTCCATCGCTGATTAACTGCTCCAAGTATTGTCTTGGTAGTGGAGCATACTGTTCCAAATAGGACTGCAACGCTTCGGGTCTAGTCTCTTCAACAAACGTTTGATACATGTTTCGATCACTTTGAAAAATTTCATCATCATCTTCATCATCAGCATTATCATTATTGGAGCGTATTGTGTCAGTTATAGCAGCAGCATTCTCAAAAGTATCCTCATGTTCCATTGGTAAAAACTGTGCTGTGGGTCGCTTTGGCTGAGTTTTCTGTATATAATTACTTGCTTTGCGTTTAGAACTCCTAACCATATCATCACCATCATCATCATCATCCATGTCCGAACTTGAACTTTGATGTTTAGAACTCATAACCATATCATCACCATCATCATCATCATCATCCATTTCCGAACTTGAACTTTGATGATTTTGTTTAAATGATTTAATTGGAATTTTAGAAGGACTTGTAGATTGCTTAAATGATTTAATAGGACTTGTGGATTGTTTAAGTTTCTTTGTAGGTGCTTGTTGTTGTTGTGTAAGTATTAAATTTTTAATGGGTTCGATTAGTGGTTTGTAAGTTTTATTCAGTAATTCATCTTCCTCGCTTCGATTCAGCTTCATAGCCAACAACTTTTTGCGAATTGCTTTCTGAGTATCAATCAACTTACGTTGAACATTTCGACCCATCCTTAAACAGGCTTGAACAGGTTTTAACAGCTAACAAACAGCCAACGAACAGATTTTGAACAGCTTTGAACAGCTGATGATCAGATTTTGAACAGGTTTGAACGGGTTTGAACAGGTTTGAACAGGTTCAACAGGTATATAAACAGTTTAAACAGATATTCAAACAACAACTTAAACAGGTTAACAGGTCTTATTCCTTCGATGGTCTGTTATCTACTAATAAATATCTATTTACTCGACACTATATATTCATCTAAATATTTACGATATCTTCCCTTATCTATGTCACAATCTTTATCCACTGTAATAAAACCGTAGGGTTCTTTCCAGCATGCTACACACATATCCTTGAATTTATCAAAAGACATGTCACTGGAAATGTGATCGTTGAAAACATGCTTTAGATTTAAATCATCCTGTTTGAAGAGTATTATAAAATTGGCATTATCACGTACGAGATGTTTCGGAATTCGCGTGTATGTTTGACACAAGTAAAAAGAATCAATCTTGTTATGACGACCCATACTGAAATATTCGCGTATCACATCCTGTTTATCACAAGCCACATCGTCGAATATAAAAATTGAATCAGGTTTTGCATCGCTAGGCTTCATGATCTCAACGTTCTCTTTAAAGGGAAAATATCCAATACCCTTGAGTGGTTTTAAAACTTTTTCGAGAAACTGATATTTAGGCTGGTATAGTGATTTGGAATATACATAGACATTCTTAAATTTCAATCCGTTTTCATCAAACAGTAGACTCAACATCACGTTGGATTTTCCACAGTTCGATGGACCACAAATTAGACATCTGAGTGTGTTTGGAAGCAAAATACCATGACGTCTCTCTTTTGTGAGCGACATACCTTCGCCTACACAGTTGTCTAGATTCATAATCGGTAAAGATTGTTTCTGTTTAACAAATCGCATCGTACTGACCATAATTTCCCTAAACTTGCTTATAAATACAATGGTTAGTTTTCCAAGAACATCATACAGTTATGTACACCGGTAGAGGAATCATCAATTCACTCATCAACAAGCTCCCGTTCGAGTTGCATGTACCAGGTGGTTATCAGTATTGTGGACCAGGTACAAAGTTAGAAAAACGTTTAGCAAGAGGTGATCCAGGCATTAACGCTCTAGACAGCGCTTGCAAACAACACGATATCGCATATTCACGAAGCAATCAATTGTCGGATCGACACGCAGCGGATAAAATACTTCAGCAAGCTGCTTGGCAAAGAGTAAAGGCAAGAGACGCAAAGCTTGGTGAAAAAGCGACAGCTTTATCAGTTGCTACTGCAATGAAGGTTAAACGAAAACTTGGGATGGGTGTTAAACGCAAGACTAAGCAAAATAAAGTAGCTTTAAATAGTGGTGTTGTCTCAAAAGTACGCAAGGCAATGAAAAAATTCAAGTCCTTGGATGCTAGAGAAGGTAGTAAAATTGCTCTTGCTTCAGCTAGAGCAGCTGTGAGGGAAGTGGGTGGACGTAGAAAAATTCGTACTCCACGTATAATTCCAATACCGAAGCAGGGTGGAATTTTACCGCTAATCCCACTGTTTGCTGGGTTAAGTGCTCTCGGCTCGTTGGCTGGAGGTGCCGCAGGAATTGCGAAGGCTGTAAGTGCCTCAAAGGATGCACGAAATAAATTAGCTGAATCAGAACGACATAATAAAACGATGGAGGCAATCGCATTAGGTAAAAGTGGTCGTGGTCTTTATTTGAAACCGTACCGAAAAGGGTTAGGACTTTATTTAAAAAAGTCAAAAAACTGCTAAGTAAGCTACCTCAACGTCCTCTCAACGATGCTGATATTGCAAAATATACACAAGATCTTAAACATTTCCGTGGTGTGTTTATGCGTGACACGCTTCCAATCAAACCTTTGCGTAACGAGTGTGCGGTTGTGAATTTAGACTCTGTGAAAGGGATCGGTACGCATTGGGTAGCATACAAGAAACATGGGAAATATGTTACATATTTTGACAGTTTTGGTGATTTACAACCGCCCACCGAATTGTTAAAATATTTTCGAGGTAGCAACATAAAATACAATCATGATAGATACCAAAAGTTTAACAGTTACAACTGCGGGCATTTATGTTTACAATTCTTATTGGAGTAATAAAAGTAAAGACAACTGCACATATGTGTCAGTCATGTCTCAGACCTTCACGCTGCAAAGTAATACGAATGTGTTGTCAGTGAATTATTATCCACCTATAGAATTAAATCACGATAAATTATATTGCCTAGGATTAATAGGATTCTATACATATAACACTATTCCAAATATTGAAGAAGGCCGTAATAATTTATTCTGTTACGGTGACGACGAGAAGCAGATTATAATTCCCGCTGGTTCATATGAGATAACAGATATTGAACTCTATTTACAAAACCAGCTGCTTGACGATAGCACCACCCACGACAAGGTCGAGCGAGATAAAGTGCTGTCGATTAAACCGAATAACAATACACTTAAATGTGAAATAAAAAGTAAATACAACATTGATTTCACTTCTAATCATTCAATTGGAAGGCTGCTGGGTTTTTCTGCACAGATATTAGCTGCTGGACAATTGCACGAATCCGATTTACCTGTGGAAATTATAAAAGTTTCCAGTGTACGAGTCGAGTGCAATATTGTACACGGTGCTTATTACGATAACAAGTTGTCGCATACCATATACGAATTTTCACCCACCGTCGATCCTGGATTTGCAATAAATATCGAGCCCCGCAACATCATTTACTTGCCTATTAATGCTCGAGCAATAGATAACATTACAGTGACAATCCTCGATCAAGACGGTCATCCTGTAAATTTCAGAGGAGAAAAAATACTGGTGCGATTAGAATTAAAGAGTATTAAGTGAGAGAGATGGGGATTAATTTTCATTGTAAGCATATAAACAACGTAGCAAGATACAATCCTATCAGTCCACATTTAGCTCGGAAAGAGTTAACACCTACTTTGAAAAATAAACTATTATCTCTAGGTTATAAGTTAAAGAAGCATTAACGTTATGGATAAAGTAAACATATTTTCCAATATTCACTATGAAGAGACTATTACAAAGAATGAATTTCACACATACCATCCTCTGGCTCAAAATTATAGAAACAACGATGAGATTCGTATAGTCATACAACACCAGGACATGTACACGTGTCCTAGTGAAAGTTATATTTATGTGAGTGGAACCGTTCAGTTTCCAGCACTCGTTGCGCCTGCAACTGTACACAATTTTGAATTTGTTAAAAACGCTTACGCGTATTTGTTTGATGAAATTCGATATGAGTTGAATGGAGTTGAAATCGATAAAAATCGTGATGTTGGAATCACTAGCACGATTAAAGGATTACTTTCCAACACTAAACGAGATCAGCATATACTTGATCTATTTGGATGGGCTGCAAGTGCTACAAATGTTACATACTTTGAAAATAGTAGAAAGTTCTATGCTCTGATCCCACTAAAGTATTTACTAGGCTTTGCAGAGGATTATACAAAGATTTTAATTAATGTGAAACAGGAATTAATTCTACTACGTGCTAGAACTGATGTAAATTGTTACAAGGGAGATGCGAATATAACGTTCGATATAGACAAAGTGTTTTGGAGAATTCCACATATTCAACTCAACGATGAAATTAGATTGGATGTTTTGAATAGACTCAAAGAAGATAAACCAATTTTGATTCCGTTTCGAAAATGGGAGTTGCACGAGTTACCCTCTCTAAAAAATACTGATAGAGACATCTGGTCGGTGAAAACATCTACGAGTCTAGAGAAGCCTCGATATATAATAATTGCGCTGCAAGAGGGGCGAAGGGATAATCATACAAGAACTGCATCCAAATTTGATAATGCATCAGTACGAAATATGAAAATTTACCTAAACTCAGACTCCTATCCGTATGATAATTTAAATCTTGATATGAATAATGGAGATTATGCACAACTCTATTACATGTATGCAGCATTCCAAAACAGTTATTACGGTAACAGCACCAATGAGCCAATACTAAATATGATCGAATTCAGGGAACATGTTCTTTTTGTCTTCGATGTGTCCAAACAGAATGAGAGTATAAAATCATCCACCATTGATTTAAAAGTAGAACTGGAAGCTGCACGAGCATTTAGAGCAAACACTCAAGCATATTGTCTCATTTTATGTGACACAGTTGTCGAGTATACTCCGTTGTCAGGAATAGTGCGAAAATTGATAACATGAGACAGAAATGTGTATCATTTTTAACAGATTCTGGCGGGGTAGATATAGTTGAAATTTTTACTATTGAACCCCAGTGCGAATCTCGAAATGGTAGCAAATGGTTGTGGAGTGCTGTCAATCGTATCCGTTTTCGTGGAAGAATCAATCATTTGGAAAAGCTACTAACACCGATACTGAGAAAGAAGCAGCAGCACAGCATCGCTATGGATCAGCGGTTTATTATCGATGTTCAAGGATTTATTGTAAATGAAAAATTTATACCAAAGGAACTTTCCATCAAATCATTCGATGAGAATGATGTGAACACCTACTCATTCAAACCGCCAACACCATTCCGTTCTCTCAGCATCTCCAATAAAAAACAGACATGCTGGTTGGAGAATAATCATCATGGACTTAAATACAATTCTGGAAATATACCGTTAAAACTTATTCCGCACATTTTAAAATATCACATTAGAAATACGACTAGTTTTAGAATAATAATATTTGTTAAAGGAGCAGTAAAACAAGAGTTTATTGAATCTATTTTAGGTTTGTATTTGTCACAAAATAATTATACAGTTATTAATTTAGAAAATAATGAAGATGAATATTATGATTGCCCGAATTTAGTTAAAACCGAACATGTATGTTTAAATCATTTCAATAATTATGGTATATGTACTATTAAAAATGTAAAAATATTATATGATTATTTAAAGGAAATAAAAACATAATTATTTTTATATGCTTTATTTTATTCTTTCGTAATAACCCTAAGCCCTAATCACTAAACCCTAAGCCCTAAGCCTTAAGCCCTATTAATATTTTATGTTGGATGTCTGGATATTGGAAAACCCGAGCAAAATGAATGGTGTTATTGCAATTTCATGAACATAAATAAGATACATAATTTTTTCTTCTTCTCCGTCTTAATATGCTATGTATACTTATTTAGTATTTTAGTATTTATTTTTATATGGCGTGAGCCCGCGTTCCCCGCTTTTCACATCCACCTCGAGTGGAGCACGCAAATTGGAACAACAACAACAACAACAAAAAACAACACCCTAGTGGAACGTCTGAGCCATTGGTGCATGAGAGCTGGTGCGCTGCGGGGGAGGGGAACCGATATTGAGATTCAGATCTTCAACACACACATCGGAATTGTGCTCCTAACACCGAGGCCTTTCATTTGATATGTCACATACCTATATTTACCCAGCAAAAAGCAAACTCGTGCCACAAGGGGCCTTAGACACGAAATAACAGCAAATTCGTGTTCCTGACGTCAAGACCTTTCATTTGAGTACAAACACGACACCATTTGGACGACCGGAAGTCGGACCGGAAGTTGCTATTTTTCGATTTTAGACATTTTATATTTCGACCGGAAGTGGCCATTTTGGATTTTTTGACAGCCCGCGTAAAGCGCCCGCCATCTTGGATTTTAATTTTTGATCACCCTGTATATTGCGACAGCAGCCGCCATCTTGGATTTTAATTTTTGATCACCCTGTATGATGCGGCAGCCGCCATCTTGGATTTAAAATTTTTGATCACCCTGTATATTGCGACAGCCGCCCGCCATCTTGGATTTTAATTTTTGATCAGCCTGTATAATTATATTTGAATTTTCCCGCCGTCCCCTTGTATGTAGGCAACCAAATGTACACCTGTTGTATGCCACCCCTAGTTTCAACCCCAGGGTCATAATTCAAAAAACGTCTCGAGGGGCTGGTGTAGGCAACCCAAATCACAAGTCAGATTTCAAATACACCCCATCGCTGCATCCCTACACACAAAATTGGTTGACCGGAAGTGCCATAAGAATAACATGGGCTCGAAAACGGCTGCATACACCTTCTTAACCTACTAGTCGATATATGTCGATCTGAGCACAGCTGGGCCCCGTATATACAGCATGGGGGTAGCTCTGATACCAGCCAGATGCAACCCACGGCCATATAGGACCTACAGGCGATGCTCTTGAGTCGATATATGTCGATCTGAGCACAGCTGGGCCACGTATATACAGCATGGGGGTAGCTGTGATACCAGCCAGCTGCATCCCACGGCTATATAGGACCTACAGGCGATGTTCTTGAGTCGATATATGTCGATCTGAGCACAGCTGGGCCCCGTATATGCAGCATGGGGGTAGCTCTGATACCAGCCAGATGCAACCCAAGGCCATATAGGACCTACAGTGGATATATGTCGATCTGAGCACAGCTGAGCGCCGTATATACAGCATGGGGGTAGCTCTTATACCAGCCAGATGCAACCCACGGCCATATAGGACCTACAGGCGATGTTTTTGAGTCGATATATGTCGATCTGAGCACAGCTGGGCCACGTATATACAGCATGGGGGTAGCTGTGATACCAGCCAGCTGCAACCCACGGCTATATAGGACCACAGGCGATGTTCTTGAGTCGATATATGTCGATCTGAGCACAGCTGGGCCCCGTATATACAGCATGGGGGTAGCTCTGATACCAGCCAGATGCAACCCACGGCCATATAGGACCTACAGGCGATGCTCTTGAGTCGATATATGTCGATCTGAGCACAGCTGGGCCACGTATATACAGCTGGGTGTAGCTGTGATACCAGCCAGCTGCAACCCACGGCTATATAGGACCTACAGCCGATGTTCTTGAGTCTATATATGTCGATCTGAGCACAGCTGGGCCCCGTATATGCAGCATGGGGGTAGCTCTGATACCAGCCAGATGCAACCCACGGCCATATAGGACCTACAGTGGATATATGTCGATCTGAGCACAGCTGGGCGCCGTATATACAGCATGGGGGTAGCTCTAATACCAGCCAGATGCAACCTACGGCCATATAGGACCTACAGGCGATGTTCTTGAGTCGATATATGTCGATCTGAGCACAGCTGGGCCACGTATATACAGCATGGGGGTAGCTGTGATACCAGCCAGCTGCAACCCACGGCTATATAGGACCACAGGCGATGTTCTTGAGTCGATATATGTCGATCTGAGCACAGCTGGGCCCCGTATATGCAGCATGGGGGTAGCTCTGATACCAGCCAGATGCAACCCAAGGCCATATAGGACCTACAGTGGATATATGTCGATCTGAGCACAGCTGGGCGCCGTATATACAGCATGGGGGTAGCTCTTATACCAGCCAGATGCAACCCACGGCCATATAGGACCTACAGGCGATGTTCTTGAGTCGATATATGTCGATCTGAGCACAGCTGGGCCACGTATATACAGCATGGGGGTAGCTGTGATACCAGCCAGCTGCAACCCACGGCTATATAGGACCACAGGCGATGTTCTTGAGTCGATATATGTCGATCTGAGCACAGCTGGGCCCCGTATATACAGCATGGGGGTAGCTCTGATACCAGCCAGATGCAACCCACGGCCATATAGGACCTACAGGCGATGCTCTTGAGTCGATATATGTCGATCTGAGCACAGCTGGGCCACGTATATACAGCATGGGGGTAGCTGTGATACAAGCCAGCTGCAACCCACGGCTATATAGGACCTACAGGCGTTGTTCTTGAGTCGATATATGTCGATCTGAGCACAGCTGGGCCCCGTATATACAGCATGGGGGTAGCTCTGATACCAGCCAGATGCAACCCACGGCCATATAGGACCTACAGGCGATGCTCTTGAGTCGATATATGTCGATCTGAGCACAGCTGGGCCACGTATATACAGCATGGGGGTAGCTGTGATACCAGCCAGCTGCATCCCACGGCTATATAGGACCTACAGGCGATGTTCTTGAGTCGATATATGTCGATCTGAGCACAGCTGGGCCCCGTATATGCAGCATGGGGGTAGCTCTGATACCAGCCAGATGCAACCCACGGCCATATAGGACCTACAGGCGATGCTCTTGAGTCGATATATGTCGATCTGAGCACAGCTGGGCCACGTATATACAGCATGGGGGTAGCTGTGATACCAGCCAGCTACAACCCACGGCTATATAGGACCACAGGCGATGTTCTTGAGTCGATATATGTCGATCTGAGCACAGCTGGGCCCCGTATATGCAGCATGGGGGTAGCTCTGATACCAGCCAGATGCAACCCACGGCCATATAGGACCTACAGGCGATGCTCTTGAGTCGATATATGTCGATCTGAGCATAGCTGGGCCACGTATATACAGCATGGGGGTAGCTGTGATACCAGCCAGCTGCAACCCACGGCTATATAGTACCTACAGCCGATGTTCTTGAGTCTATATATGTCGATCTGAGCACAGCTGGGCCCCGTATATGCAGCATGGGGGTAGCTCTGATACCAGCCAGATGCAACCCACGGCCATATAGGACCTACAGTGGATATATGTCGATCTGAGCACAGCTGGACGCCGTATATACAGCATGGGGGTAGCTCTAATACTAGCCAGATGCAACCCACGGCCATATAGGACCTACAGGCGATGTTCTTGAGTCGATATATGTCGATCTGAGCACAGCTGGGCCACGTATATACAGCATGGGGGTAGCTGTGATACCAGCCAGCTGCAACCCACGGCTATATAGGACCACAGGCGATGTTCTTGAGTCGATATATGTCGATCTGAGCACAGCTGGGCCCCGTATATGCAGCATGGGGGTAGCTCTGATACCAGCCAGATGCAACCCACGGCTATATAGGACCTACAGGCGATGCTCTTGAGTCGATATATGTCGATCTGAGCACAGCTGGGCCACGTATATACAGCATGGGGGTGGCTGTGATACAAGCCAGCTGCAACCCACGGCTATATAGGACCTACAGGCGATGTTCTTGAGTCGATATATGTCGATCTGAGCACAGCTGGGCCCCGTATATACAGCATGGGGGTAGCTCTGATACCAGCCAGATGCAACCCACGGCCATATAGGACCTACAGGCGATGCTCTTGAGTCGATATATGTCGATCTGAGCACAGCTGGGCCACGTATATACAGCATGGGGGTAGCTGTGATACCAGCCAGCTGCAACCCACGGCTATATAGGACCTACAGGCGATGTTCTTGAGTCGATATATGTCGATCTGAGCACAGCTGGGCCACGTATATACAGCATGGGGGTGGCTGTGATACAAGCCAGCTGCAACCCAAGGCTATATATGACCTACAGGCGAGGTTCTTGAGTCGATATATGTCGATCTGAGCACAGCTGGGCCCCGTATATACAGCATGGGGGTAGCTCTGATACCAGCCAGATGCAACCCACGGCCATATAGGACCTACAGGCGATGCTCTAGAGTCGATATATGTCGATCTGAGCACAGTTGGGCCACGTATATACAGCATGGGGGTAGCTGTGATACCATCCAGCTGCAACCCACGGCTATATAGGACCTACAGCCGATGTTCTTGAGTCTATATATGTCGATCTGAGCACAGCTGGGCCCCGTATATGCAGCATGGGGGTAGCTCTGATACTAGCCAGATGCAACCCACGGCCATATAGGACAGTGGATATATGTCGATCTGATCACAGCTGGGCGCCGTATATACAGCATGGGGGTAGCTCTAATACCAGCCAGATGCTACCCACGGCCATATAGGACCTACAGGCGTTCTTGAGTCGATATATGTCGACCTGAGCACAGCTGGGCCACGTATATACAGCATGGGGGTGGCCGTGATACAAGCCAGCTGCAACCCACGGCTATATAGGACCTACAGGCGTTGTTCTTGAGTCGATATATGTCGATCTGAGCACAGCTGGGCCCCGTATATACAGCATGGGGGTAGCTCTGATACCAGCCAGATGCAACCCACGGCCATATAGGACCTACAGGCGATGCTCTTGAGTCGATATATGTCGATCTGAGCACAGCTGGGCCACGTATATACAGCATGGGGGTAGCTGTGATACAAGCCAGCTGCAACCCACGGCTATATAGGACCTACAGGCGTTGTTCTTGAGTCGATATATGTCGATCTGAGCACAGCTGGGCCCCGTATATACAGCATGGGGGTAGCTCTGATACCAGCCAGATGCAACCCACGGCCATATAGGACCTACAGGCGATGCTCTTGAGTCGATATATGTCGATCTGAGCACAGCTGGGCCACGTATATACAGCATGGGGGTAGCTGTGATACCAGCCAGCTGCATCCCACGGCTATATAGGACCTACAGGCGATGTTCTTGAGTCGATATATGTCGATCTGAGCACAGCTGGGCCCCGTATATGCAGCATGGGGGTAGCTCTGATACCAGCCAGATGCAACCCACGGCCATATAGGACCTACAGTGGATATATGTCGATGTGAGCACAGCTGGGCGCCGTATGTACAGCATGGGGGTAGCTCTAATACCAGCCAGATGCAACCCACGGCCATATAGGACCTACAGGCGATGTTCTTGAGTCGATATATGTCGATCTGAGCACAGCTGGGCCGCGTATATACAGCATGGGGGTAGCTGTGATACCAGCCAGCTACAACCCACGGCTATATAGGACCACAGGCGATGTTCTTGAGTCGATATATGTCGATCTGAGCACAGTTGGGCCCCGTATATGCAGCATAGGGGTAGCTCTGATACCAGCCAGATGCAACCCACGGCCATATAGGACCTACAGGCGATGCTCTTGAGTCGATATATGTCGATCTGAGCATAGCTGGGCCACGTATATACAGCATGGGGGTAGCTGTGATACCAGCCAGCTGCAACCCACGGCTATATAGGACCTACAGCCGATGTTCTTGAGTCTATATATGTCGATCTGAGCACAGCTGGGCCCCGTATATGCAGCATGGGGGTAGCTCTGATACCAGCCAGATGCAACCCACGGCCATATAGGACCTACAGTGGATATATGTCGATCTGAGCACAGCTGGGCGCCGTATATACAGCATGGGGGTAGCTCTAATACCAGCCAGATGCAACCCACGGCCATATAGGACATACAGGCGATGTTCTTGAGTCGATATATGTCGATCTGAGCACAGCTGGGCCACGTATATACAGCATGAGGGTAGCTGTGATACCAGCCAGCTGCAACCCACGGCTATATAGGACCACAGGCGATGTTCTTGAGTCGATATATGTCGATCTGAGCACAGCTGGGCCCCGTATATGCAGCATGGGGGTAGCTCTGATACCAGCCAGATGCAACCCAAGGCCATATAGGACCTACAGTGGATATATGTCGATGTAAGCACAGCTGGGCGCCGTATATACAGCATGGGGGTAGCTCTGATACCAGCCAGATGCAACCCACGGCCATATAGGACCTACAGGCGATGCTCTTGAATCGATATATGTCGATCTGAGCACAGCTGGGCCCCGTATATGCAGCATGGGGGTAGCTCTAATACCAGCCAGATGCAACCCACGGCTATATAGGACCTACAGGCGATGCTCTTGAGTCGATATATGTCGATCTGAGCACAGCTGGGCCACGTATATACAGCATGGGGGTGGCTGTGATACAAGCCAGCTGCAACCCACGGCTATATAGGACCTACAGGCGATGTTCTTGAGTCGATATATGTCGATCTGAGCACAGCTGGGCCCCGTATATACAGCATGGGGGTAGCTCTGATACCAGCCAGATGCAACCCACGGCCATATAGGACCTACAGGCGATGCTCTTGAGTCGATATATGTCGATCTGAGCACAGCTGGGCGCCGTATATACAGCATGGGGGTAGCTCTGATACCAGCCAGATGCAACCCACGGCCATATAGGACCTACAGGCGATGCTCTTGAGTCGATATATGTCGATCTGAGCACATCTGGGCCCCGTATATGCAGCATGGGGGTAGCTCTGATACCAGCCAGATGCAACCCACGGCTATATAGGACCTACAGGCGATGCTCTTGAGTCGATATATGTCGATCTGAGCACAGCTGGGCCACGTATATGCAGCATGGGGGTAGCTGTGATACCAGCCAGCTGCAACCCACGGCTATATAGGACCTACAGGCGATGTTCTTGAGTCGATATATGTCGATCTGAGCACAGCTGGGCCCTGTATATGCAGCATGGGGGTAGCTCTGATACCAGCCAGATGCAACCCACGGCCATATGGGACCTACAGTGGATATATGTCGATGTGAGCACAGCTGGGCGCCGTATATACAGCATGGGGGTAGCTCTAATACCAGCCAGATGCAACCCACGGCCATATAGGACCTACAGGCGATGTTCTTGAGTCGATATATGTCGATCTGAGCACAGCTGGGCCACGTATATACAGCATGGGTGTAGCTGTGATACCAGCCAGCTGCAACCCACGGCTATATAGGACCACAGGCGATGTTCTTGAGTCGATATATGTCGATCTGAGCACAGCTGGGCCCCGTATATGCAGCATGGGGGTAGCTCTGATACCAGCCAGATGCAACCCAAGGCCATATAGGACTTACAGTGCATATATGTCGATGTGAGCACAGCTGGGCGCCGTATATACAGCATGGGGGTAGCTCTGATACCAGCCAGATGCAACCCACGGCCATATAGGACCTACAGGCGATGCTCTTGAGTCGATATATGTCGATCTGAGCACAGCTGGGCCCCGTATATGCAGCATGGGGGTAGCTCTGATACGAGCCAGATGCAACCCACGGCTATATAGGACCTACAGGCGATGCTCTTGAGTCGATATATGTCGATCTGAGCACAGCTGGGCCACGTATATATAGCATGGGGGTAGCTGTGATACCAGCCAGCTGCAACCCACGGCTATATAGGACCTACAGGCGATGTTCTTGAGTCGATATATGTCGATCTGAGCACAGCTGGGCCCCGTATATGCAGCATGGGGGTAGCTCTGATACCAGCCAGATGCAACCCACGGCCATATAGGACCTACAGTGGATATATGTCGATGTGAGCACAGCTGGGCGCCGTATATACAGTATGGGGGTAGCTCTAATACCAGCCAGATGCAACCCACGGCCATATAGGACCTACAGGCGATGTTCTTGAGTCGATATAAGTCGATCTGAGCACAGCTGGGCCACGTATATACAGCATGGGGGTAGCTGTGATACCAGTCAGCTACAACCCATGGCTATATAGGACCACAGGCGATGTTCTTGAGTCGATATATGTCGATCTGAGCACAGCTGGGCCCCGTATATGCAGCATGGGGGTAGCTCTGATACCAGCCAGATGCAACCCACGGCCATATAGGACCTACAGTGGATATATGTCGATGTGAGCACAGCTGGGCGCCGTATATACAGCACGGGGGTAGCTCTGATACCAGCCAGATGCAACCCACGGCCATATAGGACCTACAGGCGATGCTCTTGAGTCGATATATGTCGATCTGAGCACAGCTGGGCCACGTATGTACAGCATGGGGGTAGCTGTGATACCAGCCAGCTGCAACCCACGGCTATATAGGACCTACAGGCGATGTTCTTGAGTCAATATATGTCGATCTGAGCACAGCTGGGCCCCGTATATGCAGCATGGGGGTAGCTCTTATACCAGCCAGATGCAACCCACGGCCATATAGGACCTACAGTGGATATATGTCGATCTGACCACAGCTGGGCGCCGTATATACAGCATGGGGGTAGCTCTAATACCAGCCAGATGCAACCCACGGCCATATAGGACCTACAGGCGATGTTCTTGAGTCGATATATGTCGATCTGAGCACAGCTGGGCCACGTATATACAGCATGGGGGTGGCTGTGATACAAGCCAGCTGCAACCCACGGCTATATAGGACCTACAGGCGATGTTCTTGAGTCGATATATGTCGATCTGAGCACAGCTGGGCCCCGTATATACAGCATGGGGGTAGCTCTGATACCAGCCAGATGCAAGCAACCCAGGGCCATATAGGACCTACAGGCGATGCTCTTGAGTCGATATATGTCGATCTGAGCACAGCTGGGCCACGTATATACAGCATGGGGGTAGCTGTGATACCAGCCAGCTGCAACCCACGGCTATATAGGACCTACAGGCGATGTTCTTGAGTCGATATATGTCGATCTGAGCACAGCTGGGCCCCGTATATGCAGCATGGGGGTAGCTCTGATACCAGCCAGATGCAACCCACGGCCATATAGGACCTACAGTGGATATATGTCGATCTGAGCACAGCTGGACGCCGTATATACAGCATGGGGGTAGCTCTAATACTAGCCAGATGCAACCCACGGCCATATAGGACCTACAGGCGATGTTCTTGAGTCGATATATGTCGATCTGAGCACAGCTGGGCCACGTATATACAGCATGGGGGTAGCTGTGATACCAGCCAGCTGCAACCCACGGCTATATAGGACCACAGGCGATGTTCTTGAGTCGATATATGTCGATCTGAGCACAGCTGGGCCCCGTATATGCAGCATGGGGGTAGCTCTGATACCAGCCAGATGCAACCCACGGCCATATAGGACCTACAGGCGATGCTCTTGAGTCGATATATGTCGATCTGAGCATAGCTGGGCCACGTATATACAGCATGGGGGTAGCTGTGATACCAGCCAGCTGCAACCCACGGCTATATAGTACCTACAGCCGATGTTCTTGAGTCTATATATGTCGATCTGAGCACAGCTGGGCCCCGTATATGCAGCATGGGGGTAGCTCTGATACCAGCCAGATGCAACCCACGGCCATATAGGACCTACAGTGGATATATGTCGATCTGAGCACAGCTGGACGCCGTATATACAGCATGGGGGTAGCTCTAATACTAGCCAGATGCAACCCACGGCCATATAGGACCTACAGGCGATGTTCTTGAGTCGATATATGTCGATCTGAGCACAGCTGGGCCACGTATATACAGCATGGGGGTAGCTGTGATACCAGCCAGCTGCAACCCACGGCTATATAGGACCACAGGCGATGTTCTTGAGTCGATATATGTCGATCTGAGCACAGCTGGGCCCCGTATATGCAGCATGGGGGTAGCTCTGATACCAGCCAGATGCAACCCACAGCTATATAGGACCTACAGGCGATGCTCTTGAGTCGATATATGTCGATCTGAGCACAGCTGGGCCACGTATATACAGCATGGGGGTGGCTGTGATACAAGCCAGCTGCAACCCACGGCTATATAGGACCTACAGGCGATGTTCTTGAGTCGATATATGTCGATCTGAGCACAGCTGGGCCCCGTATATACAGCATGGGGGTAGCTCTGATACCAGCCAGATGCAACCCACGGCCATATAGGACCTACAGGCGATGCTCTTGAGTCGATATATGTCGATCTGAGCACAGCTGGGCCACGTATATACAGCATGGGGGTAGCTGTGATACCAGCCAGCTGCAACCCACGGCTATATAGGACCTACAGGCGATGTTCTTGAGTCGATATATGTCGATCTGAGCACAGCTGGGCCACGTATATACAGCATGGGGGTGGCTGTGATACAAGCCAGCTGCAACCCAAGGCTATATAGGACCTACAGGCGAGGTTCTTGAGTCGATATATGTCGATCTGAGCACAGCTGGGCCCCGTATATACAGCATGGGGGTAGCTCTGATACCAGCCAGATGCAACCCACGGCCATATAGGACCTACAGGCGATGCTCTAGAGTCGATATATGTCGATCTGAGCACAGTTGGGCCACGTATATACAGCATGGGGGTAGCTGTGATACCAGCCAGCTGCAACCCACGGCTATATAGGACCTACAGCCGATGTTCTTGAGTCTATATATGTCGATCTGAGCACAGCTGGGCCCCGTATATGCAGCATGGGGGTAGCTCTGATACTAGCCAGATGCAACCCACGGCCATATAGGACAGTGGATATATGTCGATCTGATCACAGCTGGGCGCCGTATATACAGCATGGGGGTAGCTCTAATACCAGCCAGATGCTACCCACGGCCATATAGGACCTACAGGCGTTCTTGAGTCGATATATGTCGATCTGAGCACAGCTGGGCCACGTATATACAGCATGGGGGTGGCCGTGATACAAGCCAGCTGCAACCCACGGCTATATAGGACCTACAGGCGTTGTTCTTGAGTCGATATATGTCGATCTGAGCACAGCTGGGCCCCGTATATACAGCATGGGGGTAGCTCTGATACCAGCCAGATGCAACCCACGGCCATATAGGACCTACAGGCGATGCTCTTGAGTCGATATATGTCGATCTGAGCACAGCTGGGCCACGTATATACAGCATGGGGGTAGCTGTGATACAAGCCAGCTGCAACCCACGGCTATATAGGACCTACAGGCGTTGTTCTTGAGTCGATATATGTCGATCTGAGCACAGCTGGGCCCCGTATATACAGCATGGGGGTAGCTCTGATACCAGCCAGATGCAACCCACGGCCATATAGGACCTACAGGCGATGCTCTTGAGTCGATATATGTCGATCTGAGCACAGCTGGGCCACGTATATACAGCATGGGGGTAGCTGTGATACCAGCCAGCTGCATCCCACGGCTATATAGGACCTACAGGCGATGTTCTTGAGTCGATATATGTCGATCTGAGCACAGCTGGGCCCCGTATATGCAGCATGGGGGTAGCTCTGATACCAGCCAGATGCAACCCACGGCCATATAGGACCTACAGTGGATATATGTCGATGTGAGCACAGCTGGGCGCCGTATGTACAGCATGGGGGTAGCTCTAATACCAGCCAGATGCAACCCACGGCCATATAGGACCTACAGGCGATGTTCTTGAGTCGATATATGTCGATCTGAGCACAGCTGGGCCGCGTATATACAGCATGGGGGTAGCTGTGATACCAGCCAGCTACAACCCACGGCTATATAGGACCACAGGCGATGTTCTTGAGTCGATATATGTCGATCTGAGCACAGCTGGGCCCCGTATATGCAGCATAGGGGTAGCTCTGATACCAGCCAGATGCAACCCACGGCCATATAGGACCTACAGGCGATGCTCTTGAGTCGATATATGTCGATCTGAGCATAGCTGGGCCACGTATATACAGCATGGGGGTAGCTGTGATACCAGCCAACTGCAACCCACGGCTATATAGGACCTACAGCCGATGTTCTTGAGTCTATATATGTCGATCTGAGCACAGCTGGGCCCCGTATATGCAGCATGGGGGTAGCTCTGATACCAGCCAGATGCAACCCACGGCCATATAGGACCTACAGTGGATATATGTCGATCTGAGCACAGCTGGGCGCCGTATATACAGCATGGGGGTAGCTCTAATACCAGCCAGATGCAACCCACGGCCATATAGGACCTACAGGCGATGTTCTTGAGTCGATATATGTCGATCTGAGCACAGCTGGGCCACGTATATACAGCATGAGGGTAGCTGTGATACCAGCCAGCTGCAACCCACGGCTATATAGGACCACAGGCGATGTTCTTGAGTCGATATATGTCGATCTGAGCACAGCTGGGCCCCGTATATGCAGCATGGGGGTAGCTCTGATACCAGCCAGATGCAACCCAAGGCCATATAGGACCTACAGTGGATATATGTCGATCTGAGCACAGCTGGGCCCCGTATATGCAGCATGGGGGTAGCTCTAATACCAGCCAGATGCAACCCACGGCTATATAGGACCTACAGGCGATGTTCTTGAGTCGATATATGTCGATCTGAGCACAGCTGGGCCCCGTATATACAGCATGGGGGTAGCTCTGATACCAGCCAGATGCAACCCACGGCCATATAGGACCTACAGGCGATGCTCTTGAGTCGATATATGTCGATCTGAGCACAGCTGGGCGCCGTATATACAGCATGGGGGTAGCTCTGATACCAGCCAGATGCAACCCACGGCCATATGGGACCTACAGTGGATATATGTCGATGTGAGCACAGCTGGGCGCCGTATATACAGCATGGGGGTAGCTCTAATACCAGCCAGATGCAACCCACGGCCATATAGGACCTACAGGCGATGTTCTTGAGTCGATATATGTCGATCTGAGCACAGCTGGGCCACGTATATACAGCATGGGTGTAGCTGTGATACCAGCCAGCTGCAACCCACGGCTATATAGGACCACAGGCGATGTTCTTGAGTCGATATATGTCGATCTGAGCACAGCTGGGCCCCGTATATGCAGCATGGGGGTAGCTCTGATACCAGCCAGATGCAACCCAAGGCCATATAGGACTTACAGTGCATATATGTCGATGTGAGCACAGCTGGGCGCCGTATATACAGCATGGGGGTAGCTCTGATACCAGCCAGATGCAACCCACGGCCATATAGGACCTACAGGCGATGCTCTTGAGTCGATATATGTCGATCTGAGCACAGCTGGGCCACGTATGTACAGCATGGGGGTAGCTGTGATACCAGCCAGCTGCAACCCACGGCTATATAGGACCTACAGGCGATGTTCTTGAGTCGATATATGTCGATCTGAGCACAGCTGGGCCCCGTATATGCAGCATGGGGGTAGCTCTGATACCAGCCAGATGCAACCCACGGCCATATAGGACCTACAGTGGATATATGTCGATCTGACCACAGCTGGGCGCCGTATATACAGCATGGGGGTAGCTCTAATACCAGCCAGATGCAACCCACGGCCATATAGGACCTACAGGCGATGTTCTTGAGTCGATATATGTCGATCTGAGCACAGCTGGGCCACGTATATACAGCATGGGGGTGGCTGTGATACAAGCCAGCTGCAACCCACGGCTATATAGGACCTACAGGCGATGTTCTTGAGTCGATATATGTCGATCTGAGCACAGCTGGGCCCCGTATATACAGCATGGGGGTAGCTCTGATACCAGCCAGATGCAAGCAACCCAGGGCCATATAGGACCTACAGGCGATGCTCTTGAGTCGATATATGTCGATCTGAGCACAGCTGGGCCACGTATATACAGCATGGGGGTAGCTGTGATACCAGCCAGCTGCAACCCACGGCTATATAGGACCTACAGGCGATGTTCTTGAGTCGATATATGTCGATCTGAGCACAGCTGGGCCCCGTATATGCAGCATGGGGGTAGCTCTGATACCAGCCAGATGCAACCCACGGCCATATAGGACCTACAGTGGATATATGTCGATCTGAGAATAGCTGGGCGCCGTATATACAGCATGGGGGTAGCTCTAATACCAGCCAGATGCAACCCACTGCCATATAGGACCTACAGGCGATGTTCTTGAGTCGATATATGTCGATCTGAGCACAGCTGGGCCACGTATATACAGCATGGGGGTGGCTGTGATACAAGCCAGCTGCAACCCACGGCTATATAGGACCTACCGGCGATGTTCTTGAGTCGGTATATGTCGATCTGACCACAGCTGGGCCCCGTATATACAGCATGGGGGTAGCTCTGATACCAGCCAGATGCAACCCACGGCCATAGAGGACCTACAGGCGATGCTCTTGAGTCGATATATGTCGATCTGAGCACAGCTGGGCCACGTATATACAGCATGGGGGTAGCTCTGATACCAGCCAGCTGCAACCCACGGCTATATAGGACCTACAGGCGATGTTCTTGAGTCGATATATGTCGATCTGAGCACAGCTGGGCCCCGTATATGCAGCATGGGGGTAGCTCTGATACCAGCCAGATGCAACCCACGGCCATATAGGACCTACAGTGGATATATGTCGATGTGAGCACAGCTGGGCGCCGTATATACAGCATGGGGGTAGCTCTAATACCAGCCAGATGCAACCCACGGCCATATAGGACCTACAGGCGATGTTCTTGAGTCGATATATGTCGATCTGAGCACAGCTGGGCCACGTATATACAGCATGGGGGTAGCTGTGATACCATCCAGATGCAACCCACGGCCATATAGGACCTACAGGCGATGCTCTTGAGTCGATATATGTCGATCTGAGCACAGCTGGGCCACGTATATACAGCATGGGGGTAGCTGTGATACCAGCCAGCTGCAACCCACGGCTATATAAGACCTACAGGCGATGTTCTTGAGTCGATATATGTCGATCTGAGCACAGCTGTGCCACGTATATGCAGCATGGGGATAGCTCTGATACCAGCCAGATGCAACCCACGGCCATATAGGACCTACAGTGGATATATGTCGATCTGAGCACAGCTGGGCCCCGTATATGCAGCATGTGGGTAGCTCTGATACCAGCCAAATGCAACCCACGGCCATATAGGACCTACAGGCGATGCTCTTGAGTCGATATATGTCGATCTGAGCACAGCTGGGCCACGTATATACAGCATGGGGGTAGCTGTGATACCAGCCAGCTGCAACCCACGGCTATATAGGACCTACAGCCGATGTTCTTGAGTCTATATATGTCGATCTGAGCACAGCTGGGCCCCGTATATGCAGCATGTGGGTAGCTCTGATACCAGCCAGATGCAACCCACGGCCATATAGGACCTACAGTGGATATATGTCGATCTGAGCACAGCTGGGCGCCGTATATACAGCATGGGGGTAGCTCTAATACCAGCCAGATGCAACCCACGGCCATATAGGACCTACAGGCGATGTTCTTGAGTCGATATATGTCGATCTGAGCACAGCTGGGCCACGTATATACAGCATGGGGGTGGCTGTGATACAAGCCAGCTGCAACCCACGGCTATATAGGACCTACAGGCGATGTTCTTGAGTCGATATATGTCGATCTGAGCACAGCTGGGCCCCGTATATACAGCATGGGGGTAGCTCTGATACCAGCCAGATGCAAGCAACCCAGGGCCATATAGGACCTACAGGCGATGCTCTTGAGTCGATATATGTCGATCTGAGCACAGCTGGGCCACGTATATACAGCATGGGGGTAGCTGTGATACCAGCCAGCTGCAACCCACGGCTATATAGGACCTACAGGCGATGTTCTTGAGTCGATATATGTCGATCTGAGCACAGCTGGGCCCCGTATATGCAGCATGGGGGTAGCTCTGATACCAGCCAGATGCAACCCACGGCCATATAGGACCTACAGTGGATATATGTCGATCTGAGAATAGCTGGGCGCCGTATATACAGCATGGGGGTAGCTCTAATACC
Source organism: Lordithon lunulatus (assembly GCA_963942505.1). Taxonomy (NCBI): domain Eukaryota; kingdom Metazoa; phylum Arthropoda; class Insecta; order Coleoptera; family Staphylinidae; genus Lordithon; species Lordithon lunulatus. Next base: position 31,878,724 of record OZ012670.1, on the reverse strand, counting down.
AGCCAGATGCAACCCACTGCCATATAGGACCTACAGGCGATGTTCTTGAGTCGATATATGTCGATCTGAGCACAGCTGGGCCACGTATATACAGCATGGGGGTGGCTGTGATACAAGCCAGCTGCAACCCACGGCTATATAGGACCTACCGGCGATGTTCTTGAGTCGGTATATGTCGATCTGACCACAGCTGGGCCCCGTATATACAGCATGGGGGTAGCTCTGATACCAGCCAGATGCAACCCACGGCCATAGAGGACCTACAGGCGATGCTCTTGAGTCGATATATGTCGATCTGAGCACAGCTGGGCCACGTATATACAGCATGGGGGTAGCTCTGATACCAGCCAGCTGCAACCCACGGCTATATAGGACCTACAGGCGATGTTCTTGAGTCGATATATGTCGATCTGAGCACAGCTGGGCCCCGTATATGCAGCATGGGGGTAGCTCTGATACCAGCCAGATGCAACCCACGGCCATATAGGACCTACAGTGGATATATGTCGATGTGAGCACAGCTGGGCGCCGTATATACAGCATGGGGGTAGCTCTAATACCAGCCAGATGCAACCCACGTCCATATAGGACCTACAGGCGATGTTCTTGAGTCGATATATGTCGATCTGAGCACAGCTGGGCCACGTATATACAGCATGGGGGTAGCTGTGATACCATCCAGATGCAACCCACGGCCATATAGGACCTACAGGCGATGCTCTTGAGTCGATATATGTCGATCTGAGCACAGCTGGGCCACGTATATACAGCATGGGGGTAGCTGTGATACCAGCCAGCTGCAACCCACGGCTATATAAGACCTACAGGCGATGTTCTTGAGTCGATATATGTCGATCTGAGCACAGCTGTGCCACGTATATGCAGCATGGGGATAGCTCTGATACCAGCCAGATGCAACCCACGGCCATATAGGACCTACAGTGGATATATGTCGATCTGAGCACAGCTGGGCCCCGTATATGCAGCATGTGGGTAGCTCTGATACCAGCCAAATGCAACCCACGGCCATATAGGACCTACAGGCGATGCTCTTGAGTCGATATATGTCGATCTGAGCACAGCTGGGCCACGTATATACAGCATGGGGGTAGCTGTGATACCAGCCAGCTGCAACCCACGGCTATATAGGACCTACAGCCGATGTTCTTGAGTCTATATATGTCGATCTGAGCACAGCTGGGCCCCGTATATGCAGCATGTGGGTAGCTCTGATACCAGCCAGATGCAACCCACGGCCATATAGGACCTACAGTGGATATATGTCGATCTGAGCACAGCTGGGCGCCGTATATATAGCATGGGGGTAGCTCTAATACCAGCCAGATGCAACCCACGGCCATATAGGACCTACAGGCGATGTTCTTGAGTCGATATATGTCGATCTGAGCACAGCTGGGCCACGTATATACAGCATGGGAGTGTCTGTGATACAAGCCAGCTGCAACCCACGGCTATATAGGACCTACAGGCGATGTTCTTGTGTCGATATATGTCGATCTGAGCACAGCTGGGCCCCGTATATACAGCATGGGGGTAGCTCTGATACCAGCCAGGTGCAACCCACGGCCATATAGGACCTACAGGCGATGTTCTTGAGTCGATATATGTCGATCTGAGCACAGCTGGGCCCCGTATATGCAGCATGGGGGTAGCTCTGATACCAGCCAGATGCAACCCACGGCCATATAGGACCTACAGTGGATATATGTCAATGTGAGCACAGCTGGGCGCCGTATATACAGCATGGGGGTAGCTCTAATACCAGCCAGATGCAACCCACGGCCATATAGGACCTACAGGCGATGTTCTTGAGTCGATATATGTCGATCTGAGCACAGCTGGGCCACGTATATACAGCATGGGGGTAGCTGTGATACCAGCCAGCTGCAACCCACGGCTATATAGGACCACAGGCGATGTTCTTGAGTCGATATATGTCGATCTGAGCACAGCTGGGCCCCGTATATTCAGCATGGGGGTAGCTCTGATACCAGCCAGATGCAACCCACGGCCATATAGGACCTACAGTGGATATATGTCGATGTGAGCACACCTGGGCGCCGTATATACAGCATGGGGGTAGCTCTGATACTATCCAGATGCAACCCACGGCCATATAGGACCTACAGGCGATGCTCTTGAGTCGATATATGTCGATCTGAGCACAGCTGGGCCACGTATATACAGCATGGGGGTAGCTGTGATACCAGCCAGCTGCAACCCACGGCTATATAGGACCTACAGGCGATGTTCTTGAGTCGATATATGTCGATCTGAGCACAGCTGTGCCACGTATATGCAGCATGGGGATAGCTCTGATACCAGCCAGATGCAACCCACGGCCATATAGGACCTACAGTGGATATATGTCGATCTGAGCACAGCTGGGCGCCGTATATACAGCATGGGGGTAGCTCTAATACCAGCCAGATGCAACCCACGGCCATATAGGACCTACAGGCGATGTTCTTGAGTCGATATATGTCGATCTGAGCACAGCTGGGCCACGTATATACAGCATGGGGGTAGCTGTGATACCAGCCAGCTGCAACCCACGGCTATATAGGACCACAGGCGATGTTCTTGAGTCGATATATGTCGATCTGAGCACAGCTGGGCCCCGTATATTCAGCATGGGGGTAGCTCTGATACCAGCCAGATGCAACCCACGGCCATATAGGACCTACAGTGGATATATGTCGATGTGAGCACACCTGGGCGCCGTATATACAGCATGGGGGTAGCTCTGATACCATCCAGATGCAACCCACGGCCATATAGGACCTACAGGCGATGCTCTTGAGTCGATATATGTCGATCTGAGCACAGCTGGGCCACGTATATACAGCATGGGGGTAGCTGTGATACCAGCCAGCTGCAACCCACGGCTACTACGCGATGTTCTTGAGTCGATATATGTCGATCTGAGCACAGCTGTGCCACGTATATGCAGCATGGGGATAGCTCTGATACCAGCCAGATGCAACCCACGGCCATATAGGACCTACAGTGGATATATGTCGATCTGAGCACAGCTGGGCGCCGTATATACAGCATGGGGGTAGCTCTAATACCAGCCAGATGCAACCCACGGCCATATAGGACCTACAGGCGATGTTCTTGAGTCGATATATGTCGATCTGAGCACAGCTGGGCCACGTATATACAGCATGGGGGTAGCTGTGATACAAGCCAGCTGCAACCCTCGACTATATAGGACCTACAGGCAATGTTCTTGAGTCGATATATGTCGATCTGAGCACAGCTGGGCCCCGTATATACAGCATGGGGGTAGCTCTGATACCAGCCAGATGCAACCCACGGCCATATAGGACCTACAGGCGATGTTCTTGTGTCGATATATGTCGATCTGAGCACAGCTGGGCCCCGTATATGCAGCATGGGGGTAGCTCTGATACCAGCCAGATGCAACCTACGGCCATATAGGACCTACAGTGGATATATGTCGATGTGAGCACAGCTGGGCGCCGTATATACAGCATGGGGGTAGCTCTGATACCAGCCAGATGCAACCCATGGCCATATAGGACCTACAGGCGATGTACTTGAGTCGATATATGTCGATCTGAGCACAGCTGGGCCACGTATATACAGCATGGGGGTGGCTGTGATACAAGCCAGCTGCAACCCACGGCTATATAGTACCTACAGGCGATGTTCTTGAGTCGATATATGTCGATCTGAGCACAGCTGGGCCCCGTATATACAGCATGGGGGTAGCTCTGATACCAGCCAGATGCAACCCACGGCCATATAGGACCTACAGGCGATGCTCTTGAGTCGATATATGTCGATCTAAGCACAGCTGGGCCACGTATATACAGCATGGGGGTAGCTGTGATACCAGCCAGCTGCAACCCACGGCTATATAGGACCTACAGGCGATGTTCTTGAGTCGATATATGTCGATCTGAGCACAGCTGGGCCCCGTATATGCAGCATGGGGGTAGCTCTGATACCAGCCAGATGCAACCCACGGCCATATAGGACCTACAGTGGATATATGTCGATCTGAGCACAGCTGGGCGCCGTATATACAGCATGGGGGTAGCTCTAATACCAGTCAGATGCAACCCACGGCCATATAGGACCTACAGGCGATGTTCTTGAGTCGATATATGTCGATCTGAGCACAGCTGGGCCACGTATATACAGCATGGGGGTGGCTGTGATACAAGCCAGCTGCAACCCACGGCTATATAGGACCTACAGGCAATGTTCTTGAGTCGATATATGTCGATCTGAGCACAGCTGGGCCCCGTATATACAGCATGGGGGTAGCTCTGATACCAGCCAGATGCAACCCACGGCCATATAGGACCTACAGGCGATGCTCTTGAGTCGATATATGTCGATCTGAGCACAGCTGGGCCACGTATATACAGCATGGGGGTAGCTGTGATACCAGCCAGCTACAACTTACGGCTATATAGGACCTACAGGCGATGTTCTTGAGTCGATATATGTCGATCTGAGCACAGCTGGGCCACGTATATGCAGCATGGGGGTAGCTCTGATACCAGCCAGATGCAACCCACGGCCATATAGGACCTACAGTGGATATATGTCGATCTGAGCACAGCTGGGCGCCGTATATACAGCATGGGGGTAGCTCTAATACCAGCCAGATGCAACCCACGGCCATATAGGACCTACAGGCGATGTTCTTGAGTCGATATATGTCGATCTGAGCACAGCTGGGCCACGTATATACAGCATGGGGGTGGCTGTGATACAAGCCAGCTGGAACCCACGGCTATATAGGACCTACAGGCGATGTTCTTGAGTCGATATATGTCGATCTGAGCACAGCTGGGCCCCGTATATACAGCATGGGGGTAGCTCTGATACCAGCCAGATGCAACCCACGGCCATATAGGACCTACAGTGGATATATGTCGATCTGAGCACAGCTGGGCGCCGTATATACAGCATGGGGGTAGCTCTAATACCAGCCAGATGCAACCCACGGCCATATAGGACCTACAGGCGTTCTTGAGTCGATATATGTCGATCTGAGCACAGCTGGGCCACGTATATACAGCATGGGGGTGGCTGTGATACAAGCCAGCTGCAACCCACGGCTATATAGGACCTACAGGCGATGTTCTTGAGTCGATATATGTCGATCTAAGCACAGCTGGGCCCCGTATATACAGCATGGGGGTAGCTCTGATACCAGCCAGATGCAACCCACGGCCATATAGGACCTACAGTGGATATATGTCGATGTGAGCACAGCTGGGCGCCGTATGTACAGCATGAGGGTAGCTCTAATACCAGCCAGATGCAACCCACGGCCATATAGGACCTACAGGCGATGTTCTTGAGTCGATATATGTCGATCTGAGCACAGCTGGGCCACGTATATACAGCATGGGGGTAGCTGTGATACCAGCCAGCTTCAACCCACGGCTATATATGACCACAGGCGATGTTCTTGAGTCGATATATGTCGATCTGAGCACAGCTGGGCCCCGTATATGCAGCATGGGGGTAGCTCTGATACCAGCCAGATGCAACCCACGGGCCATATAGGACCTACAGGCGATGCTCTTGAGTCGATATATGTCGATCTGAGCACAGCTGGGCCACGTATATACAGCATGGGTGTAGCTGTGATACCAGCCAGCTGCAACCCACGGCTATATAGGACCTACAGCCGATGTTCTTGAGTCTATGTATGTCGATCTGAGCACAGCTGGGCCCCGTATATGCAGCATGGGGGTAGCTCTGATACCAGCCAGATGCAACCTACGGCCTTATAGGACCTACAGTGGATATATGTCGATCTGAGCATAGCCGGGCGCCGTATATACAGCATGGGGGTAGCTCTAATACCAGCCAGATGCAACCCACGGCCATATAGGACCTACAGGCGATGTTCTTGAGTCGATATATGTCGATCTGAGCACAGCTGGGCCACGTATATACAGCATGGGGGTAGCTGTGATACCAGCCAGCTGCAACCCACGGCCATATAGGACCTACAGGCGATGCTCTTGAGTCGATATATGTCGATCTGAGCACAGCTGGGCCACGTATATACAGCATGGGGGTAGCTGTGATACCAGCCAGCTGCAACCCACGGCTACTACGCGATGTTCTTGAGTCGATATATGTCGATCTGAGCACAGCTGTGCCACGTATATGCAGCATGGGGATAGCTCTGATACCAGCCAGATGCAACCCACGGCCATATAGGACCTACAGTGGATATATGTCGATCTGAGCACAGCTGGGCGCCGTATATACAGCATGGGGGTAGCTCTAATACCAGCCAGATGCAACCCACGGCCATATAGGACCTACAGGCGATGTTCTTGAGTCGATATATGTCGATCTGAGCACAGCTGGGCCACGTATATACAGCATGGGGGTAGCTGTGATACAAGCCAGCTGCAACCCTCGACTATATAGGACCTACAGGCAATGTTCTTGAGTCGATATATGTCGATCTGAGCACAGCTGGGCCCCGTATATACAGCATGGGGGTAGCTCTGATACCAGCCAGATGCAACCCACGGCCATATAGGACCTACAGGCGATGTTCTTGTGTCGATATATGTCGATCTGAGCACAGCTGGGCCCCGTATATGCAGCATGGGGGTAGCTCTGATACCAGCCAGATGCAACCTACGGCCATATAGGACCTACAGTGGATATATGTCGATGTGAGCACAGCTGGGCGCCGTATATACAGCATGGGGGTAGCTCTGATACCAGCCAGATGCAACCCATGGCCATATAGGACCTACAGGCGATGTACTTGAGTCGATATATGTCGATCTGAGCACAGCTGGGCCACGTATATACAGCATGGGGGTGGCTGTGATACAAGCCAGCTGCAACCCACGGCTATATAGTACCTACAGGCGATGTTCTTGAGTCGATATATGTCGATCTGAGCACAGCTGGGCCCCGTATATACAGCATGGGGGTAGCTCTGATACCAGCCAGATGCAACCCACGGCCATATAGGACCTACAGGCGATGCTCTTGAGTCGATATATGTCGATCTAAGCACAGCTGGGCCACGTATATACAGCATGGGGGTAGCTGTGATACCAGCCAGCTGCAACCCACGGCTATATAGGACCTACAGGCGATGTTCTTGAGTCGATATATGTCGATCTGAGCACAGCTGGGCCCCGTATATGCAGCATGGGGGTAGCTCTGATACCAGCCAGATGCAACCCACGGCCATATAGGACCTACAGTGGATATATGTCGATCTGAGCACAGCTGGGCGCCGTATATACAGCATGGGGGTAGCTCTAATACCAGTCAGATGCAACCCACGGCCATATAGGACCTACAGGCGATGTTCTTGAGTCGATATATGTCGATCTGAGCACAGCTGGGCCACGTATATACAGCATGGGGGTGGCTGTGATACAAGCCAGCTGCAACCCACGGCTATATAGGACCTACAGGCAATGTTCTTGAGTCGATATATGTCGATCTGAGCACAGCTGGGCCCCGTATATACAGCATGGGGGTAGCTCTGATACCAGCCAGATGCAACCCACGGCCATATAGGACCTACAGGCGATGCTCTTGAGTCGATATATGTCGATCTGAGCACAGCTGGGCCACGTATATACAGCATGGGGGTAGCTGTGATACCAGCCAGCTACAACTTACGGCTATATAGGACCTACAGGCGATGTTCTTGAGTCGATATATGTCGATCTGAGCACAGCTGGGCCACGTATATGCAGCATGGGGGTAGCTCTGATACCAGCCAGATGCAACCCACGGCCATATAGGACCTACAGTGGATATATGTCGATCTGAGCACAGCTGGGCGCCGTATATACAGCATGGGGGTAGCTCTAATACCAGCCAGATGCAACCCACGGCCATATAGGACCTACAGGCGATGTTCTTGAGTCGATATATGTCGATCTGAGCACAGCTGGGCCACGTATATACAGCATGGGGGTGGCTGTGATACAAGCCAGCTGGAACCCACGGCTATATAGGACCTACAGGCGATGTTCTTGAGTCGATATATGTCGATCTGAGCACAGCTGGGCCCCGTATATACAGCATGGGGGTAGCTCTGATACCAGCCAGATGCAACCCACGGCCATATAGGACCTACAGTGGATATATGTCGATCTGATCACAGCTGGGCGCCGTATATACAGCATGGGGGTAGCTCTAATACCAGCCAGATGCAACCCACGGCCATATAGGACCTACAGGCATTCTTGAGTCGATATATGTCGATCTGAGCACAGCTGGGCCACGTATATACAGCATGGGGGTGGCTGTGATACAAGCCAGCTGCAACCCACGGCTATATAGGACCTACAGGCGATGTTCTTGAGTCGATATATGTCGATCTAAGCACAGCTGGGCCCCGTATATACAGCATGGGGGTAGCTCTGATACCAGCCAGATGCAACCCACGGTCATATAGGACCTACAGTGGATATATGTCGATGTGAGCACAGCTGGGCGCCGTATGTACAGCATGAGGGTAGCTCTAATACCAGCCAGATGCAACCCACGGCCATATAGGACCTACAGGCGATGTTCTTGAGTCGATATATGTCGATCTGAGCACAGCTGGGCCACGTATATACAGCATGGGGGTAGCTGTGATACCAGCCAGCTTCAACCCACGGCTATATATGACCACAGGCGATGTTCTTGAGTCGATATATGTCGATCTGAGCACAGCTGGGCCCCGTATATGCAGCATGGGGGTAGCTCTGATACCAGCCAGATGCAACCCACGGGCCATATAGGACCTACAGGCGATGCTCTTGAGTCGATATATGTCGATCTGAGCACAGCTGGGCCACGTATATACAGCATGGGTGTAGCTGTGATACCAGCCAGCTGCAACCCACGGCTATATAGGACCTACAGCCGATGTTCTTGAGTCTATGTATGTCGATCTGAGCACAGCTGGGCCCCGTATATGCAGCATGGGGGTAGCTCTGATACCAGCCAGATGCAACCTACGGCCATATAGGACCTACAGTGGATATATGTCGATCTGAGCATAGCCGGGCGCCGTATATACAGCATGGGGGTAGCTCTAATACCAGCCAGATGCAACCCACGGCCATATAGGACCTACAGGCGATGTTCTTGAGTCGATATATGTCGATCTGAGCACAGCTGGGCCACGTATATACAGCATGGGGGTAGCTGTGATACCAGCCAGCTGCAACCCACGGCTATATAGGACCACAGGCGATGTTCTTGAGTCGATATATGTCGATCTGAGCACAGCTGGGCCCCGTATATGCAGCATGGGGGTAGCTCTGATACCAGCCAGATGCAACCCAAGGCCATATAGGACCTACAGTGGATATATGTCGATGTGAGCACAGCTGGGCGCCGTATATACAGCATGGGGGTAGCTCTGATACCAGCCAGATGCAACCCACGGCCATATAGGACCTACAGGCGATGCTCTTGAGTCGATATATGTCGATCTGAGCACATCTGGGCCCCGTATATGCAGCATGGGGGTAGCTCTGATACCAGCCAGATGCAACCCACGGCTATATAGGACCTACAGGCGATGCTCTTGAGTCGAAATATGTCGATCTGAGCACAGCTGGGCCACGTATATACAGCATGGGGGTAGCTCTGATACCAGCCAGATGCAACCCACGGCCATATAGGACCTACAGGCGATGATGCTCTTGAGTCGATATATGTCGATCTGAGCACAGCTGGGCCACGTATATGCAGCATGGGGGTAGCTGTGATACCAGCCAGCTGCAACCCACGGCTATATAGGACCTACAGGCGATGTTCTTGAGTCGATATATGTCGATCTGAGCACAGCTGGGCCCTGTATATGCAGCATGGGGGTAGCTCTGATACCAGCCAGATGCAACCCACGGCCATATGGGACCTACAGTGGATATATGTCGATGTGAGCACAGCTGGGCGCCATATATACAGCATGGGGGTAGCTCTAATACCAGCCAGATGCAACCCACGGCCATATAGGACCTACAGGCGATGTTCTTGAGTCGATATATGTCGATCTGAGCACAGCTGGGCCACGTATATACAGCATGGGTGTAGCTGTGATACCAGCCAGCTGCAACCCACGGCTATATAGGACCACAGGCGATGTTCTTGAGTCGATATATGTCGATCTGAGCACAGCTGGGCCCCGTATATGCAGAATGGGGGTAGCTCTGATACCAGCCAGATGCAACCCAAGGCCATATAGGACTTACAGTGCATATATGTCGATGTGAGCACAGCTGTGCGCCGTATATACAGCATGGGGGTAGCTCTGATACCAGCCAGATGCAACCCACGGCCATATAGGACCTACAGGCGATGCTCTTGAGTCGATATATGTCGATCTGAGCACAGCTGGGCCCCGTATATGCAGCATGGGGGTAGCTCTGATACCAGCCAGATGCAACCCACGGCTATATAGGACCTACAGGCGATGCTCTTGAGTCGATATATGTCGATCTGAGCACAGCTGGGCCACGTATATATAGCATGGGGGTAGCTGTGATACCAGCCAGCTGCAACCCACGGCTATATAGGACCTACAGGCGATGTTCTTGAGTCGATATATGTCGATCTGAGCACAGCTGGGCCCCGTATATGCAGCATGGGGGTAGCTCTGATACCAGCCAGATGCAACCCACGGCTATATAGGACCTACAGGCGATGTTCTTGAGTCGATATATGTCGATCTGAGCACAGCTGGGCCCCGTATATACAGCATGGGGCTAGCTCTGATACCAGCCAGATGCAACCCACGGCCATATAGGACCTACAGGCGATGCTCTTCAGTCGATATATGTCGATCTGAGCACAGCTGGGCCCCGTATATGCAGCATGGGGGTAGCTCTGATACCAGCCAGATGCAACCCACGGCCATATAGGACCTACAGTGGATATATGTCGATCTGAGCACAGCTGGGCGCCGTATATACAGCATGGGGGTAGCTCTAATACTAGCCAGATGCAACCCACGGCCATATAGGACCTACAGGCGATGTTCTTGAGTCGATATATGTCGATCTGAGCACAGCTGGGCCACGTATATACAGCATGGGGGTAGCTGTGATACCAGCCAGCTGCAACCCACGGCTATATAGGACCACAGGCGATGTTCTTGAGTCGATATATGTCGATCTGAGCACAGCTGGGCCCCGTATATGCAGCATGGGGGTAGCTCTGATACCAGCCAGATGCAACCCAAGGCCATATAGGACCTACAGTGGATATATGTCGATGTGAGCACAGCTGGGCGCCGTATATACAGCATGGGGGTAGCTCTGATACCAGCCAGATGCAACCCACGGCCATATAGGACCTACAGGCGATGCTCTTGAATCGATATATGTCGATCTGAGCACAGCTGGGCCCCGTATATGCAGCATGGGGGTAGCTCTGATACCAGCCAGATGCAACCCACGGCTATATAGGACCTACAGGCGATGCTCTTGAGTCGATATATGTCGATCTGAGCACAGCTGGGCCACGTATATACAGCATGGGGGTGGCTGTGATACAAGCCAGCTGCAACCCACGGCTATATAGGACCTACAGGCGATGTTCTTGAGTCGATATATGTCGATCTGAGCACAGCTGGGCCCCGTATATACAGCATGGGGGTAGCTCTGATACCAGCCAGATGCAACCCACGGCCATATAGGACCTACAGGCGATGCTCTTGAGTCGATATATGTCGATCTGAGCACAGCTGGGCCACGTATATGCAGCATGGGTGTAGCTCTGATACCAGCCAGATGCAACCCACGGCCATATAGGACCTACAGTGGATATATGTCGATGTGAGCACAGCTGGGCGCCGTATGTACAGCATGGGGGTAGCTCTAATACCAGCCAGATGCAACCCACGGCCATATAGGACCTACAGGCGATGTTCTTGAGTCGATATATGTCGATCTGAGCACAGCTGGGCCACGTATATACAGCATGGGGGTAGCTGTGATACCAGCCAGCTACAACCCACGGCTATATAGGACCACAGGCGATGTTCTTTAGTCGATATATGTCGATCTGAGCACAGCTGGGCCCCGTATATGCAGCATGGGGGTAGCTCTGATACCAGCCAGATGCAACCCACGGCCATATAGGACCTACGGGCGATGCTCTTGAGTCGATATATGTCGATCTGAGCATAGCTGGGCCACGTATATACAGCATGGGGGTAGCTGTGATACCAGCCAGCTGCAACCCACGGCTATATAGGACCTATAGCCGATGTTCTTGAGTCTATATATGTCGATCTGAGCACAGCTGGGCCCCGTATATGCAGCATGGGGGTAGCTCTGATACCAGCCAGATGCAACCCACGGCCATATAGGACCTACAGTGGATATATGTCGATCTGAGCACGCACAGCTGGGCGCCGTATATACAGAATGGGTGTAGCTCTAATACTAGCCAGATGCAACCCACGGCCATATAGGACCTACAGGCGATGTTCTTGAGTCGATATATGTCGATCTGAGCACAGCTGGGCCACGTATATACAGCATGGGGGTAGCTGTGATACCAGCCAGCTGCAACCCACGGCTATATAGGACCACAGGCGATGTTCTTGAGTCGATATATGTCGATCTGAGCACAGCTGGGCCCCGTATATGCAGCATGGGGGTAGCTCTGATACCAGCCAGATGCAACCCAAGGCCATATAGGACCTACAGTGGATATATGTCGATGTGAGCACAGCTGGGCGCCGTATATACAGCATGGGGGTAGCTCTGATACCAGCCAGATGCAACCCACGGCCATATAGGACCTACAGGCGATGCTCTTGAATCGATATATGTCGATCTGAGCACAGCTGGGCCCCGTATATGCAGCATGGGGGTAGCTCTGATACCAGCCAGATGCAACCCACGGCTATATAGGACCTACAGGCGATGCTCTTGAGTCGATATATGTCGATCTGAGCACAGCTGGGCCACGTATATACAGCATGGGGGTGGCTGTGATACAAGCCAGCTGCAACCCACGGCTATATAGGACCTACAGGCGATGTTCTTGAGTCGATATATGTCGATCTGAGCACAGCTGGGCCCCGTATATACAGCATGGGGGTAGCTCTGATACCAGCCAGATGCAACCCACGGCCATATAGGACCTACAGGCGATGCTCTTGAGTCGATATATTTCGATCTGAGCACAGCTGGGCCACGTATATACAGCATGGGGGTAGCTGTGATACCAGCCAGCTGCAACCCACGGCTATATAGGACCTACAGGCGATGTTCTTGAGTCGATATATGTCGATCTGAGCACAGCTGGGCCACGTATATACAGCATGGGGGTGGCTGTGATACAAGCCAGCTGCAACCCACGGCTATATAGGACCTACAGGCGAGGTTCTTGAGTCGATATATGTCGATCTGAGCACAGCTGGGCCCCGTATATACAGCATGGGGGTAGCTCTGATACCAGCCAGATGCAACCCACGGCCATATAGGACCTACAGGCGATGCTCTAGAGTCGATATATGTCGATCTGAGCACAGTTGGGCCACGTATATACAGCATGGGGGTAGCTGTGATACCAGCCAGCTGCAACCCACGGCTATATAGGACCTACAGCCGATGTTCTTGAGTCTATATATGTCGATCTGAGCACAGCTGGGCCCCGTATATGCAGCATGGGGGTAGCTCTGATACCAGCCAGATGCAACCCACGGCCATATAGGACCTACAGTGGATATATGTCGATCTGATCACAGCTGGGCGCCGTATATACAGCATGGGGGTAGCTCTAATACCAGCCAGATGCAACCCACGGCCATATAGGACCTACAGGCGTTCTTGAGTCGATATATGTCGATCTGAGCACAGCTGGGCCACGTATATACAGCATGGGGGTGGCTCTGATACAAGCCAGCTGCAACCCACGGCTATATAGGACCTACAGGCGTTGTTCTTGAGTCGATATATGTCGATCTGAGCACAGCTGGGCCCCGTATATACAGCATGGGGGTAGCTCTGATACCAGCCAGATGCAACCCACGGCCATATAGGACCTACAGGCGATGCTCTTGAGTCGATATATGTCGATCTGAGCACAGCTGGGCCACGTATATACAGCATGGGGGTAGCTGTGATACAAGCCAGCTGCAACCCACGGCTATATAGGACCTACAGGCGTTGTTCTTGAGTCGATATATGTCGATCTGAGCACAGCTGGGCCCCGTATATACAGCATGGGGGTAGCTCTGATACCAGCCAGATGCAACCCACGGCCATATAGGACCTACAGGCGATGCTCTTGAGTCGATATATGTCGATCTGAGCACAGCTGGGCCACGTATATACAGCATGGGGGTAGCTGTGATACCAGCCAGCTGCATCCCACGGCTATATAGGACCTACAGGCGATGTTCTTGAGTCGATATATGTCGATCTGAGCACAGCTGGGCCCCGTATATGCAGCATGGGGTAGCTCTGATACCAGCCAGATGCAACCCACGGCCATATAGGACCTACAGTGGATATATGTCGATGTGAGCACAGCTGGGCGCCGTATGTACAGCATGGGGGTAGCTCTAATACCAACCAGATGCAACCCACGGCCATATAGGACCTACAGGCGATGTTCTTGAGTCGATATATGTCGATCTGAGCACAGCTGGGCCACGTATATACAGCATGGGGGTAGCTGTGATACCAGCCAGCTACAACCCACGGCTATATAGGACCACAGGCGATGTTCTTGAGTCGATATATGTCGATCTGAGCACAGCTGGGCCCCGTATATGCAGCATAGGGGTAGCTCTGATACCAGCCAGATGCAACCCACGGCCATATAGGACCTTCAGGCGATGCTCTTGAGTCGATATATGTCGATCTGAGCATAGCTGGGCCACGTATATACAGCATGGGGGTAGCTGTGATACCAGCCAGCTGCAACCCACGGCTATATAGGACCTACAGCCGATGTTCTTGAGTCTATATATGTCGATCTGAGCACAGCTGGGCCCCGTATATGCAGCATGGGGGTAGCTCTGATACCAGCCAGATGCAACCCACGGCCATATAGGACCTACAGTGGATATATGTCGATCTGAGCACAGCTGGGCGCCGTATATACAGCATGGGGGTAGCTCTAATAACAGCCAGATGCAACCCACGGCCATATAGGACCTACAGGCGATGTTCTTGAGTCGATATATGTCGATCTGAGCACAGCTGGTCCACGTATATACAGCATGGGGGTAGCTGTGATACCGGCCAGCTGCAACCCACGGCTATATAGGACCACAGGCGATGTTCTTGAGTCGATATATGTCGATCTGAGCACAGCTGGGCCCCGTATATGCAGCATGGGGGTAGCTCTGATACCAGCCAGATGCAACCCACGGCTATATAGGACCTACAGGCGATGCTCTTGAGTCGATATATGTCGATCTGAGCACAGCTGGGCCACGTATATATAGCATGGCGGTAGCTGTGATACCAGCCAGCTGCAACCCACGGCTATATAGGACCTACAGGCGATGTTCTTGAGTCGATATATGTCGATCTGAGCACAGCTGGGCCCCGTATATGCAGCATGGGGGTAGCTCTGATACCAGCCAGATGCAACCCACGGCCATATAGGACCTACAGTGGATATGTGTCGATGTGAGCACAGCTGGGCGCCGTATATACAGCATGGGGGTAGCTCTAATACCAGCCAGATGCAACCCACGGCCATATAGGACCTACAGGCGATGTTCTTGAGTCGATATATGTCGATCTGAGCACAGCTGGGCCACGTATATACAGCATGGGGGTAGCTGTGATACCAGTCAGCTACAACCCACGGCTATATAGGACCACAGGCGATGTTCTTGAGTCGATATATGTCGATCTGAGCACAGCTGGGCCCCGTATATGCAGCATGGGGGTAGCTCTGATACCAGCCAGATGCAACCCAAGGCCATATAGGACCTACAGTGGATATATGTCGATGTGAGCACAGCTGGGCGCCGTATATACAGCATGGGGGTAGCTCTGATGCCAGCCAGATGCAACCCACGGCCATATAGGACCTACAGGCGATGCTCTTGAATCGATATATGTCGATCTGAGCACAGCTGGGCCCCGTATATGCAGCATGGGGGTAGCTCTGATACCAGCCAGATGCAACCCACGGCTATATAGGACCTACAGGCGATGCTCTTGAGTCGATATATGTCGATCTGAGCACAGCTGGGCCACGTATATACAGCATGGGGGTGGCCGTGATACAAGCCAGCTGCAACCCACGGCTATATAGGACCTACAGGCGATGTTCTTGAGTCGATATATGTCGATCTGAGCACAGCTGGGCCCCGTATATACAGCATGGGGGTAGCTCTGATACCAGCCAGATGCAACCCACGGCCATATAGGACCTACAGGCGATGCTCTTGAGTCGATATATGTCGATCTGAGCACAGCTGGGCGCCGTATATACAGCATGGGGGTAGCTCTGATACCAGCCAGATGCAACCCACGGCCATATAGGACCTACAAGCGATGCTCTTGAGTCGATATATGTCGATCTGAGCACATCTGGGCCCCGTATATGCAGCATGGGGGTAGCTCTGATACCAGCCAGATGCAACCCACGGCTATATAGGACCTACAGGCGATGCTCTTGAGTCGAAATATGTCGATCTGAGCACAGCTGGGCCACGTATATACAGCATGGGGGTAGCTCTGATACCAGCCAGATGCAACCCACGGCCATATAGGACCTACAGGCGATGCTCTTGAGTCGATATATGTCGATCTGAGCACAGCTGGGCCACGTATATGCAGCATGGGGGTAGCTGTGATACCAGCCAGCTGCAACCCACGGCTATATAGGACCTACAGGCGATGTTCTTGAGTCGATATATGTCGATCTGAGCACAGCTGGGCCCTGTATATGCAGCATGGGGGTAGCTCTGATACCAGCCAGATGCAACCCACGGCCATATGGGACCTACAGTGGATATATGTCGATGTGAGCACAGCTGGGCGCCGTATATACAGCATGGGGGTAGCTCTAATACCAGCCAGATGCAACCCACGGCCATATAGGACCTACAGGCGATGTTCTTGAGTCGATATATGTCGATCTGAGCACAGCTGGGCCACGTATATACAGCATGGGTGTAGCTGTGATACCAGCCAGCTGCAACCCACGGCTATATAGGACCACAGGCGATGTTCTTGAGTCGATATATGTCGATCTGAGCACAGCTGGGCCCCGTATATGCAGCATGGGGGTAGCTCTGATACCAGCCAGATGCAACCCAAGGCCATATAGGACTTACAGTGCATATATGTCGATGTGAGCACAGCTGGGCGCCGTATATACAGCATGGGGGTAGCTCTGATACCAGCCAGATGCAACCCACGGCCATATAGGACCTACAGGCGATGCTCTTGAGTCGATATATGTCGATCTGAGCACAGCTGGGCCCCGTATATGCAGCATGGGGGTAGCTCTGATACCAGCCAGATGCAACCCACGGCTATATAGGACCTACAGGCGATGCTCTTGAGTCGATATATGTCGATCTGAGCACAGCTGGGTCACGTATATATAGCATGGGGGTAGCTGTGATACCAGCCAGCTGCAACCCACGGCTATATAGGACCTACAGGCGATGTTCTTGAGTCGATATATGTCGATCTGAGCACAGCTGGGCCCCGTATATGCAGCATGGGGGTAGCTCTGATACCAGCCAGATGCAACCCACGGCCATATAGGACCTACAGTGGATATATGTCGATGTGAGCACAGCTGGGCGCCGTATATACAGCATGGGGGTAGCTCTAATACCAGCCAGATGCAACCCACGGCCATATAGGACCTACAGGCGATGTTCTTGAGTCGATATATGTCAATCTGAGCACAGCTGGGCCACGTATATACAGCATGGGGGTAGCTGTGATACCAGTCAGCTACAACCCACGGCTATATAGGACCACAGGCGATGTTCTTGAGTCGATATATGTCGATCTGAGCACAGCTGGGCCCCGTATATGCAGCATGGGTGTAGCTCTGATACCAGCCAGATGCAACCCACGGCCATATAGGACCTACAGTGGAAATATGTCGATGTGAGCACAGCTGGGCGCCGTATATACAGCACGGGGGTAGCTCTGATACCAGCCAGATGCAACCCACGGCCATATAGGACCTACAGGCGATGCTCTTGAGTCGATATATATCGATCTGAGCACAGCTGGGCCACGTATATACAGGATGGGGGTAGCTGTGATACCAGCCAGCTGCAACCCACGGCTATATAGGACCTACAGGCGATGTTCTTGAGTCGATATATGTCGATCTGAGCACAGCTGGGCCCCGTATATGCAGCATGGGGGTAGCTCTGATACCAGCCAGATGCAACCCACGGCCATATAGGACCTACAGTGGATATATGTCGATCTGAGCACAGCTGGGCGCCGTATATACAGCATGGGGGTAGCTCTAATACCAGCCAGATGCAACCCACGGCCATATAGGACCTACAGGCGATGTTCTTGAGTCGATATATGTCGATCTGAGCACAGCTGGGCCACGTATATACAGCATGGGGGTGGCTGTGATACAAGCCAGCTGCAACCCACGGCTATATAGGACCTACAGGCGATGTTCTTGAGTCGATATATGTCGATCTGAGCACAGCTGGGCCCCGTATATACAGCATGGGGGTAGCTCTGATACCAGCCAGATGCAACCCACGGCCATATAGGACCTACAGGCGATGCTCTTGAGTCGATATATGTCGATCTGAGCACAGCTGGGCCCCGTATATGCAGCATGGGGGCAGCTCTGATACCAGCCAAATGCAACCCACGGCCATATAGGACCTACAGTGGATATATGTCGATGTGAGCACAGCTGGGCGCCGTATATACAGCATGGGAATAGCTCTGATACCAGCCAGATGCAACCCACGGCCATATAGGACCTACAGGCGATGCTCTTGAGTCGATATATGTCGATCTGAGCACAGCTGGGCCACGTATATACAGCATGGGGGTAGCTGTGATACCAGCCAGCTGCAACCCACGGCTATATAGGACCTACAGGCGATGTTCTTGAGTCGATATATGTCGATCTGAGCACAGCTAGACCCCGTATATGCAGCATGGGGGTAGCTCTGATACCAGCCAGATGCAACCCACGGCCATATAGGACCTATAGGCGATGTTCTTGAGTCGATATATGTCGATCTGAGCACAGCTGGGCCACGTATATACAGCATGGGGGTAGCTGTGATACCAGCCAGCTGCAACCCACGGCTATATAGGATCACAGGCGATGTTCTTGAGTCGATATATGTCGATCTGAGCACAGCTGGGCCCCGTATATGCAGCATGGGGGTAGCTCTGATACCAGCCAGATGCAACCCACGGCCATATAGGACCTACAGTGGATATATGTCGATGTGAGCACAGCTGGGCGCCGTATATACAGCATGGGGGTAGCTCTGATACCAGCCAGATGCAACCCACGGCCATATAGACCTACAGGCGATGTTCTTGAGTCGATATATGTCGATCTGAGCACAGCTGGGCCCCGTATATGCAGCATGGGGGTAGCTCTGATACCAGCCAGATGCAACCCACGGCCATATAGGACCTACAGGCGATGCTCTTGAGTCGATATATGTCGATCTGAGCACAGCTGGGCCACGTATATATAGCATGGGGGTAGCTGTGATACCAGCCAGCTGCATCCCACGGCTATATAGGACCTACAGGCGATATTCTTGAGTCGATATATGTCGATCTGAGCACAGCTGGGCCCCGTATATGCAGCATGGGGGTAGCTCTGATACCAGCCAGATGCAACCCACGGCCATATAGGACCTACAGGCGATGCTCTTGAGTCGATATATGTCGATCTGAGCACAGCTGGGCCACGTATATACAGCATGGGGGTAGCTGTGATACCAGCCAGCTGCATCCCACGGCTATATAGGACCTACAGGCGATGTTCTTAAATCGATATATGTCGATCTGAGCACAGCTGGGCCCCGTATATGCAGCATGGGGGTAGCTCTGATACCAGCCAGATGCAACCCACGGCCATATAGGACCTACAGTGGATATATGTCGATGTGAGCACAGCTGGGCGCCGTATGTACAGCATGGGGGTAGCTCTAATACCAGCCAGATGCAACCCACGGCTATATAGGACCTACATGCGATGTTCTTGAGTCGATATATGTCGATCTGAGCACAGCTGGGCCCCGTATATACAGCATGGGGGTAGCTCTGATACCAGCCAGATGCAACCCACGGCCATATAGGACCTACAGTGGATATATGTCGATCTGAGCACATTTGGGCGCCGTATATACAGCATGGGGGTAGCTCTAATACCAGCCAGATGCAACCCACGGCCATATAGGACCTACAGGCGTTCTTGAGTCGATATATGTCAATCTGAGCACAGCTGGGCCACGTATATACAGCATGGGGGTGGCTGTGATACAAGCCAGCTGCAACCCACGGCTATATAGGACCTACAGGCGATGTTCTTGAGTCGATATATGTCGATCTGAGCACAGCTGGGCCCCGTATATACAGCATGGGGGTAGCTCTGATACCAGCCAGATGCAACCCACGGACATATAGGACCTACAGTGGATATATGTCGATGTGAGCACAGCTGGGCGCCGTATGTACAGCATGAGGGTAGCTCTAATACCAGCCAGATGCAACCCACGGCCATATAGGACCTACAGGCGATGTTCTTGAGTCGATATATGTCGATCTGAGCACAGCTGGGCCACGTATATACAGCATGGGGGTAGCTGTGATACCAGCCAGCTTCAACCCACGGCTATATAGGACCACAGGCGATGTTCTTGAGTCGATATATGTCGATCTGAGCACAGCTGGGCCCCGTATATGCAGCATGGGGGTAGCTCTGATACCAGCCAGATGCATCCCACGGGCCATATTGGACCTACAGGCGATGCTCTTGAGTCGATATATGTCGATCTGAGCACAGCTGGGCCACGTATATACAGCATGGGTGTAGCTGTGATACCAGCCAGCTGCAACCCACGGCTATATAGGACCTACAGCCGATGTTCTTGAGTCTATATATGTCGATCTGAGCACAGCTGGGCCCCGTATATGCAGCATGGGGGTAGCTCTGATACCAGCCAGATGCAACCCACGGCCATATAGGACCTACAGTGGATATATGTCGATCTGAGCATAGCCGGGCGCCGTATATACAGCATGGGGGTAGCTCTAATACCAGCCAGATGCAACCCACGGCCATATAGGACCTACAGGCGATGTTCTTGAGTCGATATATGTCAATCTGAGCACAGCTGGGCCACGTATATACAGCATGGGGGTAGCTGTGATACCAGCCAGCTGCAACCCACGGCTATATAGGACCACAGGCGATGTTCTTGAGTCGATATATGTCGATCTGAGCACAGCTGGGCCCCGTATATGCAGCATGGGGGTAGCTCTGATACCAGCCAGATGCAACCCAAGGCCATATAGGACCTACAGTGGATATATGTCGATGTGAGCACAGCTGGGCGCCGTATATACAGCATGGGGGTAGCTCTGATACCAGCCAGATGCAACCCACGGCCATATAGGACCTACAGGCGATGCTCTTGAGTCGATATATGTCGATCTGAGCACATCTGGGCCCCGTATATGCAGCATGGGGGTAGCTCTGATACCAGCCAGATGCAACCCACGGCTATATAGGACCTACAGGCGATGTTCTTGAGTCGATATATGTCGATCTGAGCACAGCTGGGCCCCGTATATGCAGCATGGGGGTAGCTCTGATACCAGCCAGATGCAACCCAAGGCCATATAGGACCTACAGTGGATATATGTCGATGTGAGCACAGCTGGGCGCCGTATATACAGCATGGGGGTAGCTCTGATACCAGCCAGATGCAACCCACGGCCATATAGGACCTACAGGCGATGCTCTTGAGTCGATATATGTCGATCTGAGCACATCTGGGCCCCGTATATGCAGCATGGGGGTAGCTCTGATACCAGCCAGATGCAACCCACGGCTATATAGGACCTACAGGCGACGCTCTTGAGTCGAAATATGTCGATCTGAGCACAGCTGGGCCACGTATATACAGCATGGGGGTAGCTCTGATACCAGCCAGATGCAACCCACGGCCATATAGGACCTACAGGCGATGCTCTTGAGTCGATATATGTCGATCTGAGCACAGCTGGGCCACGTATATGCAGCATGGGGGTAGCTGTGATACTAGCCAGCTGCAACCCACGGCTATATAGGACCTACAGGCGATGTTCTTGAGTCGATATATGTCGATCTGAGCACAGCTGGGCCCTGTATATGCAGCATGGGGGTAGCTCTGATACCAGCCAGATGCAACCCACGGCCATATGGGACCTACAGTGGATATATGTCGATGTGAGCACAGCTGGGCTCCGTATATACAGCATGGGGGTAGCTCTAATACCAGCCAGATGCAACCCACGGCCATATAGGACCTACAGGCGATGTTCTTGAGTCGATATATGTCGATCTGAGCACAGCTGGGCCACGTATATACAGCATGGGTGTAGCTGTGATACCAGCCAGCTGCAACCCACGGCTATATAGGACCACAGGCGATGTTCTTGAGTCGATATATGTCGATCTGAGCACAGCTGGGCCCCGTATATGCAGCATGGGGGTAGCTCTGATACCAGCCAGATGCAACCCAAGGCCATATAGGACTTACAGTGCATATATGTCGATGTGAGCACAGCTGTGCGCCGTATATACAGCATGGGGGTAGCTCTGATACCAGCCAGATGCAACCCACGGCCATATAGGACCTACAGGCGATGCTCTTGAGTCGATATATGTCGATCTGAGCACAGCTGGGCCCCGTATATGCAGCATGGGGGTAGCTCTGATACCAGCCAGATGCAACCCACGGCTATATAGGACCTACAGGCGATGCTCTTGAGTCGATATATGTCGATCTGAGCACAGCTGGGCCACGTATATATAGCATGGGGGTAGCTGTGATACCAGCCAGCTGCAACCCACGGCTATATAGGACCTACAGGCGATGTTCTTGAGTCGATATATGTCGATCTGAGCACAGCTGGGCCCCGTAAATGCAGCATGGGGGTAGCTCTGATACCAGCCAGATGCAACCCACGGCCATATAGGACCCACAGTGGATATATGTCGATGTGAGCACAGCTGGGCGCCGTATATACAGCATGGGGGTAGCTCTAATACCAGCCAGATGCAACCCACGGCCATATAGGACCTACAGGCGATGTTCTTGAGTCGATATATGTCGATCTGAGCACAGCTGGGCCACGTATATACAGCATGGGGGTAGCTGTGATACCAGTCAGCTACAACCCACGGCTATATAGGACCACAGGCGATGTTCTTGAGTCGATATATGTCGATCTGAGCACAGCTGGGCCCCGTATATGCAGCATGGGGGTAGCTCTGATACCAGCCAGATGCAACCCACGGCCATATAGGACCTACAGTGGATATATGTCGATGTGAGCACAGCTGGGCGCCGTATATACAGCATGGGGGTAGCTCTAATACCAGCCAGATGCAACCCACGGCCATATAGGACCTACAGGCGATGTTCTTGAGTCGATATATGTCGATCTGAGCACAGCTGGGCCACGTATATACAGCATGGAGGTAGCTGTGATACCAGTCAGCTACAACCCACGGCTATATAGGACCACAGGCGATGTTCTTGAGTCGATATATGTCGATCTGAGCACAGCTGGGCCCCGTATATGCAGCATGGGGGTAGCTCTGATACCAGCCAGATGCAACCCACGGCCATATAGGACCTACAGTGGATATATGTCGATGTGAGCACAGCTGGGCGCCGTATATACAGCACGGGGGTAGCTCTGATACCAGCCAGATGCAACCCACGGCCATATAGGACCTACAGGCGATGCTCTTGAGTCGATATATGTCGATCTGAGCACAGCTGGGCCACGTATATACAGCATGGGGGTAGCTGTGATACCAGCCAGCTGCAACCCACGGCTATATAGGACCTACAGGCGATGTTCTTGAGTCGATATATGTCGATCTGAGCACAGCTGGGCCCCGTATATGCAGCATGGGGGTAGCTCTGATACCAGCCAGATGCAACCCACGGCCATATAGGACCTACAGTGGATATATGTCGATCTGAGCACAGCTGGGCGCCGTATATACAGCATGGGGGTAGCTCTAATACCTGCCAGATGCAACCCACGGCCATATAGGACCTACAGGCGATGTTCTTGAGTCGATATATGTCGATCTGAGCACAGCTGGGCCACGTATATACAGCATGGGGGTGGCTGTGATACAAGCCAGCTGCAACCCACGGCTATATAGGACCTACAGGCGATGTTCTTGAGTCGATATATGTCGATCTGAGCACAGCTGGGCCCCGTATATACAGCATGGGGGTAGCTCTGATACCAGCCAGATGCAACCCACGGCCATATAGGACCTACAGGCGATGCTCTTGAGTCGATATATGTCGATCTGAGTACAGCTGGGCCCCGTATATGCAGCATGGGGGTAGCTCTGATACCAGCCAGATGCAACCCACGGCCATATAGGACCTACAGTGGATATATGTCGATGTGAGCACAGCTGGGCGCCGTATATACAGCATGGGAATAGCTCTGATACCAGCCAGATGCAACCCACGGCCATATAGGACCTACAGGCGATGCTCTTGAGTCGATATATGTCGATCTGAGCACAGCTGGGCCACGTATATACAGCATGGAGGTAGCTGTGATACCAGCCAGCTGCAACCCACGGCTATATAGGACCTACAGGCGATGTTCTTGAGTCGATATATGTCGATCTGAGCACAGCTGGGCCCCGTATATGCAGCATGGGGGTACGTCTGATACCAGCCAGATGCAACCCACGGCCATATAGGACCTATAGGCGATGTTCTTGAGTCGATATATGTCGATCTGAGCACAGCTGGGCCACGTATATACAGCATGGGGGTAGCTGTGATACCAGCCAGCTGCAACCCACGGCTATATAGGATCACAGGCGATGTTCTTGAGTCGATATATGTCGATCTGAGCACAGCTGGGCCCCGTATATGCAGCATGGGGGTAGCTCTGATACCAGCCAGATGCAACCCACGGCCATATAGGACCTACAGTGGATATATGTCGATGTGAGCACAGCTGGGCGCCGTATATACAGCATGGGGGTAGCTCTGATACCAGCCAGATGCAACCCACGGCCATATAGACCTACAGGCGATGCTCTTGAGTCGATATATGTCGATCTGAGCACAGCTGGGCCACGTAAATACAGCATGGGGGTAGCTGTGATACCAGCCAGCTGCAACCCACGGCTATATAGGAATTACAGGCGATGTTCTTGAGTCGATATATGTCGATCTGAGCACAGCTGGGCCACGTATATATAGCATGGGGGTAGCTGTGATACCAGCCAGCTGCATCCCACGGCTATATAGGACCTACAGGCGATATTCTTGAGTCGATATATGTCGAGCTGAGCACAGCTGGGCCCCGTATATGCAGCATGGGGGTAGCTCTGATACCAGCCAGATGCAACCCACGGCCATATAGGACCTACAGTGGATATATGTCGATGTGAGCGCAGCTGGGCGCCGTATGTACAGCATGAGGGTAGCTCTAATACCAGCCAGATGCAACCCACGGCCATATAGGACCTACAGGCGATGTTCTTGAGTCGATATATGTCGATCTGAGCACAGCTGGGCCACGTATATACAGCATGGGGGTAGCTGTGATACCAGCCAGCTACAACCCACGGCTATATAGGACCACAGGCGATGTTCTTGAGTCGATATATGTCGATCTGAGCACAGCTGGGCCCCGTATATACAGCATGGGGGTAGCTCTGATACCAGCCAGATGCAACCCACGGCCATATAGGACCTACAGGCGATGCTCTTGAGTCGATATATGTCGATCTGAGCACAGCTGGGCGCCGTATATACAGCATGGGGGTAGCTCTGATACCAGCCAGATGCAACCCACGGCCATATAGGACCCACAGGCGATGCTCTTGAGTCGATATATGTCGATCTGAGCACATCTGGGCCCCGTATATGCAGCATGGGGGTAGCTCTGATACCAGCCAGATGCAACCCACGGCTATATAGGACCTACAGGCGATGCTCTTGAGTCGAAATATGTCGATCTGAGCACAGCTGGGCCACGTATATACAGCATGGGGGTAGCTCTGATACCAGCCAGATGCAACCCACGGCCATATAGGACCTACAGGCGATGCTCTTGAGTCGATATATGTCGATCTGAGCACAGCTGGGCCCCGTATATGCAGCATGGGTGTAGCTGTGATACCAGCCAGCTGCAACCCACGGCTATATAGGACCTACAGGCGATGTTCTTGAGTCGATATATGTCGATCTGAGCACAGCTGGGCCCTGTATATGCAGCATGGGGGTAGCTCTGATACCAGCCAGATGCAACCCACGGCCATATGGGACCTACAGTGGATATATGTCGATGTGAGCACAGCTGGGCGCCGTATATACAGCATGGGGGTAGCTCTAATACCAGCCAGATGCAACCCACGGCCATATAGGACCTACAGGCGATGTTCTTGAGTCGATATATGTCGATCTGAGCACAGCTGGGCCACGTATATACAGCATGGGTGTAGCTGTGATACCAGCCAGCTGCAACCCACGGCTATATAGGACCACAGGCGATGTTCTTGAGTCGATATATGTCGATCTGAGCACAGCTGGGCCCCGTATATGCAGCATGGGGGTAGCTCTGATACCAGCCAGATGCAACCCAAGGCCATATAGGACTTACAGTGCATATATGTCGATGTGAGCACAGCTGGGCGCCGTATATACAGCATGGGGGTAGCTCTGATACCAGCCAGATGCAACCCACGGCCATATAGGACCTACAGGCGATGCTCTTGAGTCGATATATGTCGATCTGAGCACAGCTGGGCCACGTATATACAGCTGGGTGTAGCTGTGATACCAGCCAGCTGCAACCCACGGCTATATAGGACCTACAGCCGATGTTCTTGAGTCTATATATGTCGATCTGAGCACAGCTGGGCCCCGTATATGCAGCATGGGGGTAGCTCTGATACCAGCCAGATGCAACACACGGCCATATAGGACCTACAGTGGATATATGTCGATCTGAGCACAGCTGGGCGCCGTATATACAGCATGGGGGTAGCTCTAATACCAGCCAGATGCAACCCACGGCCATATAGGACCTACAGGCGATGTTCTTGAGTCGATATATGTCGATCTGAGCACAGCTGGGCCACGTATATACAGCATGGGGGTAGCTGTGATACAAGCCAGCTGCAACCCACGGCCATATAGGACCTACAGGCGATGCTCTTGAGTCTATATATGTCGATCTGAGCACAGCTGGGCCCCGTATATGCAGCATGGGGGTAGCTCTGATACCAGCCAGATGCAACCCACGGCCATATAGGACCTACAGTGGATATATGTCGATCTGAGTACAGCTGGGCGCCTTATATACAGCATGGGGGTAGCTCTAATACCAGCCAGATGCAACCCACGGCCATATAGGACCTACAGGCGATGTTCTTGAGTCGATATATGTCGATCTGAGCACAGCTGGGCCACGTATATACAGCATGGGGGTAGCTGTGATACCAGCCAGCTGCAACCCACGGCTATATAGGACCACAGGCGATGTTCTTGAGTCGATATATGTCGATCTGAGCACAGCTGGGCCCTGTATATGCAGCATGGGAGTAGCTCTGATACCAGCCAGATGCAACCCAAGGCCATATAGGACCTACAGTGGATATATGTCGATCTGAGCACAGCTGGGCGCCGTATATACAGCATGGGGGTAGCTCTAATACCAGCCAGATGCAACCCACGGCCATATAGGACCTACAGGCGATGTTCTTGAGTCGATATATGTCGATCTGAGCACAGCTGGGCCACGTATATACAGCATGGGGGTAGCTGTGATACAAGCCAGCTGCAACCCACGGCCATATAGGACCTACAGGCGATGCTCTTGAATCGATATATGTCGATCTGAGCACAGCTGGGCCCCGTATATGCAGCATGGGGGTAGCTCTGATACCAGCCAGATGCAACCCACGGCTATATAGGACCTACAGGCGATGCTCTTGAGTCGATATATGTCGATCTGAGCACAGCTGGGCCACGTATATACAGCATGGGGGTGGCTGTGATACAAGCCAGCTGCAACCCACGGCTATATAGGACCTACAGGCGATGTTCTTGAGTCGATATATGTCGATCTGAGCACAGCTGGGCCCCGTATATACAGCATGGGGGTAGCTCTGATACCATCCAGATGCAACCCACGGCCATATAGGACCTACAGGCGATGCTCTTGAGTCGATATATGTCGCTCTGAGCACAGCTGGGCCACGTATATACAGCATGGGGGTAGCTGTGATACCAGCCAGCTGCAACCCACGGCTATATAGGACCTACAGGCGATGTTCTTGAATCGATATATGTCGATCTGAGCACAGCTGGGCCCCGTATATGCAGCATGGGGGTAGCTCTGATACCAGCCAGATGCAACCCACGGCCATATAGGACCTACAGTGGATATATGTCAATGTGAGCACAGCTGGGCGCCGTATATACAGCATGGGGGTAGCTCTAATACCAGCCAGATGCAACCCACGGCCATATAGGACCTACAGGCGATGTTCTTGAGTCGATATATGTCGATCTGAGCACAGCTGGGCCACGTATATACAGCATGGGGGTAGCTGTGATACCAGCCAGCTACAACCCACGGCTATATAGGACCACAGGCGATGTTCTTGAGTCGATATATGTCGATCTGAGCATAGCTGGGCCACGTATATACAGCATGGGGGTAGCTGTGATACCAGCCAGCTGCAACCCACGGCTATATAGGACCTACAGGCGATGTTCTTGAGTCGATATATGTCGATCTGAGCACAGCTGGGCCCCGTATATGCAGCATGGGGGTAGCTCTGATACCAGCCAGATGCAACCCACGGCCATATAGGACCTAAAGTGGATATATGTCGATCTGAGCACAGCTGGGCGCCGTATATACAGCATGGGGGTAGCTCTAATACCAGCCAGATGCAACCCACGGCCATATAAGACCTACAGGCGATGTTCTTGAGTCGATATATGTCGATCTGAGCACAGCTGGGCCACGTATATACAGCATGGGGGTGGCTGTGATACAAGCCAGCTGCAACCCACGGCTATATAGGACCTACAGGCGATGTTCTTGAGTCGATATATGTCGATCTGAGCACAGCTGGGCGCCGTATATACACCATGGGGGTAGCTCTGATACCAGCCAGATGCAACCCACGGCCATATAGGACCTACAGGCGATGCTCTTGAGTCGATATATGTCGATCTGAGCACAGCTGGGCCCCGTATATGCAGCATGGGGGTAGCTCTGATACCAGCCAGATGCAACCCACGGCCATATAGGACCTACAGTGGATATATGTCGATGTGAGCACAGCTGGGCGCCGTATATACAGCATGGGAATAGCTCTGATACCAGCCAGATGCAACCCACGGCCATATAGGACCTACAGGCGGTGCTCTTGAGTCGATATATGTCGATCTGAGCACAGCTGGGCCACGTATATACAGCATGGGGGTAGCTGTGATACCAGCCAGCTGCAACCCACGGCTATATAGGACCTACAGGCGATGTTCTTGAGTCGATATATGTCGATCTGAGCACAGCTGGGCCCCGTATATGCAGCATGGGGGTAGCTCTGATACCAGCCAGATGCAACCCACGGCCATATAGGACCTATAGGCGATGTTCTTGAGTCGATATATGTCGATCTGAGCACAGCTGGGCCACGTATATACAGCATGGGGGTAGCTGTGATACCAGCCAGCTGCAACCCACGGCTATATAGGATCACAGGCGATGTTCTTGAGTCGATATATGTCGATCTGAGCACAGCTGGGCCCCGTATATGCAGCATGGGGGTAGCTCTGATACCAGCCAGATACAACCCACGGCCATATAGGACCTACAGTGGATATATGTCGATGTGAGCACAGCTGGGCGCCGTATATACAGCATGGGGGTAGCTCTGATACCAGCCAGATGCAACCCACGGCCATATAGACCTACAGGCGATGCTCTTGAGTCGATATATGTCGATCTGAGCACAGCTGGGCCACGTAAATACAGCATGGGGGTAGCTGTGATACCAGCCAGCTGCAACCCACGGCTATATAGGACCTACAGGCGATGTTCTTGAGTCGATATATGTCGATCTGAGCACAGCTGGGCCCCGTATATGCAGCATGGGGGTAGCTCTGATACCAGCCAGATGCAACCCACGGCCATATAGGACCTACAGTGGATATATGTCGATGTGAGCACAGCTGGGCGCCGTATATACAGCATGGGGGTAGCTCTGATACCAGCCAGATGCAACCCACGGCCATATAGACCTACAGGCGATGCTCTTGAGTCGATATATGTCGATCTGAGCACAGCTGGACCACGTAAATACAGCATGAGGGTAGCTGTGATACCAGCCAGCTGCAACCCACGGCTATATAGGACCTACAGGCGATGTTCTTGAGTCGATATATGTCGATCTGAGCACAGCTGGGCCCCGTATATGCAGCATGGGGGTAGCTCTGATACAAGCCAGATGCAACCCACGGCCATATAGGACCTACAGGCGATGCTCTTGAGTCGATATATGTCGATCTGAGCACAGCTGGGCCACGTATATACAGCTGGGTGTAGCTGTGATACCAGCCAGCTGCAACCCACGGCTATATAGGACCTACAGCCGATGTTCTTGAGTCTATATATGTCGATCTGAGCACAGCTGGGCCCCGTATATGCAGCATGGGGGTAGCTCTGATACCAGTCAGATGCAACACACGGCCATATAGGACCTACAGTGGATATATGTCGATCTGAGCACAGCTGGGCGCCGTATATACAGCATGGGGGTAGCTCTAATACCAGCCAGATGCAACCCACGGCCATATAGGACCTACAGGCGATGTTCTTGAGTCGATATATGTCGATCTGAGCACAGCTGGGCCACGTATATACAGCATGGGGGTAGCTGTGATACCAGCCAGCTGCAACCCACGGCCATATAGGACCACAGGCGATGTTCTTGAGTCGATATATGTCGATCTGAGCACAGCTGGGCCCCGTATATGCAGCATGGGGGTAGCTCTGATACCAGCCAGATGCAACCCAAGGCCATATAGGACCTACAGTGGATATATGTCGATCTGAGCACAGCTGGGCGCCGTATATACAGCATGGGGGTAGCTCTAATACCAGCCAGATGCAACCCACGGCCATATAGGACCTACAGGCGATGTTCTTGAGTCGATATATGTCGATCTGAGCACAGCTGGGCCACGTATATACAGCATGGGGGTAGCTGTGATACAAGCCAGCTGCAACCCACGGCCATATAGGACCTACAGGCGATGCTCTTGAGTCTATATATGTCGATCTGAGCACAGCTGGGCCCCGTATATGCAGCATGGGGGTAGCTCTGATACCAGCCAGATGCAACCCACGGCCATATAGGACCTACAGTGGATATATGTCGATCTGAGTACAGCT
Source organism: Lordithon lunulatus (assembly GCA_963942505.1). Classification (NCBI taxonomy): domain Eukaryota; kingdom Metazoa; phylum Arthropoda; class Insecta; order Coleoptera; family Staphylinidae; genus Lordithon; species Lordithon lunulatus. The sequence goes on along the minus strand of OZ012670.1, from coordinate 31,847,009 downwards.
GGGCGCCGTATATACAGCATGGGGGTAGCTCTAATACCAGCCAGATGCAACCCACGGCCATATAGGACCTACAGGCGATGTTCTTGAGTCGATATATGTCGATCTGAGCACAGCTGGGCCACGTATATACAGCATGGGGGTAGCTGTGATACCAGCCAGCTGCAACCCACGGCTATATAGGACCACAGGCGATGTTCTTGAGTCGATAAATGTCGATCTGAGCACAGCTGGGCCCCGTATATGCAGCATGGGAGTAGCTCTGATACCAGCCAGATGCAACCCAAGGCCATATAGGACCTACAGTGGATATATGTCGATCTGAGCACAGCTGGGCGCCGTATATACAGCATGGGGGTAGCTCTAATACCAGCCAGATGCAACCCACGGCCATTTAAGACCTACAGGCGATGTTCTTGAGTCGATATATGTCGATCTGAGCACAGCTGGGCCACGTATATACAGCATGGGGGTAGCTGTGATACAAGCCAGCTGCAACCCACGGCCATATAGGACCTACAGGCGATGCTCTTGAATCGATATATGTCGATCTGAGCACAGCTGGGCCCCGTATATGCAGCATGGGGGTAGCTCTGATACCAGCCAGATGCAACCCACGGCTATATAGGACCTACAGGCGATGCTCTTGAGTCGATATATGTCGATCTGAGCACAGCTGGGCCACGTATATACAGCATGGGGGTGGCTGTGATACAAGCCAGCTGCAACCCACGGCTATATAGGACCTACAGGCGATGTTCTTGAGTCGATATATGTCGATCTGAGCACAGCTGGGCCCCGTATATACAGCATGGGGGTAGCTCTGATACCATCCAGATGCAACCCACGGCCATATAGGACCTACAGGCGATGCTCTTGAGTCGATATATGTCGATCTGAGCACAGCTGGGCCACGTATATACAGCATGGGGGTAGCTGTGATACCAGCCAGCTGCAACCCACGGCTATATAGGACCTACAGGCGATGTTCTTGAATCGATATATGTCGATCTGAGCACAGCTGGGCCCCGTATATGCAGCATGGGGGTAGCTCTGATACCAGCCAGATGCAACCCACGGCCATATAGGACCTACAGTGGATATATGTCAATGTGAGCACAGCTGGGCGCCGTATATACAGCATGGGGGTAGCTCTAATACCAGCCAGATGCAACCCACGGCCATATAGGACCTACAGGCGATGTTCTTGAGTCGATATATGTCGATCTGAGCACAGCTGGGCCACGTATATACAGCATGGGGGTAGCTGTGATACCAGCCAGCTACAACCCACGGCTATATAGGACCACAGGCGATGATCTTGAGTCGATATATGTCGATCTGAGCATAGCTGGGCCACGTATATACAGCATGGGGGTAGCTGTGATACCAGCCAGCTGCAACCCACGGCTATATAGGACCTACAGCCGATGTTCTTGAGTCTATATATGTCGATCTGAGCACAGATGGGCCCCGTATATGCAGCATGGGGGTAGCTCTGATACCAGCCAGATGCAACCCACGGCCATATAGGACCTACAGTGGATATATGTCGATGTGAGCACAGCTGGGCGCCGTATGTACAGCATGGGGGTAGCTCTAATACCAGCCAGCTACAATCCACGGCTATATAGGACCACAGGCGATGTTCTTGAGTCGATATATGTCGATCTGAGCACAGCTGGGCCCCGTATATGCAGCATGGGGGTAGCTCTGATACCAGCCAGATGCAACCCACGGCCATATAGGACCTACAGGCGATGCTCTTGAGTCGATATATGTCGATCTGAGCATAGCTGGGCCACGTATATACAGCATGGGGGTAGCTGTGATACCAGCCAGCTGCAACCCACGGCTATATAGGACCTACAGCCGATGTTCTTGAGTCTATATATGTCGATCTGAGCACAGCTGGGCCCCGTATATGCAGCATGGGGGTAGCTCTGATACCAGCCAGATGCAACCTACGGCCATATAGGACCTACAGTGGATATATGTCGATCTGAGCACAGCTGGGCGCCGTATATGCAGCATGGGGGTAGCTCTAATACCAGCCAGATGCAACCCACGGCCATATAGGACCTACAGGCGATGTTCTTGAGTCGATATATGTCGATCTGAGCACAGCTGGGCCACGTATATACAGCATGGGGGTATCTGTGATACCAGCCAGCTGCAACCCACGGCTATATAGGACCACAGGCGATGTTCTTGAGTCGATATATGTCGATCTGAGCACAGCTGGGCCCCGTATATGCAGCATGGGGGTAGCTCTGATACCAGCCAGATGCAACCCACGGCTATATAGGACCTACAGGCGATGCTCTTGAGTCGATATATGTCGATCTGAGCACAGCTGGGCCACGTATATACAGCATGGGGGTGGCTGTGATACAAGCCAGCTGCAACCCACGGCTATATAGGACCTACAGGCGATGTTCTTGAGTCGATATATGTCGATCTGAGCACAGCTGGGCCCCGTATATACAGCATGGGGGTAGCTCTGATACCAGCCAGATGCAACCCACGGCCATATAGGACCTACAGGCGATGCTCTTGAGTCGATATATGTCGATCTGAGCACAGCTGGGCCACGTATATACAGCATGGGGGTAGCTGTGATACCAGCCAGCTGCAACCCACGGCTATATAGGACCTACAGGCGATGTTCTTGAGTCGATATATGTCGATCTGAGCACAGCTGGGCCCCGTATATGCAGCATGGGGGTAGCTCTGATACCAGCCAGATGCAACCCACGGCCATATAGGACCTACAGTGGATATATGTCGATGTGAGTACAGCTGGGCGCCGTATGTACAGCATGGGGGTAGCTCTAATACCAGCCAGATGCAACCCACGGCCATATAGGACCTACAGGCGATGTTCTTGAGTCGATATATGTCGATCTGAGCACAGCTGGGCCACGTATATTTAGCATGGGGGTAGCTGTGATACCAGCCAGCTACAACCCACGGCTATATAGGACCACAGGCGATGTTCTTGAGTCGATATATGTCGATCTGAGCACAGCTGGGCCCCGTATATGCAGCATGGGGGTAGCTCTGATACCAGCCAGATGCAACCCACGGCCATATAGGACCTACAGGCGATGCTCTTGAGTCGATATATGTCGATCTGAGCATAGCTGGGCCACGTATATACAGCATGGGGGTAGCTGTGATACCAGCCAGCTGCAACCCACGGCTATATAGGACCTACAGCCGATGTTCTTGAGTCTACATATGTCGATCTGAGCACAGCTGGGCCCCGTATATGCAGCATGGGGGTAGCTCTGATACCAGCCAGATGCAACCCACGGCCATATAGGACCTACAGTGGATATATGTCGATCTAAGCACAGCTGGGCGCCGTATATACAGCATGGGGGTAGCTCTAATACTAGCCAGATGCAACCCACGGCCATATAGGACCTACAGGCGATGTTCTTGAGTCGATATATGTCGATCTGAGCACAGCTGGGCCACGTATATACAGCATGGGGGTAGCTGTGATACCAGCCAGCTGCAACCCACGGCTATATAGGACCACAGGCGATGTTCTTGAGTCGATATATGTCGATCTGAGCACAGCTGGGCCCCGTATATGCAGCATGGGGGTAGCTCTGATACCAGCCAGATGCAACCCAAGGCCATATAGGACCTACAGTGGATATATGTCGATGTGAGCACAGCTGGGCGCCGTATATACAGCATGAGGGTAGCTCTGATACCAGCCAGATGCAACCCACGGCCATATAGGACCTACAGGCGATGCTCTTGAATCGATATATGTCGATCTGAGCACAGCTGGGCCCCGTATATGCAGCATGGGGGTAGCTCTGATACCAGCCAGATGCAACCCACGGCTATATAGGACCTACAGGCGATGCTCTTGAGTCGATATATGTCGATCTGAGCACAGCTGGGCCACGTATATACAGCATGGGGGTGGCTGTGATACAAGCCAGCTGCAACCCACGGCTATATAGGACCTACAGGCGATGTTCTTGAGTCGATATATGTCGATCTGAGCACAGCTGGGCCCCGTATATACAGCATGGGGGTAGCTCTGATACCAGCCAGATGCAACCCACGGCCATATAGGACCTACAGGCGATGCTCTTGAGTCGATATATGTCGATCTGAGCACAGCTGGGCCACGTATATACAGCATGGGGGTAGCTGTGATACCAGCCAGCTGCAACCCACGGCTATATAGGACCTACAGGCGATGTTCTTGAGTCGATATATGTCGATCTGAGCACAGCTGGGCCCCGTATATGCAGCATGGGGGTAGCTCTGATACCAGCCAGATGCAACCCACGGCCATATAGGACCTACAGTGGATATATGTCAATGTGAGCACAGCTGGGCGCCGTATATACAGCATGGGGGTAGCTCTAATACCAGCCAGATGCAACCCACGGCCATATAGGACCTACAGGCGATGTTCTTGAGTCGATATATGTCGATCTGAGCACAGCTGGGCCACGTATATACAGCATGGGGGTAGCTGTGATACCAGCCAGCTACAACCCACGGCTATATAGGACCACAGGCGATGTTCTTGAGTCGATATATGTCGATCTGAGCACAGCTGGGCCCCGTATATGCAGCATGGGGGTAGCTGTGATACCAGCCAGATGCAACCCACGGCCATATAGGACCTACAGTGGATATATGTCGATGTGAGCACAGCTGGGCGCCGTATGTACAGCATGGGGGTAGCTCTAATACCAGCCAGATGCAACCCACGGCCATATAGGACCTACAGGCGATGTTCTTGAGTCGATATATGTCGATCTGAGCACAGCTGGGCCACGTATATACAGCATGGGGGTAGCTGTGATACCAGCCAGCTACAACCCACGGCTATATAGGACCACAGGCGATGTTTTTGAGTCGATATATGTCGATCTGAGCACAGCTGGGCCCCGTATATGCAGCATGGTGGTAGCTCTGATACCAGCCAGATGCAACCCACGGCCATATAGGACCTACAGGCGATGCTCTTGAGTCGATATATGTCGATCTGAGCATAGCTGGGCCACGTATATACAGCATGGGGGTAGCTGTGATACCAGCCAGCTGCCACCCACGGCTATATAGGACCTACAGCCCATGTTCTTGAGTCTATATATGTCGATCTGAGCACAGCTGGGCCCCGTATATGCAGCATGGGGGTAGCTCTGATACCAGCCAGATGCAACCCACGGCCATATAGGACCTACAGTGGATATATGTCGATCTGAGCACAGCTGGGCGCCGTATATACAGCATGGGGGTAGCTCTAATACCAGCCAGATGCAACCCACGGCCATATAGGACCTACAGGCGATGTTCTTGAGTCGATATATGTCGATCTGAGCACAGCTGGGCCACGTATATACAGCATCGGGGTAGCTGTGATACCAGCCAGCTGCAACCCACGGCTATATAGGACCACAGGCGATGTTCTTGAGTCGATATATGTCGATCTGAGCACCGCTGGGCCCCGTATATGCAGCATGGGGGTAGCTCTGATACCAGCCAGATGCAACCCAAGGCCATATAGGACCTACAGTGGATGTATGTCGATGTGAGCACAGCTGGGCGCCGTATATACAGCATGGGGGTAGCTCTGATACCAGCCAGATGCAACCCACGGCCATATAGGACCTACAGGCGATGCTCTTGAATCGATATATGTCGATCTGAGCACAGCTGGGCCCCGTATATGCAGCATGGGGGTAGCTCTGATACCAGCCAGATGCAACCCACGGCTATATAGGACCTACAGGCGATGCTCTTGAGTCGATATATGTCGATCTGAGCACAGCTGGGCCACGTATATACAGCATGGGGGTGGCTGTGATACAAGCCAGCTGCAACCCACGGCTATATAGGACCTACAGGCGATGTTCTTGAGTCGATATATGTCGATCTGAGCACAGCTGGGCCCCGTATATACAGCATGGGGGTAGCTCTGATACCAGCCAGATGCAACCCACGGCCATATAGGACCTACAGGCGATGCTCTTGAGTCGATATATGTCGATCTGAGCACAGCTGGGCCACGTATATACAGCATGGGGGTAGCTGTGATACCAGCCAGCTGCAACCCACGGCTATATAGGACCTACAGGCGATGTTCTTGAGTCGATATATGTCGATCTGAGCACAGCTGGGCCCCGTATATGCAGCATGGGGGTAGCTCTGATACCAGCCAGATGCAACCCACGGCCATATAGGACCTACAGTGGATATATGTCGATGTGAGCACAGCTGGGCGCCGTATGTACAGCATGGGGGTAGCTCTAATACCAGCCAGATGCAACCCACGGCCATATAGGACCTACAGGCGATGTTCTTGAGTCGATATATGTCGATCTGAGCACAGCTGGGCCCCGTATATGCAGCATGGAAGTAGCTCTGATACCAGCCAGATGCAACCCAAGGCCATATAGGACCTACAGTGGATATATGTCGATGTGAGCACAGCTGGGCGCCGTATATACAGCATGGGGGTAGCTCTGATACCAGCCAGATGCAACCCACGGCCATATAGGACCTACAGGCGATGCTCTTGAATCGATATATGTCGATCTGAGCACAGCTGGGCCCCGTATATGCAGCATGGGGGTAGCTCTGATACCAGCCAGATGCAACCCACGGCTATATAGGACCTACAGGCGATGCTCTTGAGTCGATATATGTCGATCTGAGCACAGCTGGGCCACGTATATACAGCATGGGGGTGGCTGTGATACAAGCCAGCTGCAACCCACGGCTATATAGGACCTACAGGCGATGTTCTTGAGTCGATATATGTCGATCTGAGCACAGCTGGGCCATGTATATACAGCATGGGGGTAGCTCTGATACCAGCCAGATGCAACCCACGGCCATATAGGACCTACAGGCGATGCTCTTGAGTCGATATATGTCGATCTGAGCACAGCTGGGCCACGTATATACAGCATGGGGGTAGCTGTGATACCAGCCAGCTGCAACCCACGGCTATATAGGACCTACAGGCGATGTTCTTGATTCGATATATGTCGATCTCAGCACAGCTGGGCCCCGTATATGCAGCATGGGGGTAGCTCTGATACCAGCCAGATGCAACCCACGGCCATATAGGACCTACAGTGGATATATGTCAATGTGAGCACAGCTGGGCGCCGTATATACAGCATGGGGGTAGCTCTAATACCAGCCAGATGCAACCCACGGCCATATAGGACCTACAGGCGATGTTCTTGAGTCGATATATGTCGATCTGAGCACAGCTGGGCCACGTATATACAGCATGGGGGTAGCTGTGATACCAGCCAGCTGCAACCCACGGCTATTAAGGACCACAGGCGATGTTCTTGAGTCGATATATGTCGATCTGAGCACAGCTGGGCCCCGTATATGCAGCATGGGGGTAGCTCTGATACCAGCCAGATGCAACCCAAGGCCATATAGGACCTACAGTGGATATATGTCGATGTAAGCACAGCTGGGCGCCGTATATACAACATGGGGGTAGCTCTGATACCAGCCAGATGCAACCCACGGCCATATAGGACCTACAGGCGATGCTCTTGAGTCGATATATGTCGATCTGAGCACAGCTGGGCCACGTATATACAGCATGGGGGTAGCTGTGATAACAGCCAGCTGCAACCCACGGCTATATAGGACCTACAGGCGATGTTCTTGAGTCGATATATGTCGATCTGAGCACAGCTGGGCCCCGTATATGCAGCATGGGGGTAGCTCTGATACCAGCCAGATGCAACCCAAGGCCATATAGGACTTACAGTGGATATATGTCGATGTGAGCACAGATGGGCGCCGTATATACAACATGGGGGTAGCTCTGATACCAGCCAGATGCAACCCACGGCCATATAGGACCTACAGGCGATGCTCTTGAGTCGATATATGTCGATCTGAGCACAGCTGGGCCACGTATATACAGCATGGGGGTAGCTGTGATAACAGCCAGCTGCAACCCACGGCTATATAGGACCTACAGGCGATGTTCTTGAGTCGATATATGTCGATCTGAGCACAGCTGGGCCCCGTATATACAGCATGGGGGAGCTCTGACACCAGCCAGATGCAACCCACGACCATATAGGACCTACAGGCGATGCTCTTGAGTCGATATATGTCGATCTGAGCACAGCTGGGCCCCGTATATGCAGAATGGGGGTAGCTCTGATACCAGCCAGATGCAACCCACGGCCATATAGGACCTACAGGCGATGTTCTTGAGTCGATATATGTCGATCTGAGCACAGCTGGGCCACGTATATACAGCATGGGGGTGGCTGTGATACAAGCCAGCTGCAACCCACGGCTATATAGGACCTACAGGCGAGGTTCTTGAGTCGATATATGTCGATCTGAGCACAGCTGGGCCCCGTATATACAGCATGGGGGTAGCTCTGATACCAGCCAGATGCAACCCACGGCCATATAGGACCTACAGTGGATATATGTCGATCTGATCACAGCTGGGCGCCGTATATACAGCATGGGGGTAGCTCTAATACCAGCCAGATGCAACCCACGGCCATATAGGACCTACAGTCGTTCTTGAGTCGATATATGTCGATCTGAGCACAGCTGGGCCACGTATATACAGCATGGGGGTGGCTGTGATACAAGCCAGCTGCAACCCACGGCTATATAGGACCTACAGGCGTTGTTCTTGAGTCGATATAGGTCGATCTGAGCACAGCTGGGCCCCGTATATACAGCATGGGGGTAGCTCTGATACCAGCCAGATGCAACCCACGGCCATATAGGACCTACAGGCGATGCTCTTGAGTCGATATATGTCGATCTGAGCACAGCTGGGCCACGTATATACAGCATGGGGGTAGCTGTGATACAAGCCAGCTGCAACCCACGGCTATATAGGACCTACAGGCGTTGTTCTTGAGTCGATATATGTCGATCTGAGCACAGCTGGGCCCCGTATATACAGCATGGGGGTAGCTCTGATACCAGCCAGATGCAACCCACGGCCATATAGGACCTACAGGCGATGCTCTTGAGTCGATATATGTCGATCTGAGCACAGCTGGGCCACGTATATACAGCATGGGGGTAGCTGTCATACCAGCCAGCTGCATCCCACGGCTATATAGGACCTACAGGCGATGTTCTTGAGTCGATATATGTCGATCTGAGCACAGCTGGGCCCCGTATATGCAGCATGGGGGTAGCTCTGATACCAGCCAGATGCAACCCACGGCCATATAGGACCTACAGGCGATGCTCTTGAGTCGATATATGTCGATCTGAGCACAGCTGGGCCACGTATATACAGCATGGGGGTAGCTGTCATACCAGCCAGCTGCATCCCACGGCTATATAAGACCTACAGGCGATGTTCTTGAGTCGATATATGTCGATCTGAGCACAGCTGGGCCCCGTATATGCAGCATGGGGGTAGCTCTGATACCAGCCAGATGCAAACCACGGCCATATAGGACCTACAGTGGATATATGTCGATGTGAGCACAGCTGGGCGCCGTATGTACAGCATGGGGGTAGCTCTAATACCAGCCAGATGCAACCCACGGCCATATAGGACCTACAGGCGATGTTCTTGAGTCGATATATGTCGATCTGAGCACAGCTGGGCCACGTATATACAGCATGGGGGTAGCTGTGATACCAGCCAGCTACAACCCACGGCTATATAGGACCACAGGCGCTGTTCTTGAGTCGATATATGTCGATCTGAGCACAGCTGGGCCCCGTATATGCAGCATGGGGGTAGCTCTGATACCAGCCAGAGGCAACCCACGGCCATATAGGACCTACAGGCGATGCTCTTGAGTCGATATATGTCGATCTGAGCATAGCTGGGCCACGTATATACAGCATGGGGGTAGCTGTGATACCAGCCAGCTGCAACCCACGGCTATATAGGACCTACAGCCGATGTTCTTGAGTCTATATATGTCGATCTGAGCACAACTGGGCCCCGTATATGCAGCATGGGGGTAGCTCTGATACCAGCCAGATGCAACCCACGGCCATATAGGACCTACAGTGGATATATGTCGATCTGAGCACAGCTGGGCGCCGTATATACAGCATGGGGGTAGCTCTAATACCAGCCAGATGCAACCCACGGCCATATAGGACCTAGAGGCGATGTTCTTGAGTCGATATATGTCGATCTGAGCACAGCTGGGCCACGTATATACAGCATGGGGATAGCTGTGATACCAGCCAGCTGCAACCCACGGCTATATAGGACCACAGGCGATGTTCTTGAGTCGATATATGTCGATCTGAGCACAGCTGGGCCCCGTATATGCAGCATGGGGGTAGCTCTGATACCAGCCAGATGCAACCCAATTCCATATAAGACCTACAGTGGATATATGTCGATGTGAGCACAGCTGGGCGCCGTATATACAGCATGGGGGTAGCTCTGATACCAGCCAGATGCAACCCACGGCCATATAGGACCTACAGGCGATGCTCTTGAATCGATATATGTCGATCTGAGCACAGCTGGGCCCCGTATATGCAGCATGGGGGTAGCTCTGATACCAGCCAGATGCAACCCACGGCTATATAGGACCTACAGGCGATGCTCTTGAGTCGATATATGTCGATCTGAGCACAGCTGGGCCACGTATATACAGCATGGGGGTGGCTGTGATACAAGCCAGCTGCAACCCACGGCTATATAGGACCTACAGGCGATATTCTTGAGTCGATATATGTCGATCTGAGCACAGCTGGGCCCCGTATATACAGCATTAGGGTAGCTCTGATACCAGCCAGATGCAACCCACGGCCATATAGGACCTACAGGCGATGCTCTTGAGTCGATATATGTCGATCTGAGCACAGCTGGGCCACGTATATACAGCATGGGGGTAGCTGTGATACCAGCCAGCTGCAACCCACGGCTATATAGGACCTACAGGCGATGTTCTTGAGTCGATATATGTCGATCTGAGCACAGCTGGGCCCCGTATATGCAGCATGGGGGTAGCCAGATGCAACCCACGGCCATATAGGACCTACAGTGGATATATGTCAATGTGAGCACAGCTGGGCGCCGTATATACAGCATGGGGGTAGCTCTAATACCAGCCAGATGCAACCCACGGCCATATAGGACCTACAGGCGTTCTTGAGTCGATATATGTCGATCTGAGCACAGCTGGGCCACGTATATACAGCATGGGGGTGGCTGTGATACAAGCCAGCTGCAACCCACGGCTATATAGGACCTACAGGCGTTGTTCTTGAGTCGATATAGGTCGATCTGAGCACAGCTGGGCCCCGTATATACAGCATGGGGGTAGCTCTGATACCAGCCAGATGCAACCCACGGCCATATAGGACCTACAGGCGATGCTCTTGAGTCGATATATGTCGATCTGAGCACAGCTGGGCCACGTATATACAGCATGGGGGTAGCTGTGATACAAGCCAGCTGCAACCCACGGCTATATAGGACCTACAGGCGTTGTTCTTGAGTCGATATATGTCGATCTGAGCACAGCTGGGCCCCGTATATACAGCATGGGGGTAGCTCTGATACCAGCCAGATGCAACCCACGGCCATATAGGACCTACAGGCGATGCTCTTGAGTCGATATATGTCGATCTGAGCACAGCTGGGCCACGTATATACAGCATGGGGGTAGCTGTGATACCAGCCAGCTGCATCCCACGGCTATATAGGACCTACAGGCGATGTTCTTGAGTCGATATATGTCGATCTGAGCACAGCTGGGCCCCGTATATGCAGCATGGGGGTAGCTCTGATACCAGCCAGATGCAACCCACGGCCATATAGGACCTACAGTGGATATATGTCGATGTGAGCACAGCTGGGCGCCGTATGTACAGCATGGGGGTAGCTCTAATACCAGCCAGATGCAACCCACGGCCATATAGGACCTACAGGCGATGTTCTTGAGTCGATATATGTCGATCTGAGCACAGCTGGGCCACGTATATACAGCATGGGGGTAGCTGTGATACCAGCCAGAGGCAACCCACGGCCATATAGGACCTACAGGCGATGCTCTTGAGTCGATATATGTCGATCTGAGCATAGCTGGGCCACGTATATACAGCATGGGGGTAGCTGTGATACCAGCCAGCTGCAACCCACGGCTATATAGGACCTACAGCCGATGTTCTTGAGTCTATATATGTCGATCTGAGCACAGCTGGGCCCCGTATATGCAGCATGGGGGTAGCTCTGATACCAGCCAGATGCAACCCACGGCCATATAGGACCTACAGTGGATATATGTCGATCTGTGCACAGCTGGGCGCCGTATATACAGCATGGGGGTAGCTCTAATACCAGCCAGATGCAACCCACGGCCATATAGGACCTAGAGGCGATGTTCTTGAGTCGATATATGTCGATCTGAGCACAGCTGGGCCACGTATATACAGCATGGGGGTAGCTGTGATACCAGCCAGCTGCAACCCACGGCTATATAGGACCACAGGCGATGTTCTTGAGTCGATATATGTCGATCTGAGCACAGCTGGGCCCCGTATATGCAGCATGGGGGTAGCTCTGATACCAGCCAGATGCAACCCAAGGCCATATAAGACCTACAGTGGATATATGTCGATGTGAGCACAGCTGGGCGCCGTATATACAGCATGGGGGTAGCTCCGATACCAGCCAGATGCAACCCACGGCCATATAGGACCTACAGGCGATGCTCTTGAATCGATATATGTCGATCTGAGCACAGCTGGGCCCCGTATATGCAGCATGGGGGTAGCTCTGATACCAGCCAGATGCTACCCACGGCTATATAGGACCTACAGGCGATGCTCTTGAGTCGATATATGTCGATCTGAGCACAGCTGGGCCACGTATATACAGCATGGGGGTAGCTGTGATACAAGCCAGCTGCAACCCACGGCTATATAGGACCTACAGGCGATATTCTTGAGTCGATATATGTCGATCTGAGCACAGCTGGGCCCCGTATATACAGCATGGGGGTAGCTCTGATACCAGCCAGATGCAACCCACGGCCATATAGGACCTACAGGCGATGCTCTTGAGTCGATATATGTCGATCTGAGCACAGCTGGGCCACGTATATACAGCATGGGGGTAGCTGTGATACCAGCCAGCTGCAACCCACGGCTATATAGGACCTACAGGCGATGTTCTTGAGTCGATATATGTCGATCTGAGCACAGCTGGGCCCCGTATATGCAGCATGGGGGTAGCCAGATGCAACCCACGGCCATATAGGACCTACAGTGGATATATGTCGATGTGAGCACAGCTGGGCGCCGTATATACAGCATGGGGGTAGCTCTGATACCAGCCAGATGCAACCCACGGCCATATAGACCTACAGGCGATGTTCTTGAGTCGATATATGTCGATCTGAGCACAGCTGGGCCCCGTATATGCAGCATGGGGGTAGCTCTGATACCAGCCAGATGCAACCCACGGCCATATAGGACCTACAGGCGATGCTCTTGAGTCGATATATGTCGATCTGAGCACAGCTGGGCCACGTATATATAGCATGGGGGTAGCTGTGATACCAGCCAGCTGCATCCCACGGCTATATAGGACCTACAGGCGATATTCTTGAGTCGATATATGTCGATCTGAGCACAGCTGGGCCCCGTATATGCAGCATGGGGGTAGCTCTGATACCAGCCAGATGCAACCCACGGCCATATAGGACCTACAGTGGATATATGTCGATGTGAGCACAGCTGGGCGCCGTATGTACAGCATGAGGGTAGCTCTAATACCAGCCAGATGCAACCCACGGCCATATAGGACCTACAGGCGATGTTCTTGAGTCGATATATGTCCATCTGAGCACAGCTGGGCCACGTATATACAGCATGGGGGTGGCTGTGATACCAGCCAGCTACAACCCACGGCTATATAGGACCACAGGCGATGTTCTTGAGTCGATATATGTCGATCTGAGCACAGCTGGGCCCCGTATATGCAGCATGGGGGTAGCTCTGATACCAGCCAGATGCAACCCACGGCCATATAGGACCTACAGGCGATGCTCTTGAGTCGATATATGTCGATCTGAGCACAGCTGGGCAACGTATATACAGCTGGGTGTAGCTGTGATACCAGCCAGCTGCAACCCACGGCTATATAGGACCTACAGCCGATGTTCTTGAGTCTATATATGTCGATCTGAGCACAGCTGGGCCCCGTATATGCAGCATGGGGGTAGCTCTGATACCAGCCAGATGCAACCCACGGCCATATAGGACCTACAGGCGATGTTCTTGAGTCGATATATGTCGATCTGAGCACAGCTGGGCCACGTATATACAGCATGGGGGTAGCTGTGATACCAGCCAGCTGCAACCCACGGCTATATAGGACCACAGGCGATGTTCTTGAGTCGATATATGTCGATCTGAGCACAGCTGGGCCCCGTATATGCAGCATGGGGGTAGCTCTGATACCAGCCAGATGCAACCCAAGGCCATATAGGACCTACAGTGGATATATGTCGATCTGAGCACAGCTGGGCGCCGTATATACAGCATGGGGGTAGCTCTAATACCAGCCAGATGCAACCCACGGCCATATAGGACCTACAGGCGATGTTCTTGAGTCGATATATGTCGATCTGAGCACAGCTGGGCCACGTATATACAGCATGGGGGTAGCTGTGATACCAGCCAGCTGCAACCCACGGCTATATAGGACCACAGGCGATGTTCTTGAGTCGATATATGTCGATCTGAGCACAGCTGGGCCCCGTATATACAGCATGGTGGTAGCTCTGATACCAGCCAGATGCAACCCTCGGCCATATAGGACCTACAGGCGATGCTCTTGAGTCGATATATGTCGATCTGAGTACAGCTGGGCCACGTATATACAGCATGGGGGTAGCTGTGATACAAGCCAGCTGCAACCCACGGCTATATAGGACCTACAGGCGTTGTTCTTGAGTCGATATATGTCGATCTGAGCACAGCTGGGCCCCGTATATACAGCATGGGGGTAGCTCTGATACCAGCCAGATGCAACCCACGGCCATATAGGACCTACAGGCGATGCTCTTGAGTCGATATATGTCGATCTGAGCACAGCTGGGCCACGTATATACAGCATGGGGGTAGCTGTGATACCAGCCAGCTGCATCCCACGGCTATATAGGACCTACAGGCGATGTTCTTAAATCGATATATGTCGATCTGAGCACAGCTGGGCCCCGTATATGCAGCATGGGGGTAGCTCTGATACCAGCCAGATGCAACCCACGGCCATATAGGACCTACAGTGGATATATGTCGATGTGAGCACAGCTGGGCGCCGTATGTACAGCATGGGGGTAGCTCTAATACCAGCCAGATGCAACCCACGGCTATATAGGACCTACATGCGATGTTCTTGAGTCGATATATGTCGATCTGAGCACAGCTGGGCCCCGTATATACAGCATGGGGGTAGCTCTGATACCAGCCAGATGCATCCCACGGCCATATAGGACCTACAGTGGATATATGTCGATCTGAGCACATTTGGGCGCCGTATATACAGCATGGGGGTAGCTCTAATACCAGCCAGATGCAACCCACGGCCATATAGGACCTACAGGCGTTCTTGAGTCGATATATGTCAATCTGAGCACAGCTGGGCCACGTATATACAGCATGGGGGTGGCTGTGATACAAGCCAGCTGCAACCCACGGCTATATAGGACCTACAGGCGATGTTCTTGAGTCGATATATGTCGATCTGAGCACAGCTGGGCCCCGTATATACAGCATGGGGGTAGCTCTGATACCAGCCAGATGCAACCCACGGACATATAGGACCTACAGTGGATATATGTCGATGTGAGCACAGCTGGGCGCCGTATGTACAGCATGAGGGTAGCTCTAATACCAGCCAGATGCAACCCACGGCCATATAGGACCTACAGGCGATGTTCTTGAGTCGATATATGTCGATCTGAGCACAGCTGGGCCACGTATATACAGCATGGGGGTAGCTGTGATACCAGCCAGCTTCAACCCACGGCTATATAGGACCACAGGCGATGTTCTTGAGTCGATATATGTCGATCTGAGCACAGCTGGGCCCCGTATATGCAGCATGGGGGTAGCTCTGATACCAGCCAGATGCATCCCACGGGCCATATTGGACCTACAGGCGATGCTCTTGAGTCGATATATGTCGATCTGAGCACAGCTGGGCCACGTATATACAGCATGGGTGTAGCTGTGATACCAGCCAGCTGCAACCCACGGCTATATAGGACCTACAGCCGATGTTCTTGAGTCTATATATGTCGATCTGAGCACAGCTGGGCCCCGTATATGCAGCATGGGGGTAGCTCTGATACCAGCCAGATGCAACCCACGGCCATATAGGACCTACAGTGGATATATGTCGATCTGAGCATAGCCGGGCGCCGTATATACAGCATGGGGGTAGCTCTAATACCAGCCAGATGCAACCCACGGCCATATAGGACCTACAGGCGATGTTCTTGAGTCGATATATGTCAATCTGAGCACAGCTGGGCCACGTATATACAGCATGGGGGTAGCTGTGATACCAGCCAGCTGCAACCCACGGCTATATAGGACCACAGGCGATGTTCTTGAGTCGATATATGTCGATCTGAGCACAGCTGGGCCCCGTATATGCAGCATGGGGGTAGCTCTGATACCAGCCAGATGCAACCCAAGGCCATATAGGACCTACAGTGGATATATGTCGATGTGAGCACAGCTGGGCGCCGTATATACAGCATGGGGGTAGCTCTGATACCAGCCAGATGCAACCCACGGCCATATAGGACCTACAGGCGATGCTCTTGAGTCGATATATGTCGATCTGAGCACATCTGGGCCCCGTATATGCAGCATGGGGGTAGCTCTGATACCAGCCAGATGCAACCCACGGCTATATAGGACCTACAGGCGATGTTCTTGAGTCGATATATGTCGATCTGAGCACAGCTGGGCCCCGTATATGCAGCATGGGGGTAGCTCTGATACCAGCCAGATGCAACCCAAGGCCATATAGGACCTACAGTGGATATATGTCGATGTGAGCACAGCTGGGCGCCGTATATACAGCATGGGGGTAGCTCTGATACCAGCCAGATGCAACCCACGGCCATATAGGACCTACAGGCGATGCTCTTGAGTCGATATATGTCGATCTGAGCACATCTGGGCCCCGTATATGCAGCATGGGGGTAGCTCTGATACCAGCCAGATGCAACCCACGGCTATATAGGACCTACAGGCGACGCTCTTGAGTCGAAATATGTCGATCTGAGCACAGCTGGGCCACGTATATACAGCATGGGGGTAGCTCTGATACCAGCCAGATGCAACCCACGGCCATATAGGACCTACAGGCGATGCTCTTGAGTCGATATATGTCGATCTGAGCACAGCTGGGCCACGTATATGCAGCATGGGGGTAGCTGTGATACTAGCCAGCTGCAACCCACGGCTATATAGGACCTACAGGCGATGTTCTTGAGTCGATATATGTCGATCTGAGCACAGCTGGGCCCTGTATATGCAGCATGGGGGTAGCTCTGATACCAGCCAGATGCAACCCACGGCCATATGGGACCTACAGTGGATATATGTCGATGTGAGCACAGCTGGGCTCCGTATATACAGCATGGGGGTAGCTCTAATACCAGCCAGATGCAACCCACGGCCATATAGGACCTACAGGCGATGTTCTTGAGTCGATATATGTCGATCTGAGCACAGCTGGGCCACGTATATACAGCATGGGTGTAGCTGTGATACCAGCCAGCTGCAACCCACGGCTATATAGGACCACAGGCGATGTTCTTGAGTCGATATATGTCGATCTGAGCACAGCTGGGCCCCGTATATGCAGCATGGGGGTAGCTCTGATACCAGCCAGATGCAACCCAAGGCCATATAGGACTTACAGTGCATATATGTCGATGTGAGCACAGCTGTGCGCCGTATATACAGCATGGGGGTAGCTCTGATACCAGCCAGATGCAACCCACGGCCATATAGGACCTACAGGCGATGCTCTTGAGTCGATATATGTCGATCTGAGCACAGCTGGGCCCCGTATATGCAGCATGGGGGTAGCTCTGATACCAGCCAGATGCAACCCACGGCTATATAGGACCTACAGGCGATGCTCTTGAGTCGATATATGTCGATCTGAGCACAGCTGGGCCACGTATATATAGCATGGGGGTAGCTGTGATACCAGCCAGCTGCAACCCACGGCTATATAGGACCTACAGGCGATGTTCTTGAGTCGATATATGTCGATCTGAGCACAGCTGGGCCCCGTAAATGCAGCATGGGGGTAGCTCTGATACCAGCCAGATGCAACCCACGGCCATATAGGACCCACAGTGGATATATGTCGATGTGAGCACAGCTGGGCGCCGTATATACAGCATGGGGGTAGCTCTAATACCAGCCAGATGCAACCCACGGCCATATAGGACCTACAGGCGATGTTCTTGAGTCGATATATGTCGATCTGAGCACAGCTGGGCCACGTATATACAGCATGGGGGTAGCTGTGATACCAGTCAGCTACAACCCACGGCTATATAGGACCACAGGCGATGTTCTTGAGTCGATATATGTCGATCTGAGCACAGCTGGGCCCCGTATATGCAGCATGGGGGTAGCTCTGATACCAGCCAGATGCAACCCACGGCCATATAGGACCTACAGTGGATATATGTCGATGTGAGCACAGCTGGGCGCCGTATATACAGCATGGGGGTAGCTCTAATACCAGCCAGATGCAACCCACGGCCATATAGGACCTACAGGCGATGTTCTTGAGTCGATATATGTCGATCTGAGCACAGCTGGGCCACGTATATACAGCATGGAGGTAGCTGTGATACCAGTCAGCTACAACCCACGGCTATATAGGACCACAGGCGATGTTCTTGAGTCGATATATGTCGATCTGAGCACAGCTGGGCCCCGTATATGCAGCATGGGGGTAGCTCTGATACCAGCCAGATGCAACCCACGGCCATATAGGACCTACAGTGGATATATGTCGATGTGAGCACAGCTGGGCGCCGTATATACAGCACGGGGGTAGCTCTGATACCAGCCAGATGCAACCCACGGCCATATAGGACCTACAGGCGATGCTCTTGAGTCGATATATGTCGATCTGAGCACAGCTGGGCCACGTATATACAGCATGGGGGTAGCTGTGATACCAGCCAGCTGCAACCCACGGCTATATAGGACCTACAGGCGATGTTCTTGAGTCGATATATGTCGATCTGAGCACAGCTGGGCCCCGTATATGCAGCATGGGGGTAGCTCTGATACCAGCCAGATGCAACCCACGGCCATATAGGACCTACAGTGGATATATGTCGATCTGAGCACAGCTGGGCGCCGTATATACAGCATGGGGGTAGCTCTAATACCTGCCAGATGCAACCCACGGCCATATAGGACCTACAGGCGATGTTCTTGAGTCGATATATGTCGATCTGAGCACAGCTGGGCCACGTATATACAGCATGGGGGTGGCTGTGATACAAGCCAGCTGCAACCCACGGCTATATAGGACCTACAGGCGATGTTCTTGAGTCGATATATGTCGATCTGAGCACAGCTGGGCCCCGTATATACAGCATGGGGGTAGCTCTGATACCAGCCAGATGCAACCCACGGCCATATAGGACCTACAGGCGATGCTCTTGAGTCGATATATGTCGATCTGAGTACAGCTGGGCCCCGTATATGCAGCATGGGGGTAGCTCTGATACCAGCCAGATGCAACCCACGGCCATATAGGACCTACAGTGGATATATGTCGATGTGAGCACAGCTGGGCGCCGTATATACAGCATGGGAATAGCTCTGATACCAGCCAGATGCAACCCACGGCCATATAGGACCTACAGGCGATGCTCTTGAGTCGATATATGTCGATCTGAGCACAGCTGGGCCACGTATATACAGCATGGAGGTAGCTGTGATACCAGCCAGCTGCAACCCACGGCTATATAGGACCTACAGGCGATGTTCTTGAGTCGATATATGTCGATCTGAGCACAGCTGGGCCCCGTATATGCAGCATGGGGGTACGTCTGATACCAGCCAGATGCAACCCACGGCCATATAGGACCTATAGGCGATGTTCTTGAGTCGATATATGTCGATCTGAGCACAGCTGGGCCACGTATATACAGCATGGGGGTAGCTGTGATACCAGCCAGCTGCAACCCACGGCTATATAGGATCACAGGCGATGTTCTTGAGTCGATATATGTCGATCTGAGCACAGCTGGGCCCCGTATATGCAGCATGGGGGTAGCTCTGATACCAGCCAGATGCAACCCACGGCCATATAGGACCTACAGTGGATATATGTCGATGTGAGCACAGCTGGGCGCCGTATATACAGCATGGGGGTAGCTCTGATACCAGCCAGATGCAACCCACGGCCATATAGACCTACAGGCGATGCTCTTGAGTCGATATATGTCGATCTGAGCACAGCTGGGCCACGTAAATACAGCATGGGGGTAGCTGTGATACCAGCCAGCTGCAACCCACGGCTATATAGGAATTACAGGCGATGTTCTTGAGTCGATATATGTCGATCTGAGCACAGCTGGGCCACGTATATATAGCATGGGGGTAGCTGTGATACCAGCCAGCTGCATCCCACGGCTATATAGGACCTACAGGCGATATTCTTGAGTCGATATATGTCGAGCTGAGCACAGCTGGGCCCCGTATATGCAGCATGGGGGTAGCTCTGATACCAGCCAGATGCAACCCACGGCCATATAGGACCTACAGTGGATATATGTCGATGTGAGCGCAGCTGGGCGCCGTATGTACAGCATGAGGGTAGCTCTAATACCAGCCAGATGCAACCCACGGCCATATAGGACCTACAGGCGATGTTCTTGAGTCGATATATGTCGATCTGAGCACAGCTGGGCCACGTATATACAGCATGGGGGTAGCTGTGATACCAGCCAGCTACAACCCACGGCTATATAGGACCACAGGCGATGTTCTTGAGTCGATATATGTCGATCTGAGCACAGCTGGGCCCCGTATATACAGCATGGGGGTAGCTCTGATACCAGCCAGATGCAACCCACGGCCATATAGGACCTACAGGCGATGCTCTTGAGTCGATATATGTCGATCTGAGCACAGCTGGGCGCCGTATATACAGCATGGGGGTAGCTCTGATACCAGCCAGATGCAACCCACGGCCATATAGGACCCACAGGCGATGCTCTTGAGTCGATATATGTCGATCTGAGCACATCTGGGCCCCGTATATGCAGCATGGGGGTAGCTCTGATACCAGCCAGATGCAACCCACGGCTATATAGGACCTACAGGCGATGCTCTTGAGTCGAAATATGTCGATCTGAGCACAGCTGGGCCACGTATATACAGCATGGGGGTAGCTCTGATACCAGCCAGATGCAACCCACGGCCATATAGGACCTACAGGCGATGCTCTTGAGTCGATATATGTCGATCTGAGCACAGCTGGGCCCCGTATATGCAGCATGGGTGTAGCTGTGATACCAGCCAGCTGCAACCCACGGCTATATAGGACCTACAGGCGATGTTCTTGAGTCGATATATGTCGATCTGAGCACAGCTGGGCCCTGTATATGCAGCATGGGGGTAGCTCTGATACCAGCCAGATGCAACCCACGGCCATATGGGACCTACAGTGGATATATGTCGATGTGAGCACAGCTGGGCGCCGTATATACAGCATGGGGGTAGCTCTAATACCAGCCAGATGCAACCCACGGCCATATAGGACCTACAGGCGATGTTCTTGAGTCGATATATGTCGATCTGAGCACAGCTGGGCCACGTATATACAGCATGGGTGTAGCTGTGATACCAGCCAGCTGCAACCCACGGCTATATAGGACCACAGGCGATGTTCTTGAGTCGATATATGTCGATCTGAGCACAGCTGGGCCCCGTATATGCAGCATGGGGGTAGCTCTGATACCAGCCAGATGCAACCCAAGGCCATATAGGACTTACAGTGCATATATGTCGATGTGAGCACAGCTGGGCGCCGTATATACAGCATGGGGGTAGCTCTGATACCAGCCAGATGCAACCCACGGCCATATAGGACCTACAGGCGATGCTCTTGAGTCGATATATGTCGATCTGAGCACAGCTGGGCCACGTATATACAGCTGGGTGTAGCTGTGATACCAGCCAGCTGCAACCCACGGCTATATAGGACCTACAGCCGATGTTCTTGAGTCTATATATGTCGATCTGAGCACAGCTGGGCCCCGTATATGCAGCATGGGGGTAGCTCTGATACCAGCCAGATGCAACACACGGCCATATAGGACCTACAGTGGATATATGTCGATCTGAGCACAGCTGGGCGCCGTATATACAGCATGGGGGTAGCTCTAATACCAGCCAGATGCAACCCACGGCCATATAGGACCTACAGGCGATGTTCTTGAGTCGATATATGTCGATCTGAGCACAGCTGGGCCACGTATATACAGCATGGGGGTAGCTGTGATACCAGCCAGCTGCAACCCACGGCCATATAGGACCACAGGCGATGTTCTTGAGTCGATATATGTCGATCTGAGCACAGCTGGGCCCCGTATATGCAGCATGGGGGTAGCTCTGATACCAGCCAGATGCAACCCAAGGCCATATAGGACCTACAGTGGATATATGTCGATCTGAGCACAGCTGGGCGCCGTATATACAGCATGGGGGTAGCTCTAATACCAGCCAGATGCAACCCACGGCCATATAGGACCTACAGGCGATGTTCTTGAGTCGATATATGTCGATCTGAGCACAGCTGGGCCACGTATATACAGCATGGGGGTAGCTGTGATACAAGCCAGCTGCAACCCACGGCCATATAGGACCTACAGGCGATGCTCTTGAGTCTATATATGTCGATCTGAGCACAGCTGGGCCCCGTATATGCAGCATGGGGGTAGCTCTGATACCAGCCAGATGCAACCCACGGCCATATAGGACCTACAGTGGATATATGTCGATCTGAGTACAGCTGGGCGCCTTATATACAGCATGGGGGTAGCTCTAATACCAGCCAGATGCAACCCACGGCCATATAGGACCTACAGGCGATGTTCTTGAGTCGATATATGTCGATCTGAGCACAGCTGGGCCACGTATATACAGCATGGGGGTAGCTGTGATACCAGCCAGCTGCAACCCACGGCTATATAGGACCACAGGCGATGTTCTTGAGTCGATATATGTCGATCTGAGCACAGCTGGGCCCCGTATATGCAGCATGGGAGTAGCTCTGATACCAGCCAGATGCAACCCAAGGCCATATAGGACCTACAGTGGATATATGTCGATCTGAGCACAGCTGGGCGCCGTATATACAGCATGGGGGTAGCTCTAATACCAGCCAGATGCAACCCACGGCCATATAGGACCTACAGGCGATGTTCTTGAGTCGATATATGTCGATCTGAGCACAGCTGGGCCACGTATATACAGCATGGGGGTAGCTGTGATACAAGCCAGCTGCAACCCACGGCCATATAGGACCTACAGGCGATGCTCTTGAATCGATATATGTCGATCTGAGCACAGCTGGGCCCCGTATATGCAGCATGGGGGTAGCTCTGATACCAGCCAGATGCAACCCACGGCTATATAGGACCTACAGGCGATGCTCTTGAGTCGATATATGTCGATCTGAGCACAGCTGGGCCACGTATATACAGCATGGGGGTGGCTGTGATACAAGCCAGCTGCAACCCACGGCTATATAGGACCTACAGGCGATGTTCTTGAGTCGATATATGTCGATCTGAGCACAGCTGGGCCCCGTATATACAGCATGGGGGTAGCTCTGATACCATCCAGATGCAACCCACGGCCATATAGGACCTACAGGCGATGCTCTTGAGTCGATATATGTCGCTCTGAGCACAGCTGGGCCACGTATATACAGCATGGGGGTAGCTGTGATACCAGCCAGCTGCAACCCACGGCTATATAGGACCTACAGGCGATGTTCTTGAATCGATATATGTCGATCTGAGCACAGCTGGGCCCCGTATATGCAGCATGGGGGTAGCTCTGATACCAGCCAGATGCAACCCACGGCCATATAGGACCTACAGTGGATATATGTCAATGTGAGCACAGCTGGGCGCCGTATATACAGCATGGGGGTAGCTCTAATACCAGCCAGATGCAACCCACGGCCATATAGGACCTACAGGCGATGTTCTTGAGTCGATATATGTCGATCTGAGCACAGCTGGGCCACGTATATACAGCATGGGGGTAGCTGTGATACCAGCCAGCTACAACCCACGGCTATATAGGACCACAGGCGATGTTCTTGAGTCGATATATGTCGATCTGAGCATAGCTGGGCAACGTATATACAGCATGGGGGTAGCTGTGATACCAGCCAGCTGCAACCCACGGCTATATAGGACCTACAGGCGATGTTCTTGAGTCGATATATGTCGATCTGAGCACAGCTGGGCCCCGTATATGCAGCATGGGGGTAGCTCTGATACCAGCCAGATGCAACCCACGGCCATATAGGACCTAAAGTGGATATATGTCGATCTGAGCACAGCTGGGCGCCGTATATACAGCATGGGGGTAGCTCTAATACCAGCCAGATGCAACCCACGGCCATATAAGACCTACAGGCGATGTTCTTGAGTCGATATATGTCGATCTGAGCACAGCTGGGCCACGTATATACAGCATGGGGGTGGCTGTGATACAAGCCAGCTGCAACCCACGGCTATATAGGACCTACAGGCGATGTTCTTGAGTCGATATATGTCGATCTGAGCACAGCTGGGCGCCGTATATACACCATGGGGGTAGCTCTGATACCAGCCAGATGCAACCCACGGCCATATAGGACCTACAGGCGATGCTCTTGAGTCGATATATGTCGATCTGAGCACAGCTGGGCCCCGTATATGCAGCATGGGGGTAGCTCTGATACCAGCCAGATGCAACCCACGGCCATATAGGACCTACAGTGGATATATGTCGATGTGAGCACAGCTGGGCGCCGTATATACAGCATGGGAATAGCTCTGATACCAGCCAGATGCAACCCACGGCCATATAGGACCTACAGGCGATGCTCTTGAGTCGATATATGTCGATCTGAGCACAGCTGGGCCACGTATATACAGCATGGGGGTAGCTGTGATACCAGCCAGCTGCAACCCACGGCTATATAGGACCTACAGGCGATGTTCTTGAGTCGATATATGTCGATCTGAGCACAGCTGGGCCCCGTATATGCAGCATGGGGGTAGCTCTGATACCAGCCAGATGCAACCCACGGCCATATAGGACCTATAGGCGATGTTCTTGAGTCGATATATGTCGATCTGAGCACAGCTGGGCCACGTATATACAGCATGGGGGTAGCTGTGATACCAGCCAGCTGCAACCCACGGCTATATAGGATCACAGGCGATGTTCTTGAGTCGATATATGTCGATCTGAGCACAGCTGGGCCCCGTATATGCAGCATGGGGGTAGCTCTGATACCAGCCAGATACAACCCACGGCCATATAGGACCTACAGTGGATATATGTCGATGTGAGCACAGCTGGGCGCCGTATATACAGCATGGGGGTAGCTCTGATACCAGCCAGATGCAACCCACGGCCATATAGACCTACAGGCGATGCTCTTGAGTCGATATATGTCGATCTGAGCACAGCTGGGCCACGTAAATACAGCATGGGGGTAGCTGTGATACCAGCCAGCTGCAACCCACGGCTATATAGGACCTACAGGCGATGTTCTTGAGTCGATATATGTCGATCTGAGCACAGCTGGGCCCCGTATATGCAGCATGGGGGTAGCTCTGATACCAGCCAGATGCAACCCACGGCCATATAGGACCTACAGTGGATATATGTCGATGTGAGCACAGCTGGGCGCCGTATATACAGCATGGGGGTAGCTCTGATACCAGCCAGATGCAACCCACGGCCATATAGACCTACAGGCGATGCTCTTGAGTCGATATATGTCGATCTGAGCACAGCTGGACCACGTAAATACAGCATGAGGGTAGCTGTGATACCAGCCAGCTGCAACCCACGGCTATATAGGACCTACAGGCGATGTTCTTGAGTCGATATATGTCGATCTGAGCACAGCTGGGCCCCGTATATGCAGCATGGGGGTAGCTCTGATACAAGCCAGATGCAACCCACGGCCATATAGGACCTACAGGCGATGCTCTTGAGTCGATATATGTCGATCTGAGCACAGCTGGGCCACGTATATACAGCTGGGTGTAGCTGTGATACCAGCCAGCTGCAACCCACGGCTATATAGGACCTACAGCCGATGTTCTTGAGTCTATATATGTCGATCTGAGCACAGCTGGGCCCCGTATATGCAGCATGGGGGTAGCTCTGATACCAGTCAGATGCAACACACGGCCATATAGGACCTACAGTGGATATATGTCGATCTGAGCACAGCTGGGCGCCGTATATACAGCATGGGGGTAGCTCTAATACCAGCCAGATGCAACCCACGGCCATATAGGACCTACAGGCGATGTTCTTGAGTCGATATATGTCGATCTGAGCACAGCTGGGCCACGTATATACAGCATGGGGGTAGCTGTGATACCAGCCAGCTGCAACCCACGGCCATATAGGACCACAGGCGATGTTCTTGAGTCGATATATGTCGATCTGAGCACAGCTGGGCCCCGTATATGCAGCATGGGGGTAGCTCTGATACCAGCCAGATGCAACCCAAGGCCATATAGGACCTACAGTGGATATATGTCGATCTGAGCACAGCTGGGCGCCGTATATACAGCATGGGGGTAGCTCTAATACCAGCCAGATGCAACCCACGGCCATATAGGACCTACAGGCGATGTTCTTGAGTCGATATATGTCGATCTGAGCACAGCTGGGCCACGTATATACAGCATGGGGGTAGCTGTGATACAAGCCAGCTGCAACCCACGGCCATATAGGACCTACAGGCGATGCTCTTGAGTCTATATATGTCGATCTGAGCACAGCTGGGCCCCGTATATGCAGCATGGGGGTAGCTCTGATACCAGCCAGATGCAACCCACGGCCATATAGGACCTACAGTGGATATATGTCGATCTGAGTACAGCTGGGCGCCGTATATACAGCATGGGGGTAGCTCTAATACCAGCCAGATGCAACCCACGGCCATATAGGACCTACAGGCGATGTTCTTGAGTCGATATATGTCGATCTGAGCACAGCTGGGCCACGTATATACAGCATGGGGGTAGCTGTGATACCAGCCAGCTGCAACCCACGGCTATATAGGACCACAGGCGATGTTCTTGAGTCGATATATGTCGATCTGAGCACAGCTGGGCCCCGTATATGCAGCATGGGAGTAGCTCTGATACCAGCCAGATGCAACCCAAGGCCATATAGGACCTACAGTGGATATATGTCGATCTGAGCACAGCTGGGCGCCGTATATACAGCATGGGGGTAGCTCTAATACCAGCCAGATGCAACCCACGGCCATTTAGGACCTACAGGCGATGTTCTTGAGTCGATATATGTCGATCTGAGCACAGCTGGGCCAAGTATATACAGCATGGGGGTAGCTGTGATACAAGCCAGCTGCAACCCACGGCCATATAGGACCTACAGGCGATGCTCTTGAATCGATATATGTCGATCTGAGCACAGCTGGGCCCCGTATATGCAGCATGGGGGTAGCTCTGATACCAGCCAGATGCAACCCACGGCTATATAGGACCTACAGGCGATGCTCTTGAGTCGATATATGTCGATCTGAGCACAGCTGGGCCACGTATATACAGCATGGGGGTGGCTGTGATACAAGCCAGCTGCAACCCACGGCTATATAGGACCTACAGGCGATGTTCTTGAGTCGATATATGTCGATCTGAGCACAGCTGGGCCCCGTATATACAGCATGGGGGTAGCTCTGATACCATCCAGATGCAACCCACGGCCATATAGGACCTACAGGCGATGCTCTTGAGTCGATATATGTCGCTCTGAGCACAGCTGGGCCACGTATATACAGCATGGGGGTAGCTGTGATACCAGCCAGCTGCAACCCACGGCTATATAGGACCTACAGGCGATGTTCTTGAATCGATATATGTCGATCTGAGCACAGCTGGGCCCCGTATATGCAGCATGGGGGTAGCTCTGATACCAGCCAGATGCAACCCACGGCCATATAGGACCTACAGTGGATATATGTCAATGTGAGCACAGCTGGGCGCCGTATATACAGCATGGGGGTAGCTCTAATACCAGCCAGATGCAACCCACGGCCATATAGGACCTACAGGCGATGTTCTTGAGTCGATATATGTCGATCTGAGCACAGCTGGGCCACGTATATACAGCATGGGGGTAGCTGTGATACCAGCCAGCTACAACCCACGGCTATATAGGACCACAGGCGATGTTCTTGAGTCGATATATGTCGATCTGAGCATAGCTGGGCCACGTATATACAGCATGGGGGTAGCTGTGATACCAGCCAGCTGCAACCCACGGCTATATAGGACCTACAGGCGATGTTCTTGAGTCGATATATGTCGATCTGAGCACAGCTGGGCCCCGTATATGCAGCATGGGGGTAGCTCTGATACCAGCCAGATGCAACCCACGGCCATATAGGACCTACAGTGGATATATGTCGATCTGTGCACAGCTGGGCGCCGTATATACAGCATGGGGGTAGCTCTAATACAAGCCAGATGCAACCCACGGCCATATAAGACCTACAGGCGATGTTCTTGAGTCGATATATGTCGATCTGAGCACAGCTGGGCCACGTATATACAGCATGGGGGTGGCTGTGATACAAGCCAGCTGCAACCCACGGCTATATAGGACCTACAGGCGATGTTCTTGAGTCGATATATGTCGATCTGAGCACAGCTGGGCGCCGTATATACACCATGGGGGTAGCTCTGATACCAGCCAGATGCAACCCACGGCCATATAGGACCTACAGGCGATGCTCTTGAGTCGATATATGTCGATCTGAGCACAGCTGGGCCCCGTATATGCAGCATGGGGGTAGCTCTGATACCAGCCAGATGCAACCCACGGCCATATAGGACCTACAGTGGATATATGTCGATGTGAGCACAGCTGGGCGCCGTATATACAGCATGGGAATAGCTCTGATACCAGCCAGATGCAACCCACGGCCATATAGGACCTACAGGCGATGCTCTTGAGTCGATATATGTCGATCTGAGCACAGCTGGGCCACGTATATACAGCATGGGGGTAGCTGTGATACCAGCCAGCTGCAACCCACGGCTATATAGGACCTACAGGCGATGTTCTTGAGTCGATATATGTCGATCTGAGCACAGCTGGGCCCCGTATATGCAGCATGGGGGTAGCTCTGATACCAGCCAGATGCAACCCACGGCCATATAGGACCTATAGGCGATGTTCTTGAGTCGATATATGTCGATCTGAGCACAGCTGGGCCACGTATATACAGCATGGGGGTAGCTGTGATACCAGCCAGCTGCAACCCACGGCTATATAGGATCACAGGCGATGTTCTTGAGTCGATATATGTCGATCTGAGCACAGCTGGGCCCCGTATATGCAGCATGGGGGTAGCTCTGATACCAGCCAGATGCAACCCACGGCCATATAGGACCTACAGTGGATATATGTCGATGTGAGCACAGCTGGGCGCCGTATATACAGCATGGGGGTAGCTCTGATACCAGCCAGATGCAACCCACGGCCATATAGACCTACAGGCGATGCTCTTGAGTCGATATATGTCGATCTGAGCACAGCTGGGCCACGTAAATACAGCATGGGGGTAGCTGTGATACCAGCCAGCTGCAACCCACGGCTATATAGGACCTACAGGCGATGTTCTTGAGTCGATATATGTCGATCTGAGCACAGCTGGGCCCCGTATATGCAGCATGGGGGTAGCTCTGATACCAGCCAGATGCAACCCACGGCCATATAGGACCTACAGTGGATATATGTCGATGTGAGCACAGCTGGGCGCCGTATATACAGCATGGGGGTAGCTCTGATACCAGCCAGATGCAACCCACGGCCATATAGACCTACAGGCGATGCTCTTGAGTCGATATATGTCGATCTGAGCACAGCTGGACCACGTAAATACAGCATGAGGGTAGCTGTGATACCAGCCAGCTGCAACCCACGGCTATATAGGACCTACAGGCGATGTTCTTGAGTCGATATATGTCGATCTGAGCACAGCTGGGCCCCGTATATGCAGCATGGGGGTAGCTCTGATACAAGCCAGATGCAACCCACGGCCATATAGGACCTACAGGCGATGCTCTTGAGTCGATATATGTCGATCTGAGCACAGCTGGGCCCCGTATATGCAGCATGGGGGTAGCTCTGATACCAGCCAGATGCAACACACGGCCATATAGGACCTACAGTGGATATATGTCGATCTGAGCACAGCTGGGCGCCGTATATACAGCATGGGGGTAGCTCTAATACCAGCCAGATGCAACCCACGGCCATATAGGACCTACAGGCGATGTTCTTGAGTCGATATATGTCGATCTGAGCACAGCTGGGCCACGTATATACAGCATGGGGGTAGCTGTGATACCAGCCAGCTGCAACCCACGGCCATATAGGACCACAGGCGATGTTCTTGAGTCGATATATGTCGATCTGAGCACAGCTGGGCCCCGTATATGCAGCATGGGGGTAGCTCTGATACCAGCCAGATGCAACCCAAGGCCATATAGGACCTACAGTGGATATATGTCGATCTGAGCACAGCTGGGCGCCGTATATACAGCATGGGGGTAGCTCTAATACCAGCCAGATGCAACCCACGGCCATATAGGACCTACAGGCGATGTTCTTGAGTCGATATATGTCGATCTGAGCACAGCTGGGCCACGTATATACAGCATGGGGGTAGCTGTGATACAAGCCAGCTGCAACCCACGGCCATATAGGACCTACAGGCGATGCTCTTGAGTCTATATATGTCGATCTGAGCACAGCTGGGCCCCGTATATGCAGCATGGGGGTAGCTCTGATACCAGCCAGATGCAACCCACGGCCATATAGGACCTACAGTGGATATATGTCGATCTGAGTACAGCTGGGCGCCGTATATACAGCATGGGGGTAGCTCTAATACCAGCCAGATGCAACCCACGGCCATATAGGACCTACAGGCGATGTTCTTGAGTCGATATATGTCGATCTGAGCACAGCTGGGCCACGTATATACAGCATGGGGGTAGCTGTGATACCAGCCAGCTGCAACCCACGGCTATATAGGACCACAGGCGATGTTCTTGAGTCGATATATGTCGATCTGAGCACAGCTGGGCCCCGTATATGCAGCATGGGAGTAGCTCTGATACCAGCCAGATGCAACCCAAGGCCATATAGGACCTACAGTGGATATATGTCGATCTGAGCACAGCTGGGCGCCGTATATACAGCATGGGGGTAGCTCTAATACCAGCCAGATGCAACCCACGGCCATATAGGACCTACAGGCGATGTTCTTGAGTCGATATATGTCGATCTGAGCACAGCTGGGCCACGTATATACAGCATGGGGGTAGCTGTGATACAAGCCAGCTGCAACCCACGGCCATATAGGACCTACAGGCGATGCTCTTGAATCGATATATGTCGATCTGAGCACAGCTGGGCCCCGTATATGCAGCATGGGGGTAGCTCTGATACCAGCCAGATGCAACCCACGGCTATATAGGACCTACAGGCGATGCTCTTGAGTCGATATATGTCGATCTGAGCACAGCTGGGCCACGTATATACAGCATGGGGGTGGCTGTGATACAAGCCAGCTGCAACCCACGGCTATATAGGACCTACAGGCGATGTTCTTGAGTCGATATATGTCGATCTGAGCACAGCTGGGCCCCGTATATACAGCATGGGGGTAGCTCTGATACCATCCAGATGCAACCCACGGCCATATAGGACCTACAGGCGATGCTCTTGAGTCGATATATGTCGATCTGAGCACAGCTGGGCCACGTATATACAGCATGGGGGTAGCTGTGATACCAGCCAGCTGCAACCCACGGCTATATAGGACCTACAGGCGATGTTCTTGAATCGATATATGTCGATCTGAGCACAGCTGGGCCCCGTATATGCAGCATGGGGGTAGCTCTGATACCAGCCAGATGCAACCCACGGCCATATAGGACCTACAGTGGATATATGTCAATGTGAGCACAGCTGGGCGCCGTATATACAGCATGGGGGTAGCTCTAATACCAGCCAGATGCAACCCACGGCCATATAGGACCTACAGGCGATGTTCTTGAGTCGATATATGTCGATCTGAGCACAGCTGGGCCACGTATATACAGCATGGGGGTAGCTGTGATACCAGCCAGCTACAACCCACGGCTATATAGGACCACAGGCGATGATCTTGAGTCGATATATGTCGATCTGAGCATAGCTGGGCCACGTATATACAGCATGGGGGTAGCTGTGATACCAGCCAGCTGCAACCCACGGCTATATAGGACCTACAGCCGATGTTCTTGAGTCTATATATGTCGATCTGAGCACAGATGGGCCCCGTATATGCAGCATGGGGGTAGCTCTGATACCAGCCAGATGCAACCCACGGCCATATAGGACCTACAGTGGATATATGTCGATGTGAGCACAGCTGGGCGCCGTATGTACAGCATGGGGGTAGCTCTAATACCAGCCAGCTACAATCCACGGCTATATAGGACCACAGGCGATGTTCTTGAGTCGATATATGTCGATCTGAGCACAGCTGGGCCCCGTATATGCAGCATGGGGGTAGCTCTGATACCAGCCAGATGCAACCCACGGCCATATAGGACCTACAGGCGATGCTCTTGAGTCGATATATGTCGATCTGAGCATAGCTGGGCCACGTATATACAGCATGGGGGTAGCTGTGATACCAGCCAGCTGCAACCCACGGCTATATAGGACCTACAGCCGATGTTCTTGAGTCTATATATGTCGATCTGAGCACAGCTGGGCCCCGTATATGCAGCATGGGGGTAGCTCTGATACCAGCCAGATGCAACCTACGGCCATATAGGACCTACAGTGGATATATGTCGATCTGAGCACAGCTGGGCGCCGTATATGCAGCATGGGGGTAGCTCTAATACCAGCCAGATGCAACCCACGGCCATATAGGACCTACAGGCGATGTTCTTGAGTCGATATATGTCGATCTGAGCACAGCTGGGCCACGTATATACAGCATGGGGGTATCTGTGATACCAGCCAGCTGCAACCCACGGCTATATAGGACCACAGGCGATGTTCTTGAGTCGATATATGTCGATCTGAGCACAGCTGGGCCCCGTATATGCAGCATGGGGGTAGCTCTGATACCAGCCAGATGCAACCCACGGCTATATAGGACCTACAGGCGATGCTCTTGAGTCGATATATGTCGATCTGAGCACAGCTGGGCCACGTATATACAGCATGGGGGTGGCTGTGATACAAGCCAGCTGCAACCCACGGCTATATAGGACCTACAGGCGATGTTCTTGAGTCGATATATGTCGATCTGAGCACAGCTGGGCCCCGTATATACAGCATGGGGGTAGCTCTGATACCAGCCAGATGCAACCCACGGCCATATAGGACCTACAGGCGATGCTCTTGAGTCGATATATGTCGATCTGAGCACAGCTGGGCCACGTATATACAGCATGGGGGTAGCTGTGATACCAGCCAGCTGCAACCCACGGCTATATAGGACCTACAGGCGATGTTCTTGAGTCGATATATGTCGATCTGAGCACAGCTGGGCCCCGTATATGCAGCATGGGGGTAGCTCTGATACCAGCCAGATGCAACCCACGGCCATATAGGACCTACAGTGGATATATGTCGATGTGAGTACAGCTGGGCGCCGTATGTACAGCATGGGGGTAGCTCTAATACCAGCCAGATGCAACCCACGGCCATATAGGACCTACAGGCGATGTTCTTGAGTCGATATATGTCGATCTGAGCACAGCTGGGCCACGTATATTTAGCATGGGGGTAGCTGTGATACCAGCCAGCTACAACCCACGGCTATATAGGACCACAGGCGATGTTCTTGAGTCGATATATGTCGATCTGAGCACAGCTGGGCCCCGTATATGCAGCATGGGGGTAGCTCTGATACCAGCCAGATGCAACCCACGGCCATATAGGACCTACAGGCGATGCTCTTGAGTCGATATATGTCGATCTGAGCATAGCTGGGCCACGTATATACAGCATGGGGGTAGCTGTGATACCAGCCAGCTGCAACCCACGGCTATATAGGACCTACAGCCGATGTTCTTGAGTCTACATATGTCGATCTGAGCACAGCTGGGCCCCGTATATGCAGCATGGGGGTAGCTCTGATACCAGCCAGATGCAACCCACGGCCATATAGGACCTACAGTGGATATATGTCGATCTAAGCACAGCTGGGCGCCGTATATACAGCATGGGGGTAGCTCTAATACTAGCCAGATGCAACCCACGGCCATATAGGACCTACAGGCGATGTTCTTGAGTCGATATATGTCGATCTGAGCACAGCTGGGCCACGTATATACAGCATGGGGGTAGCTGTGATACCAGCCAGCTGCAACCCACGGCTATATAGGACCACAGGCGATGTTCTTGAGTCGATATATGTCGATCTGAGCACAGCTGGGCCCCGTATATGCAGCATGGGGGTAGCTCTGATACCAGCCAGATGCAACCCAAGGCCATATAGGACCTACAGTGGATATATGTCGATGTGAGCACAGCTGGGCGCCGTATATACAGCATGAGGGTAGCTCTGATACCAGCCAGATGCAACCCACGGCCATATAGGACCTACAGGCGATGCTCTTGAATCGATATATGTCGATCTGAGCACAGCTGGGCCCCGTATATGCAGCATGGGGGTAGCTCTGATACCAGCCAGATGCAACCCACGGCTATATAGGACCTACAGGCGATGCTCTTGAGTCGATATATGTCGATCTGAGCACAGCTGGGCCACGTATATACAGCATGGGGGTGGCTGTGATACAAGCCAGCTGCAACCCACGGCTATATAGGACCTACAGGCGATGTTCTTGAGTCGATATATGTCGATCTGAGCACAGCTGGGCCCCGTATATACAGCATGGGGGTAGCTCTGATACCAGCCAGATGCAACCCACGGCCATATAGGACCTACAGGCGATGCTCTTGAGTCGATATATGTCGATCTGAGCACAGCTGGGCCACGTATATACAGCATGGGGGTAGCTGTGATACCAGCCAGCTGCAACCCACGGCTATATAGGACCTACAGGCGATGTTCTTGAGTCGATATATGTCGATCTGAGCACAGCTGGGCCCCGTATATGCAGCATGGGGGTAGCTCTGATACCAGCCAGATGCAACCCACGGCCATATAGGACCTACAGTGGATATATGTCAATGTGAGCACAGCTGGGCGCCGTATATACAGCATGGGGGTAGCTCTAATACCAGCCAGATGCAACCCACGGCCATATAGGACCTACAGGCGATGTTCTTGAGTCGATATATGTCGATCTGAGCACAGCTGGGCCACGTATATACAGCATGGGGGTAGCTGTGATACCAGCCAGCTACAACCCACGGCTATATAGGACCACAGGCGATGTTCTTGAGTCGATATATGTCGATCTGAGCACAGCTGGGCCCCGTATATGCAGCATGGGGGTAGCTGTGATACCAGCCAGATGCAACCCACGGCCATATAGGACCTACAGTGGATATATGTCGATGTGAGCACAGCTGGGCGCCGTATGTACAGCATGGGGGTAGCTCTAATACCAGCCAGATGCAACCCACGGCCATATAGGACCTACAGGCGATGTTCTTGAGTCGATATATGTCGATCTGAGCACAGCTGGGCCACGTATATACAGCATGGGGGTAGCTGTGATACCAGCCAGCTACAACCCACGGCTATATAGGACCACAGGCGATGTTTTTGAGTCGATATATGTCGATCTGAGCACAGCTGGGCCCCGTATATGCAGCATGGTGGTAGCTCTGATACCAGCCAGATGCAACCCACGGCCATATAGGACCTACAGGCGATGCTCTTGAGTCGATATATGTCGATCTGAGCATAGCTGGGCCACGTATATACAGCATGGGGGTAGCTGTGATACCAGCCAGCTGCCACCCACGGCTATATAGGACCTACAGCCCATGTTCTTGAGTCTATATATGTCGATCTGAGCACAGCTGGGCCCCGTATATGCAGCATGGGGGTAGCTCTGATACCAGCCAGATGCAACCCACGGCCATATAGGACCTACAGTGGATATATGTCGATCTGAGCACAGCTGGGCGCCGTATATACAGCATGGGGGTAGCTCTAATACCAGCCAGATGCAACCCACGGCCATATAGGACCTACAGGCGATGTTCTTGAGTCGATATATGTCGATCTGAGCACAGCTGGGCCACGTATATACAGCATCGGGGTAGCTGTGATACCAGCCAGCTGCAACCCACGGCTATATAGGACCACAGGCGATGTTCTTGAGTCGATATATGTCGATCTGAGCACCGCTGGGCCCCGTATATGCAGCATGGGGGTAGCTCTGATACCAGCCAGATGCAACCCAAGGCCATATAGGACCTACAGTGGATATATGTCGATGTGAGCACAGCTGGGCGCCGTATATACAGCATGGGGGTAGCTCTGATACCAGCCAGATGCAACCCACGGCCATATAGGACCTACAGGCGATGCTCTTGAATCGATATATGTCGATCTGAGCACAGCTGGGCCCCGTATATGCAGCATGGGGGTAGCTCTGATACCAGCCAGATGCAACCCACGGCTATATAGGACCTACAGGCGATGCTCTTGAGTCGATATATGTCGATCTGAGCACAGCTGGGCCACGTATATACAGCATGGGGGTGGCTGTGATACAAGCCAGCTGCAACCCACGGCTATATAGGACCTACAGGCGATGTTCTTGAGTCGATATATGTCGATCTGAGCACAGCTGGGCCCCGTATATACAGCATGGGGGTAGCTCTGATACCAGCCAGATGCAACCCACGGCCATATAGGACCTACAGGCGATGCTCTTGAGTCGATATATGTCGATCTGAGCACAGCTGGGCCACGTATATACAGCATGGGGGTAGCTGTGATACCAGCCAGCTGCAACCCACGGCTATATAGGACCTACAGGCGATGTTCTTGAGTCGATATATGTCGATCTGAGCACAGCTGGGCCCCGTATATGCAGCATGGGGGTAGCTCTGATACCAGCCAGATGCAACCCACGGCCATATAGGACCTACAGTGGATATATGTCGATGTGAGCACAGCTGGGCGCCGTATGTACAGCATGGGGGTAGCTCTAATACCAGCCAGATGCAACCCACGGCCATATAGGACCTACAGGCGATGTTCTTGAGTCGATATATGTCGATCTGAGCACAGCTGGGCCCCGTATATGCAGCATGGAAGTAGCTCTGATACCAGCCAGATGCAACCCAAGGCCATATAGGACCTACAGTGGATATATGTCGATGTGAGCACAGCTGGGCGCCGTATATACAGCATGGGGGTAGCTCTGATACCAGCCAGATGCAACCCACGGCCATATAGGACCTACAGGCGATGCTCTTGAATCGATATATGTCGATCTGAGCACAGCTGGGCCCCGTATATGCAGCATGGGGGTAGCTCTGATACCAGCCAGATGCAACCCACGGCTATATAGGACCTACAGGCGATGCTCTTGAGTCGATATATGTCGATCTGAGCACAGCTGGGCCACGTATATACAGCATGGGGGTGGCTGTGATACAAGCCAGCTGCAACCCACGGCTATATAGGACCTACAGGCGATGTTCTTGAGTCGATATATGTCGATCTGAGCACAGCTGGGCCATGTATATACAGCATGGGGGTAGCTCTGATACCAGCCAGATGCAACCCACGGCCATATAGGACCTACAGGCGATGCTCTTGAGTCGATATATGTCGATCTGAGCACAGCTGGGCCACGTATATACAGCATGGGGGTAGCTGTGATACCAGCCAGCTGCAACCCACGGCTATATAGGACCTACAGGCGATGTTCTTGATTCGATATATGTCGATCTCAGCACAGCTGGGCCCCGTATATGCAGCATGGGGGTAGCTCTGATACCAGCCAGATGCAACCCACGGCCATATAGGACCTACAGTGGATATATGTCAATGTGAGCACAGCTGGGCGCCGTATATACAGCATGGGGGTAGCTCTAATACCAGCCAGATGCAACCCACGGCCATATAGGACCTACAGGCGATGTTCTTGAGTCGATATATGTCGATCTGAGCACAGCTGGGCCACGTATATACAGCATGGGGGTAGCTGTGATACCAGCCAGCTGCAACCCACGGCTATTAAGGACCACAGGCGATGTTCTTGAGTCGATATATGTCGATCTGAGCACAGCTGGGCCCCGTATATGCAGCATGGGGGTAGCTCTGATACCAGCCAGATGCAACCCAAGGCCATATAGGACCTACAGTGGATATATGTCGATGTAAGCACAGCTGGGCGCCGTATATACAACATGGGGGTAGCTCTGATACCAGCCAGATGCAACCCACGGCCATATAGGACCTACAGGCGATGCTCTTGAGTCGATATATGTCGATCTGAGCACAGCTGGGACACGTATATACAGCATGGGGGTAGCTGTGATAACAGCCAGCTGCAACCCACGGCTATATAGGACCTACAGGCGATGTTCTTGAGTCGATATATGTCGATCTGAGCACAGCTGGGCCCCGTATATGCAGCATGGGGGTAGCTCTGATACCAGCCAGATGCAACCCAAGGCCATATAGGACTTACAGTGGATATATGTCGATGTGAGCACAGATGGGCGCCGTATATACAACATGGGGGTAGCTCTGATACCAGCCAGATGCAACCCACGGCCATATAGGACCTACAGGCGATGCTCTTGAGTCGATATATGTCGATCTGAGCACAGCTGGGCCACGTATATACAGCATGGGGGTAGCTGTGATAACAGCCAGCTGCAACCCACGGCTATATAGGACCTACAGGCGATGTTCTTGAGTCGATATATGTCGATCTGAGCACAGCTGGGCCCCGTATATACAGCATGGGGGAGCTCTGACACCAGCCAGATGCAACCCACGACCATATAGGACCTACAGGCGATGCTCTTGAGTCGATATATGTCGATCTGAGCACAGCTGGGCCCCGTATATGCAGAATGGGGGTAGCTCTGATACCAGCCAGATGCAACCCACGGCCATATAGGACCTACAGGCGATGTTCTTGAGTCGATATATGTCGATCTGAGCACAGCTGGGCCACGTATATACAGCATGGGGGTGGCTGTGATACAAGCCAGCTGCAACCCACGGCTATATAGGACCTACAGGCGAGGTTCTTGAGTCGATATATGTCGATCTGAGCACAGCTGGGCCCCGTATATACAGCATGGGGGTAGCTCTGATACCAGCCAGATGCAACCCACGGCCATATAGGACCTACAGTGGATATATGTCGATCTGATCACAGCTGGGCGCCGTATATACAGCATGGGGGTAGCTCTAATACCAGCCAGATGCAACCCACGGCCATATAGGACCTACAGTCGTTCTTGAGTCGATATATGTCGATCTGAGCACAGCTGGGCCACGTATATACAGCATGGGGGTGGCTGTGATACAAGCCAGCTGCAACCCACGGCTATATAGGACCTACAGGCGTTGTTCTTGAGTCGATATAGGTCGATCTGAGCACAGCTGGGCCCCGTATATACAGCATGGGGGTAGCTCTGATACCAGCCAGATGCAACCCACGGCCATATAGGACCTACAGGCGATGCTCTTGAGTCGATATATGTCGATCTGAGCACAGCTGGGCCACGTATATACAGCATGGGGGTAGCTGTGATACAAGCCAGCTGCAACCCACGGCTATATAGGACCTACAGGCGTTGTTCTTGAGTCGATATATGTCGATCTGAGCACAGCTGGGCCCCGTATATACAGCATGGGGGTAGCTCTGATACCAGCCAGATGCAACCCACGGCCATATAGGACCTACAGGCGATGCTCTTGAGTCGATATATGTCGATCTGAGCACAGCTGGGCCACGTATATACAGCATGGGGGTAGCTGTCATACCAGCCAGCTGCATCCCACGGCTATATAGGACCTACAGGCGATGTTCTTGAGTCGATATATGTCGATCTGAGCACAGCTGGGCCCCGTATATGCAGCATGGGGGTAGCTCTGATACCAGCCAGATGCAACCCACGGCCATATAGGACCTACAGGCGATGCTCTTGAGTCGATATATGTCGATCTGAGCACAGCTGGGCCACGTATATACAGCATGGGGGTAGCTGTCATACCAGCCAGCTGCATCCCACGGCTATATAAGACCTACAGGCGATGTTCTTGAGTCGATATATGTCGATCTGAGCACAGCTGGGCCCCGTATATGCAGCATGGGGGTAGCTCTGATACCAGCCAGATGCAAACCACGGCCATATAGGACCTACAGTGGATATATGTCGATGTGAGCACAGCTGGGCGCCGTATGTACAGCATGGGGGTAGCTCTAATACCAGCCAGATGCAACCCACGGCCATATAGGACCTACAGGCGATGTTCTTGAGTCGATATATGTCGATCTGAGCACAGCTGGGCCACGTATATACAGCATGGGGGTAGCTGTGATACCAGCCAGCTACAACCCACGGCTATATAGGACCACAGGCGCTGTTCTTGAGTCGATATATGTCGATCTGAGCACAGCTGGGCCCCGTATATGCAGCATGGGGGTAGCTCTGATACCAGCCAGAGGCAACCCACGGCCATATAGGACCTACAGGCGATGCTCTTGAGTCGATATATGTCGATCTGAGCATAGCTGGGCCACGTATATACAGCATGGGGGTAGCTGTGATACCAGCCAGCTGCAACCCACGGCTATATAGGACCTACAGCCGATGTTCTTGAGTCTATATATGTCGATCTGAGCACAACTGGGCCCCGTATATGCAGCATGGGGGTAGCTCTGATACCAGCCAGATGCAACCCACGGCCATATAGGACCTACAGTGGATATATGTCGATCTGAGCACAGCTGGGCGCCGTATATACAGCATGGGGGTAGCTCTAATACCAGCCAGATGCAACCCACGGCCATATAGGACCTAGAGGCGATGTTCTTGAGTCGATATATGTCGATCTGAGCACAGCTGGGCCACGTATATACAGCATGGGGATAGCTGTGATACCAGCCAGCTGCAACCCACGGCTATATAGGACCACAGGCGATGTTCTTGAGTCGATATATGTCGATCTGAGCACAGCTGGGCCCCGTATATGCAGCATGGGGGTAGCTCTGATACCAGCCAGATGCAACCCAATTCCATATAAGACCTACAGTGGATATATGTCGATGTGAGCACAGCTGGGCGCCGTATATACAGCATGGGGGTAGCTCTGATACCAGCCAGATGCAACCCACGGCCATATAGGACCTACAGGCGATGCTCTTGAATCGATATATGTCGATCTGAGCACAGCTGGGCCCCGTATATGCAGCATGGGGGTAGCTCTGATACCAGCCAGATGCAACCCACGACTATATAGGACCTACAGGCGATGCTCTTGAGTCGATATATGTCGATCTGAGCACAGCTGGGCCACGTATATACAGCATGGGGGTGGCTGTGATACAAGCCAGCTGCAACCCACGGCTATATAGGACCTACAGGCGATATTCTTGAGTCGATATATGTCGATCTGAGCACAGCTGGGCCCCGTATATACAGCATTAGGGTAGCTCTGATACCAGCCAGATGCAACCCACGGCCATATAGGACCTACAGGCGATGCTCTTGAGTCGATATATGTCGATCTGAGCACAGCTGGGCCACGTATATACAGCATGGGGGTAGCTGTGATACCAGCCAGCTGCAACCCACGGCTATATAGGACCTACAGGCGATGTTCTTGAGTCGATATATGTCGATCTGAGCACAGCTGGGCCCCGTATATGCAGCATGGGGGTAGCCAGATGCAACCCACGGCCATATAGGACCTACAGTGGATATATGTCAATGTGAGCACAGCTGGGCGCCGTATATACAGCATGGGGGTAGCTCTAATACCAGCCAGATGCAACCCACGGCCATATAGGACCTACAGGCGTTCTTGAGTCGATATATGTCGATCTGAGCACAGCTGGGCCACGTATATACAGCATGGGGGTGGCTGTGATACAAGCCAGCTGCAACCCACGGCTATATAGGACCTACAGGCGTTGTTCTTGAGTCGATATAGGTCGATCTGAGCACAGCTGGGCCCCGTATATACAGCATGGGGGTAGCTCTGATACCAGCCAGATGCAACCCACGGCCATATAGGACCTACAGGCGATGCTCTTGAGTCGATATATGTCGATCTGAGCACAGCTGGGCCACGTATATACAGCATGGGGGTAGCTGTGATACAAGCCAGCTGCAACCCACGGCTATATAGGACCTACAGGCGTTGTTCTTGAGTCGATATATGTCGATCTGAGCACAGCTGGGCCCCGTATATACAGCATGGGGGTAGCTCTGATACCAGCCAGATGCAACCCACGGCCATATAGGACCTACAGGCGATGCTCTTGAGTCGATATATGTCGATCTGAGCACAGCTGGGCCACGTATATACAGCATGGGGGTAGCTGTGATACCAGCCAGCTGCATCCCACGGCTATATAGGACCTACAGGCGATGTTCTTGAGTCGATATATGTCGATCTGAGCACAGCTGGGCCCCGTATATGCAGCATGGGGGTAGCTCTGATACCAGCCAGATGCAACCCACGGCCATATAGGACCTACAGTGGATATATGTCGATGTGAGCACAGCTGGGCGCCGTATGTACAGCATGGGGGTAGCTCTAATACCAGCCAGATGCAACCCACGGCCATATAGGACCTACAGGCGATGTTCTTGAGTCGATATATGTCGATCTGAGCACAGCTGGGCCACGTATATACAGCATGGGGGTAGCTGTGATACCAGCCAGAGGCAACCCACGGCCATATAGGACCTACAGGCGATGCTCTTGAGTCGATATATGTCGATCTGAGCATAGCTGGGCCACGTATATACAGCATGGGGGTAGCTGTGATACCAGCCAGCTGCAACCCACGGCTATATAGGACCTACAGCCGATGTTCTTGAGTCTATATATGTCGATCTGAGCACAGCTGGGCCCCGTATATGCAGCATGGGGGTAGCTCTGATACCAGCCAGATGCAACCCACGGCCATATAGGACCTACAGTGGATATATGTCGATCTGTGCACAGCTGGGCGCCGTATATACAGCATGGGGGTAGCTCTAATACCAGCCAGATGCAACCCACGGCCATATAGGACCTAGAGGCGATGTTCTTGAGTCGATAT
Source organism: Lordithon lunulatus (assembly GCA_963942505.1). Classification (NCBI taxonomy): domain Eukaryota; kingdom Metazoa; phylum Arthropoda; class Insecta; order Coleoptera; family Staphylinidae; genus Lordithon; species Lordithon lunulatus. The sequence goes on along the minus strand of OZ012670.1, from coordinate 31,803,402 downwards.
ATGTCGATCTGAGCACAGCTGGGCCACGTATATACAGCATGGGGGTAGCTGTGATACCAGCCAGCTGCAACCCACGGCTATATAGGACCACAGGCGATGTTCTTGAGTCGATATATGTCGATCTGAGCACAGCTGGGCCCCGTATATGCAGCATGGGGGTAGCTCTGATACCAGCCAGATGCAACCCAAGGCCATATAAGACCTACAGTGGATATATGTCGATGTGAGCACAGCTGGGCGCCGTATATACAGCATGGGGGTAGCTCCGATACCAGCCAGATGCAACCCACGGCCATATAGGACCTACAGGCGATGCTCTTGAATCGATATATGTCGATCTGAGCACAGCTGGGCCCCGTATATGCAGCATGGGGGTAGCTCTGATACCAGCCAGATGCTACCCACGGCTATATAGGACCTACAGGCGATGCTCTTGAGTCGATATATGTCGATCTGAGCACAGCTGGGCCACGTATATACAGCATGGGGGTAGCTGTGATACAAGCCAGCTGCAACCCACGGCTATATAGGACCTACAGGCGATATTCTTGAGTCGATATATGTCGATCTGAGCACAGCTGGGCCCCGTATATACAGCATGGGGGTAGCTCTGATACCAGCCAGATGCAACCCACGGCCATATAGGACCTACAGGCGATGCTCTTGAGTCGATATATGTCGATCTGAGCACAGCTGGGCCACGTATATACAGCATGGGGGTAGCTGTGATACCAGCCAGCTGCAACCCACGGCTATATAGGACCTACAGGCGATGTTCTTGAGTCGATATATGTCGATCTGAGCACAGCTGGGCCCCGTATATGCAGCATGGGGGTAGCCAGATGCAACCCACGGCCATATAGGACCTACAGTGGATATATGTCAATGTGAGCACAGCTGGGCGCCGTATATACAGCATGGGGGTAGCTCTAATACCAGCCAGATGCAACCCACGGCCATATAGGACCTACAGGCGTTCTTGAGTCGATATATGTCGATCTGAGCACAGCTGGGCCACGTATATACAGCATGGGGGTGGCTGTGATACAAGCCAGCTGCAACCCACGGCTATATAGGACCTACAGGCGTTGTTCTTGAGTCGATATAGGTCGATCTGAGCACAGCTGGGCCCCGTATATACAGCATGGGGGTAGCTCTGATACCAGCCAGATGCAACCCACGGCCATATAGGACCTACAGGCGATGCTCTTGAGTCGATATATGTCGATCTGAGCACAGCTGGGCCACGTATATACAGCATGGGGGTAGCTGTGATACAAGCCAGCTGCAACCCACGGCTATATAGGACCTACAGGCGTTGTTCTTGAGTCGATATATGTCGATCTGAGCACAGCTGGGCCCCGTATATACAGCATGGGGGTAGCTCTGATACCAGCCAGATGCAACCCACGGCCATATAGGACCTACAGGCGATGCTCTTGAGTCGATATATGTCGATCTGAGCACAGCTGGGCCACGTATATACAGCATGGGGGTAGCTCTGATACCAGCCAGATGCAACCCACGGCCATATAGGACCTACAGTGGATATATGTCGATGTGAGCACAGCTGGGCGCCGTATGTACAGCATGGGGGTAGCTCTAATACCAGCCAGATGCAACCCACGGCCATATAGGACCTACAGGCGATGTTCTTGAGTCGATATATGTCGATCTGAGCACAGCTGGGCCACGTATATACAGCATGGGGGTAGCTGTGATACCAGCCAGAGGCAACCCACGGCCATATAGGACCTACAGGCGATGCTCTTGAGTCGATATATGTCGATCTGAGCATAGCTGGGCCACGTATATACAGCATGGGGGTAGCTGTGATACCAGCCAGCTGCAACCCACGGCTATATAGGACCTACAGCCGATGTTCTTGAGTCTATATATGTCGATCTGAGCACAGCTGGGCCCCGTATATGCAGCATGGGGGTAGCTCTGATACCAGCCAGATGCAACCCACGGCCATATAGGACCTACAGTGGATATATGTCGATCTGAGCACAGCTGGGCGCCGTATATACAGCATGGGGGTAGCTCTAATACCAGCCAGATGCAACCCACGGCCATATAGGACCTAGAGGCGATGTTCTTGAGTCGATATATGTCGATCTGAGCACAGCTGGGCCACGTATATACAGCATGGGGGTAGCTGTGATACCAGCCAGCTGCAACCCACGGCTATATAGGACCACAGGCGATGTTCTTGAGTCGATATATGTCGATCTGAGCACAGCTGGGCCCCGTATATGCAGCATGGGGGTAGCTCTGATACCAGCCAGATGCAACCCAAGGCCATATAAGACCTACAGTGGATATATGTCGATGTGAGCACAGCTGGGCGCCGTATATACAGCATGGGGGTAGCTCCGATACCAGCCAGATGCAACCCACGGCCATATAGGACCTACAGGCGATGCTCTTGAATCGATATATGTCGATCTGAGCACAGCTGGGCCCCGTATATGCAGCATGGGGGTAGCTCTGATACCAGCCAGATGCTACCCACGGCTATATAGGACCTACAGGCGATGCTCTTGAGTCGATATATGTCGATCTGAGCACAGCTGGGCCACGTATATACAGCATGGGGGTAGCTGTGATACAAGCCAGCTGCAACCCACGGCTATATAGGACCTACAGGCGATATTCTTGAGTCGATATATGTCGATCTGAGCACAGCTGGGCCCCGTATATACAGCATGGGGGTAGCTCTGATACCAGCCAGATGCAACCCACGGCCATATAGGACCTACAGGCGATGCTCTTGAGTCGATATATGTCGATCTGAGCACAGCTGGGCCACGTATATACAGCATGGGGGTAGCTGTGATACCAGCCAGCTGCAACCCACGGCTATATAGGACCTACAGGCGATGTTCTTGAGTCGATATATGTCGATCTGAGCACAGCTGGGCCCCGTATATGCAGCATGGGGGTAGCTCTGATACCAGCCAGATGCAACCCACGGCCATATAGGACCTACAGTGGATATATGTCAATGTGAGCACAGCTGGGCGCCGTATATACAGCATGGGGGTAGCTCTAATACCAGCCAGATGCAACCCACGGCCATATAGGACCTACAGGCGATGTTCTTGAGTCGATATATGTCGATCTGAGCACAGCTGGGCCACGTATATACAGCATGGGGCTAGCTGTGATACCAGCCAGCTGCAACCCACGGCTATATAGGACCACAGGCGATGTTCTTGAGTCGATATATGTCGATCTGAGCACAGCTGGGCCCCGTATATGCAGCATGGGGGTAGCTCTGATACCAGCCAGATGCAACCCAAGGCCATATAGGACCTACAGTGGATATATGTCGATGTGAGAACAGCTGGGCGCCGTATATACAACATGGGGGTAGCTCTGATACCAGCCAGATGCAACCCACGGCCATATAGGACCTACAGGAGATGCTCTTGAGTCGATATATGTCGATCTGAGCACAGCTGGGCCACGTATATACAGCATGGGGGTAGCTGTGATAACAGCCAGCTGCAACCCACGGCTATATAGGACCTACAGGCGATGTTCTTGAGTCGATATATGTCTATCTGAGCACAGCTGGGCCCCGTATATGCAGCATGGGGGTAGCTCTGATACCAGCCAGCTGCAACCCACGGCTATATAGGATCACAGGCGATGTTCTTGAGTCGATATATGTCGATCTGAGCACAGCTGGGCCCCGTATATGCAGCATGGGGGTAGCTCTGATACCAGCCAGATGCAACCCACGGCCATATAGGACCTACAGTGGATATATGTCGATGTGAGCACAGCTGGGCGCCGTATATACAGCATGGGGGTAGCTCTGATACCAGCCAGATGCAACCCACGGCCATATAGACCTACAGGCGATGCTCTTGAGTCGATATATGTCGATCTGAGCACAGCTGGGCCACGTAAATACAGCATGGGGGTAGCTGTGATACCAGCCAGCTGCAACCCACGGCTATATAGGACCTACAGGCGATGTTCTTGAGTCGATATATGTCGATCTGAGCACAGCTGGGCCCCGTATATGCAGCATGGGGGTAGCTCTGATACCAGCCAGATGCAACCCACGGCCATATAGGACCTACAGTGGATATATGTCGATGTGAGCACAGCTGGGCGCCGTATATACAGCATGGGGGTAGCTCTGATACCAGCCAGATGCAACCCACGGCCATATAGACCTACAGGCGATGCTCTTGAGTCGATATATGTCGATCTGAGCACAGCTGGACCACGTAAATACAGCATGAGGGTAGCTGTGATACCAGCCAGCTGCAACCCACGGCTATATAGGACCTACAGGCGATGTTCTTGAGTCGATATATGTCGATCTGAGCACAGCTGGGCCCCGTATATGCAGCATGGGGGTAGCTCTGATACAAGCCAGATGCAACCCACGGCCATATAGGACCTACAGGCGATGCTCTTGAGTCGATATATGTCGATCTGAGCACAGCTGGGCCACGTATATACAGCTGGGTGTAGCTGTGATACCAGCCAGCTGCAACCCACGGCTATATAGGACCTACAGCCGATGTTCTTGAGTCTATATATGTCGATCTGAGCACAGCTGGGCCCCGTATATGCAGCATGGGGGTAGCTCTGATACCAGCCAGATGCAACACACGGCCATATAGGACCTACAGTGGATATATGTCGATCTGAGCACAGCTGGGCGCCGTATATACAGCATGGGGGTAGCTCTAATACCAGCCAGATGCAACCCACGGCCATATAGGACCTACAGGCGATGTTCTTGAGTCGATATATGTCGATCTGAGCACAGCTGGGCCACGTATATACAGCATGGGGGTAGCTGTGATACCAGCCAGCTGCAACCCACGGCCATATAGGACCACAGGCGATGTTCTTGAGTCGATATATGTCGATCTGAGCACAGCTGGGCCCCGTATATGCAGCATGGGGGTAGCTCTGATACCAGCCAGATGCAACCCAAGGCCATATAGGACCTACAGTGGATATATGTCGATCTGAGCACAGCTGGGCGCCGTATATACAGCATGGGGGTAGCTCTAATACCAGCCAGATGCAACCCACGGCCATATAGGACCTACAGGCGATGTTCTTGAGTCGATATATGTCGATCTGAGCACAGCTGGGCCACGTATATACAGCATGGGGGTAGCTGTGATACAAGCCAGCTGCAACCCACGGCCATATAGGACCTACAGGCGATGCTCTTGAGTCTATATATGTCGATCTGAGCACAGCTGGGCCCCGTATATGCAGCATGGGGGTAGCTCTGATACCAGCCAGATGCAACCCACGGCCATATAGGACCTACAGTGGATATATGTCGATCTGAGTACAGCTGGGCGCCGTATATACAGCATGGGGGTAGCTCTAATACCAGCCAGATGCAACCCACGGCCATATAGGACCTACAGGCGATGTTCTTGAGTCGATATATGTCGATCTGAGCACAGCTGGGCCACGTATATACAGCATGGGGGTAGCTGTGATACCAGCCAGCTGCAACCCACGGCTATATAGGACCACAGGCGATGTTCTTGAGTCGATATATGTCGATCTGAGCACAGCTGGGCCCCGTATATGCAGCATGGGAGTAGCTCTGATACCAGCCAGATGCAACCCAAGGCCATATAGGACCTACAGTGGATATATGTCGATCTGAGCACAGCTGGGCGCCGTATATACAGCATGGGGGTAGCTCTAATACCAGCCAGATGCAACCCACGGCCATATAGGACCTACAGGCGATGTTCTTGAGTCGATATATGTCGATCTGAGCACAGCTGGGCCACGTATATACAGCATGGGCGTAGCTGTGATACAAGCCAGCTGCAACCCACGGCCATATAGGACCTACAGGCGATGCTCTTGAATCGATATATGTCGATCTGAGCACAGCTGGGCCCCGTATATGCAGCATGGGGGTAGCTCTGATACCAGCCAGATGCAACCCACGGCTATATAGGACCTACAGGCGATGCTCTTGAGTCGATATATGTCGATCTGAGCACAGCTGGGCCACGTATATACAGCATGGGGGTGGCTGTGATACAAGCCAGCTGCAACCCACGGCTATATAGGACCTACAGGCGATGTTCTTGAGTCGATATATGTCGATCTGAGCACAGCTGGGCCCCGTATATACAGCATGGGGGTAGCTCTGATACCATCCAGATGCAACCCACGGCCATATAGGACCTACAGGCGATGCTCTTGAGTCGATATATGTCGATCTGAGCACAGCTGGGCCACGTATATACAGCATGGGGGTAGCTGTGATACCAGCCAGCTGCAACCCACGGCTATATAGGACCTACAGGCGATGTTCTTGAATCGATATATGTCGATCTGAGCACAGCTGGGCCCCGTATATGCAGCATGGGGGTAGCTCTGATACCAGCCAGATGCAACCCACGGCCATATAGGACCTACAGTGGATATATGTCAATGTGAGCACAGCTGGGCGCCGTATATACAGCATGGGGGTAGCTCTAATACCAGCCAGATGCAACCCACGGCCATATAGGACCTACAGGCGATGTTCTTGAGTCGATATATGTCGATCTGAGCACAGCTGGGCCACGTATATACAGCATGGGGGTAGCTGTGATACCAGCCAGCTACAACCCACGGCTATATAGGACCACAGGCGATGATCTTGAGTCGATATATGTCGATCTGAGCATAGCTGGGCCACGTATATACAGCATGGGGGTAGCTGTGATACCAGCCAGCTGCAACCCACGGCTATATAGGACCTACAGCCGATGTTCTTGAGTCTATATATGTCGATCTGAGCACAGATGGGCCCCGTATATGCAGCATGGGGGTAGCTCTGATACCAGCCAGATGCAACCCACGGCCATATAGGACCTACAGTGGATATATGTCGATGTGAGCACAGCTGGGCGCCGTATGTACAGCATGGGGGTAGCTCTAATACCAGCCAGCTACAATCCACGGCTATATAGGACCACAGGCGATGTTCTTGAGTCGATATATGTCGATCTGAGCACAGCTGGGCCCCGTATATGCAGCATGGGGGTAGCTCTGATACCAGCCAGATGCAACCCACGGCCATATAGGACCTACAGGCGATGCTCTTGAGTCGATATATGTCGATCTGAGCATAGCTGGGCCACGTATATACAGCATGGGGGTAGCTGTGATACCAGCCAGCTGCAACCCACGGCTATATAGGACCTACAGCCGATGTTCTTGAGTCTATATATGTCGATCTGAGCACAGCTGGGCCCCGTATATGCAGCATGGGGGTAGCTCTGATACCAGCCAGATGCAACCCACGGCCATATAGGACCTACAGTGGATATATGTCGATCTGAGCACAGCTGGGCGCCGTATATGCAGCATGGGGGTAGCTCTAATACCAGCCAGATGCAACCCACGGCCATATAGGACCTACAGGCGATGTTCTTGAGTCGATATATGTCGATCTGAGCACAGCTGGGCCACGTATATACAGCATGGGGGTATCTGTGATACCAGCCAGCTGCAACCCACGGCTATATAGGACCACAGGCGATGTTCTTGAGTCGATATATGTCGATCTGAGCACAGCTGGGCCCCGTATATGCAGCATGGGGGTAGCTCTGATACCAGCCAGATGCAACCCACGGCTATATAGGACCTACAGGCGATGCTCTTGAGTCGATATATGTCGATCTGAGCACAGCTGGGCCACGTATATACAGCATGGGGGTGGCTGTGATACAAGCCAGCTGCAACCCACGGCTATATAGGACCTACAGGCGATGTTCTTGAGTCGATATATGTCGATCTGAGCACAGCTGGGCCCCGTATATACAGCATGGGGGTAGCTCTGATACCAGCCAGATGCAACCCACGGCCATATAGGACCTACAGGCGATGCTCTTGAGTCGATATATGTCGATCTGAGCACAGCTGGGCCACGTATATACAGCATGGGGGTAGCTGTGATACCAGCCAGCTGCAACCCACGGCTATATAGGACCTACAGGCGATGTTCTTGAGTCGATATATGTCGATCTGAGCACAGCTGGGCCCCGTATATGCAGCATGGGGGTAGCTCTGATACCAGCCAGATGCAACCCACGGCCATATAGGACCTACAGTGGATATATGTCGATGTGAGTACAGCTGGGCGCCGTATGTACAGCATGGGGGTAGCTCTAATACCAGCCAGATGCAACCCACGGCCATATAGGACCTACAGGCGATGTTCTTGAGTCGATATATGTCGATCTGAGCACAGCTGGGCCACGTATATTTAGCATGGGGGTAGCTGTGATACCAGCCAGCTACAACCCACGGCTATATAGGACCACAGGCGATGTTCTTGAGTCGATATATGTCGATCTGAGCACAGCTGGGCCCCGTATATGCAGCATGGGGGTAGCTCTGATACCAGCCAGATGCAACCCACGGCCATATAGGACCTACAGGCGATGCTCTTGAGTCGATATATGTCGATCTGAGCATAGCTGGGCCACGTATATACAGCATGGGGGTAGCTGTGATACCAGCCAGCTGCAACCCACGGCTATATAGGACCTACAGCCGATGTTCTTGAGTCTACATATGTCGATCTGAGCACAGCTGGGCCCCGTATATGCAGCATGGGGGTAGCTCTGATACCAGCCAGATGCAACCCACGGCCATATAGGACCTACAGTGGATATATGTCGATCTAAGCACAGCTGGGCGCCGTATATACAGCATGGGGGTAGCTCTAATACTAGCCAGATGCAACCCACGGCCATATAGGACCTACAGGCGATGTTCTTGAGTCGATATATGTCGATCTGAGCACAGCTGGGCCACGTATATACAGCATGGGGGTAGCTGTGATACCAGCCAGCTGCAACCCACGGCTATATAGGACCACAGGCGATGTTCTTGAGTCGATATATGTCGATCTGAGCACAGCTGGGCCCCGTATATGCAGCATGGGGGTAGCTCTGATACCAGCCAGATGCAACCCAAGGCCATATAGGACCTACAGTGGATATATGTCGATGTGAGCACAGCTGGGCGCCGTATATACAGCATGAGGGTAGCTCTGATACCAGCCAGATGCAACCCACGGCCATATAGGACCTACAGGCGATGCTCTTGAATCGATATATGTCGATCTGAGCACAGCTGGGCCCCGTATATGCAGCATGGGGGTAGCTCTGATACCAGCCAGATGCAACCCACGGCTATATAGGACCTACAGGCGATGCTCTTGAGTCGATATATGTCGATCTGAGCACAGCTGGGCCACGTATATACAGCATGGGGGTGGCTGTGATACAAGCCAGCTGCAACCCACGGCTATATAGGACCTACAGGCGATGTTCTTGAGTCGATATATGTCGATCTGAGCACAGCTGGGCCCCGTATATACAGCATGGGGGTAGCTCTGATACCAGCCAGATGCAACCCACGGCCATATAGGACCTACAGGCGATGCTCTTGAGTCGATATATGTCGATCTGAGCACAGCTGGGCCACGTATATACAGCATGGGGGTAGCTGTGATACCAGCCAGCTGCAACCCACGGCTATATAGGACCTACAGGCGATGTTCTTGAGTCGATATATGTCGATCTGAGCACAGCTGGGCCCCGTATATGCAGCATGGGGGTAGCTCTGATACCAGCCAGATGCAACCCACGGCCATATAGGACCTACAGTGGATATATGTCAATGTGAGCATAGCTGGGCGCCGTATATACAGCATGGGGGTAGCTCTAATACCAGCCAGATGCAACCCACGGCCATATAGGACCTACAGGCGATGTTCTTGAGTCGATATATGTCGATCTGAGCACAGCTGGGCCACGTATATACAGCATGGGGGTAGCTGTGATACCAGCCAGCTACAACCCACGGCTATATAGGACCACAGGCGATGTTCTTGAGTCGATATATGTCGATCTGAGCACAGCTGGGCCCCGTATATGCAGCATGGGGGTAGCTGTGATACCAGCCAGATGCAACCCACGGCCATATAGGACCTACAGTGGATATATGTCGATGTGAGCACAGCTGGGCGCCGTATGTACAGCATGGGGGTAGCTCTAATACCAGCCAGATGCAACCCACGGCCATATAGGACCTACAGGCGATGTTCTTGAGTCGATATATGTCGATCTGAGCACAGCTGGGCCACGTATATACAGCATGGGGGTAGCTGTGATACCAGCCAGCTACAACCCACGGCTATATAGGACCACAGGCGATGTTTTTGAGTCGATATATGTCGATCTGAGCACAGCTGGGCCCCGTATATGCAGCATGGTGGTAGCTCTGATACCAGCCAGATGCAACCCACGGCCATATAGGACCTACAGGCGATGCTCTTGAGTCGATATATGTCGATCTGAGCATAGCTGGGCCACGTATATACAGCATGGGGGTAGCTGTGATACCAGCCAGCTGCCACCCACGGCTATATAGGACCTACAGCCCATGTTCTTGAGTCTATATATGTCGATCTGAGCACAGCTGGGCCCCGTATATGCAGCATGGGGGTAGCTCTGATACCAGCCAGATGCAACCCACGGCCATATAGGACCTACAGTGGATATATGTCGATCTGAGCACAGCTGGGCGCCGTATATACAGCATGGGGGTAGCTCTAATACCAGCCAGATGCAACCCACGGCCATATAGGACCTACAGGCGATGTTCTTGAGTCGATATATGTCGATCTGAGCACAGCTGGGCCACGTATATACAGCATCGGGGTAGCTGTGATACCAGCCAGCTGCAACCCACGGCTATATAGGACCACAGGCGATGTTCTTGAGTCGATATATGTCGATCTGAGCACCGCTGGGCCCCGTATATGCAGCATGGGGGTAGCTCTGATACCAGCCAGATGCAACCCAAGGCCATATAGGACCTACAGTGGATATATGTCGATGTGAGCACAGCTGGGCGCCGTATATACAGCATGGGGGTAGCTCTGATACCAGCCAGATGCAACCCACGGCCATATAGGACCTACAGGCGATGCTCTTGAATCGATATATGTCGATCTGAGCACAGCTGGGCCCCGTATATGCAGCATGGGGGTAGCTCTGATACCAGCCAGATGCAACCCACGGCTATATAGGACCTACAGGCGATGCTCTTGAGTCGATATATGTCGATCTGAGCACAGCTGGGCCACGTATATACAGCATGGGGGTGGCTGTGATACAAGCCAGCTGCAACCCACGGCTATATAGGACCTACAGGCGATGTTCTTGAGTCGATATATGTCGATCTGAGCACAGCTGGGCCCCGTATATACAGCATGGGGGTAGCTCTGATACCAGCCAGATGCAACCCACGGCCATATAGGACCTACAGGCGATGCTCTTGAGTCGATATATGTCGATCTGAGCACAGCTGGGCCACGTATATACAGCATGGGGGTAGCTGTGATACCAGCCAGCTGCAACCCACGGCTATATAGGACCTACAGGCGATGTTCTTGAGTCGATATATGTCGATCTGAGCACAGCTGGGCCCCGTATATGCAGCATGGGGGTAGCTCTGATACCAGCCAGATGCAACCCACGGCCATATAGGACCTACAGTGGATATATGTCGATGTGAGCACAGCTGGGCGCCGTATGTACAGCATGGGGGTAGCTCTAATACCAGCCAGATGCAACCCACGGCCATATAGGACCTACAGGCGATGTTCTTGAGTCGATATATGTCGATCTGAGCACAGCTGGGCCACGTATATACAGCATGGGGGTAGCTGTGATACCAGCCAGCTACAACCCACGGCTATATAGGACCACAGGCGATGTTCTTGAGTCGATATATGTCGATCTGAGCACAGCTGGGCCCCGTATATGCAGCATGGGGGTAGCTCTGATACCAGCCAGATGCAACCCACGGCCATATAGGACCTACAGGCGATGCTCTTGAGTCGATATATGTCGATCTGAGCATAGCTGGGCCACGTATATACAGCATGGGGGTAGCTGTGATACCAGCCAGCTGCAACCCACGGCTATATAGGACCTACAGCCGATGTTCTTGAGTCTATATATGTCGATCTGAGCACAGCTGGGCCCCGTATATGCAGCATGGGGGTAGCTCTGATACCAGCCAGATGCAACCCACGGCCATATAGGACCTACAGTGGATATATGTCGATATGAGCACAGCTGGGCGCCGTATATACAGCATGGGGGTAGCTCTAATACCAGCCAGATGCAACCCACGGCCATATAGGACCTACAGGCGATGTTCTTGAGTCGATATATGTCGATCTGAGCACAGCTGGGCCACGTATATACAGCATGGGGGTAGCTGTGATACCAGCCAGCTGCAACCCACGACTATATAGGACCACAGGCGATGTTCTTGAGTCGATATATGTCGATCTGAGCACAGCTGGGCCCCGTATATGCAGCATGGAAGTAGCTCTGATACCAGCCAGATGCAACCCAAGGCCATATAGGACCTACAGTGGATATATGTCGATGTGAGCACAGCTGGGCGCCGTATATACAGCATGGGGGTAGCTCTGATACCAGCCAGATGCAACCCACGGCCATATAGGACCTACAGGCGATGCTCTTGAATCGATATATGTCGATCTGAGCACAGCTGGGCCCCGTATATGCAGCATGGGGGTAGCTCTGATACCAGCCAGATGCAACCCGCGGCTATATAGGACCTACAGGCGATGCTCTTGAGTCGATATATGTCGATCTGAGCACAGCTGGGCCACGTATATACAGCATGGGGGTGGCTGTGATACAAGCCAGCTGCAACCCACGGCTATATAGGACCTACAGGCGATGTTCTTGAGTCGATATATGTCGATCTGAGCACAGCTGGGCCATGTATATACAGCATGGGGGTAGCTCTGATACCAGCCAGATGCAACCCACGGCCATATAGGACCTACAGGCGATGCTCTTGAGTCGATATATGTCGATCTGAGCACAGCTGGGCCACGTATATACAGCATGGGGGTAGCTGTGATACCAGCCAGCTGCAACCCACGGCTATATAGGACCTACAGGCGATGTTCTTGATTCGATATATGTCGATCTCAGCACAGCTGGGCCCCGTATATGCAGCATGGGGGTAGCTCTGATACCAGCCAGATGCAACCCACGGCCATATAGGACCTACAGTGGATATATGTCAATGTGAGCACAGCTGGGCGCCGTATATACAGCATGGGGGTAGCTCTAATACCAGCCAGATGCAACCCACGGCCATATAGGACCTACAGGCGATGTTCTTGAGTCGATATATGTCGATCTGAGCACAGCTGGGCCACGTATATACAGCATGGGGGTAGCTGTGATACCAGCCAGCTGCAACCCACGGCTATTAAGGACCACAGGCGATGTTCTTGAGTCGATATATGTCGATCTGAGCACAGCTGGGCCCCGTATATGCAGCATGGGGGTAGCTCTGATACCAGCCAGATGCAACCCAAGGCCATATAGGACCTACAGTGGATATATGTCGATGTAAGCACAGCTGGGCGCCGTATATACAACATGGGGGTAGCTCTGATACCAGCCAGATGCAACCCACGGCCATATAGGACCTACAGGCGATGCTCTTGAGTCGATATATGTCGATCTGAGCACAGCTGGGCCACGTATATACAGCATGGGGGTAGCTGTGATAACAGCCAGCTGCAACCCACGGCTATATAGGACCTACAGGCGATGTTCTTGAGTCGATATATGTCGATCTGAGCACAGCTGGGCCCCGTATATGCAGCATGGGGGTAGCTCTGATACCAGCCAGATGCAACCCAAGGCCATATAGGACCTACAGTGGATATATGTCGATGTGAGCACAGATGGGCGCCGTATATACAACATGGGGGTAGCTCTGATACCAGCCAGATGCAACCCACGGCCATATAGGACCTACAGGCGATGCTCTTGAGTCGATATATGTCGATCTGAGCACAGCTGGGCCACGTATATACAGCATGGGGGTAGCTGTGATAACAGCCAGCTGCAACCCACGGCTATATAGGACCTACAGGCGATGTTCTTGTGTCGATATATGTCGATCTGAGCACAGCTGGGCCCCGTATATACAGCATGGGGGAGCTCTGACACCAGCCAGATGCAACCCACGACCATATAGGACCTACAGGCGATGCTCTTGAGTCGATATATGTCGATCTGAGCACAGCTGGGCCCCGTATATGCAGAATGGGGGTAGCTCTGATACCAGCCAGATGCAACCCACGGCCATATAGGACCTACAGGCGATGTTCTTGAGTCGATATATGTCGATCTGAGCACAGCTGGGCCACGTATATACAGCATGGGGGTGGCTGTGATACAAGCCAGCTGCAACCCACGGCTATATAGGACCTACAGGCGAGGTTCTTGAGTCGATATATGTCGATCTGAGCACAGCTGGGCCCCGTATATACAGCATGGGGGTAGCTCTGATACCAGCCAGATGCAACCCACGGCCATATAGGACCTACAGTGGATATATGTCGATCTGATCACAGCTGGGCGCCGTATATACAGCATGGGGGTAGCTCTAATACCAGCCAGATGCAACCCACGGCCATATAGGACCTACAGTCGTTCTTGAGTCGATATATGTCGATCTGAGCACAGCTGGGCCACGTATATACAGCATGGGGGTGGCTGTGATACAAGCCAGCTGCAACCCACGGCTATATAGGACCTACAGGCGTTGTTCTTGAGTCGATATAGGTCGATCTGAGCACAGCTGGGCCCCGTATATACAGCATGGGGGTAGCTCTGATACCAGCCAGATGCAACCCACGGCCATATAGGACCTACAGGCGATGCTCTTGAGTCGATATATGTCGATCTGAGCACAGCTGGGCCACGTATATACAGCATGGGGGTAGCTGTGATACAAGCCAGCTGCAACCCACGGCTATATAGGACCTACAGGCGTTGTTCTTGAGTCGATATATGTCGATCTGAGCACAGCTGGGCCCCGTATATACAGCATGGGGGTAGCTCTGATACCAGCCAGATGCAACCCACGGCCATATAGGACCTACAGGCGATGCTCTTGAGTCGATATATGTCGATCTGAGCACAGCTGGGCCACGTATATACAGCATGGGGGTAGCTGTCATACCAGCCAGCTGCATCCCACGGCTATATAGGACCTACAGGCGATGTTCTTGAGTCGATATATGTCGATCTGAGCACAGCTGGGCCCCGTATATGCAGCATGGGGGTAGCTCTGATACCAGCCAGATGCAACCCACGGCCATATAGGACCTACAGGCGATGCTCTTGAGTCGATATATGTCGATCTGAGCACAGCTGGGCCACGTATATACAGCATGGGGGTAGCTGTCATACCAGCCAGCTGCATCCCACGGCTATATAAGACCTACAGGCGATGTTCTTGAGTCGATATATGTCGATCTGAGCACAGCTGGGCCCCGTATATGCAGCATGGGGGTAGCTCTGATACCAGCCAGATGCAAACCACGGCCATATAGGACCTACAGTGGATATATGTCGATGTGAGCACAGCTGGGCGCCGTATGTACAGCATGGGGGTAGCTCTAATACCAGCCAGATGCAACCCACGGCCATATAGGACCTACAGGCGATGTTCTTGAGTCGATATATGTCGATCTGAGCACAGCTGGGCCACGTATATACAGCATGGGGGTAGCTGTGATACCAGCCAGCTACAACCCACGGCTATATAGGACCACAGGCGCTGTTCTTGAGTCGATATATGTCGATCTGAGCACAGCTGGGCCCCGTATATGCAGCATGGGGGTAGCTCTGATACCAGCCAGAGGCAACCCACGGCCATATAGGACCTACAGGCGATGCTCTTGAGTCGATATATGTCGATCTGAGCATAGCTGGGCCACGTATATACAGCATGGGGGTAGCTGTGATACCAGCCAGCTGCAACCCACGGCTATATAGGACCTACAGCCGATGTTCTTGAGTCTATATATGTCGATCTGAGCACAACTGGGCCCCGTATATGCAGCATGGGGGTAGCTCTGATACCAGCCAGATGCAACCCACGGCCATATAGGACCTACAGTGGATATATGTCGATCTGAGCACAGCTGGGCGCCGTATATACAGCATGGGGGTAGCTCTAATACCAGCCAGATGCAACCCACGGCCATATAGGACCTAGAGGCGATGTTCTTGAGTCGATATATGTCGATCTGAGCACAGCTGGGCCACGTATATACAGCATGGGGATAGCTGTGATACCAGCCAGCTGCAACCCACGGCTATATAGGACCACAGGCGATGTTCTTGAGTCGATATATGTCGATCTGAGCACAGCTGGGCCCCGTATATGCAGCATGGGGGTAGCTCTGATACCAGCCAGATGCAACCCAATTCCATATAAGACCTACAGTGGATATATGTCGATGTGAGCACAGCTGGGCGCCGTATATACAGCATGGGGGTAGCTCTGATACCAGCCAGATGCAACCCACGGCCATATAGGACCTACAGGCGATGCTCTTGAATCGATATATGTCGATCTGAGCACAGCTGGGCCCCGTATATGCAGCATGGGGGTAGCTCTGATACCAGCCAGATGCAACCCACGGCTATATAGGACCTACAGGCGATGCTCTTGAGTCGATATATGTCGATCTGAGCACAGCTGGGCCACGTATATACAGCATGGGGGTGGCTGTGATACAAGCCAGCTGCAACCCACGGCTATATAGGACCTACAGGCGATATTCTTGAGTCGATATATGTCGATCTGAGCACAGCTGGGCCCCGTATATACAGCATGGGGGTAGCTCTGATACCAGCCAGATGCAACCCACGGCCATATAGGACCTACAGGCGATGCTCTTGAGTCGATATATGTCGATCTGAGCACAGCTGGGCCACGTATATACAGCATGGGGGTAGCTGTGATACCAGCCAGCTGCAACCCACGGCTATATAGGACCTACAGGCGATGTTCTTGAGTCGATATATGTCGATCTGAGCACAGCTGGGCCCCGTATATGCAGCATGGGGGTAGCCAGATGCAACCCACGGCCATATAGGACCTACAGTGGATATATGTCAATGTGAGCACAGCTGGGCGCCGTATATACAGCATGGGGGTAGCTCTAATACCAGCCAGATGCAACCCACGGCCATATAGGACCTACAGGCGTTCTTGAGTCGATATATGTCGATCTGAGCACAGCTGGGCCACGTATATACAGCATGGGGGTGGCTGTGATACAAGCCAGCTGCAACCCACGGCTATATAGGACCTACAGGCGTTGTTCTTGAGTCGATATAGGTCGATCTGAGCACAGCTGGGCCCCGTATATACAGCATGGGGGTAGCTCTGATACCAGCCAGATGCAACCCACGGCCATATAGGACCTACAGGCGATGCTCTTGAGTCGATATATGTCGATCTGAGCACAGCTGGGCCACGTATATACAGCATGGGGGTAGCTGTGATACAAGCCAGCTGCAACCCACGGCTATATAGGACCTACAGGCGTTGTTCTTGAGTCGATATATGTCGATCTGAGCACAGCTGGGCCCCGTATATACAGCATGGGGGTAGCTCTGATACCAGCCAGATGCAACCCACGGCCATATAGGACCTACAGGCGATGCTCTTGAGTCGATATATGTCGATCTGAGCACAGCTGGGCCACGTATATACAGCATGGGGGTAGCTGTGATACCAGCCAGCTGCATCCCACGGCTATATAGGACCTACAGGCGATGTTCTTGAGTCGATATATGTCGATCTGAGCACAGCTGGGCCCCGTATATGCAGCATGGGGGTAGCTCTGATACCAGCCAGATGCAACCCACGGCCATATAGGACCTACAGTGGATATATGTCGATGTGAGCACAGCTGGGCGCCGTATGTACAGCATGGGGGTAGCTCTAATACCAGCCAGATGCAACCCACGGCCATATAGGACCTACAGGCGATGTTCTTGAGTCGATATATGTCGATCTGAGCACAGCTGGGCCACGTATATACAGCATGGGGGTAGCTGTGATACCAGCCAGAGGCAACCCACGGCCATATAGGACCTACAGGCGATGCTCTTGAGTCGATATATGTCGATCTGAGCATAGCTGGGCCACGTATATACAGCATGGGGGTAGCTGTGATACCAGCCAGCTGCAACCCACGGCTATATAGGACCTACAGCCGATGTTCTTGAGTCTATATATGTCGATCTGAGCACAGCTGGGCCCCGTATATGCAGCATGGGGGTAGCTCTGATACCAGCCAGATGCAACCCACGGCCATATAGGACCTACAGTGGATATATGTCGATCTGAGTACAGCTGGGCGCCGTATATACAGCATGGGGGTAGCTCTAATACCAGCCAGATGCAACCCACGGCCATATAGGACCTACAGGCGATGTTCTTGAGTCGATATATGTCGATCTGAGCACAGCTGGGCCACGTATATACAGCATGGGGGTAGCTGTGATACCAGCCAGCTGCAACCCACGGCTATATAGGACCACAGGCGATGTTCTTGAGTCGATATATGTCGATCTGAGCACAGCTGGGCCCCGTATATGCAGCATGGGAGTAGCTCTGATACCAGCCAGATGCAACCCAAGGCCATATAGGACCTACAGTGGATATATGTCGATCTGAGCACAGCTGGGCGCCGTATATACAGCATGGGGGTAGCTCTAATACCAGCCAGATGCAACCCACGGCCATATAGGACCTACAGGCGATGTTCTTGAGTCGATATATGTCGATCTGAGCACAGCTGGGCCACGTATATACAGCATGGGCGTAGCTGTGATACAAGCCAGCTGCAACCCACGGCCATATAGGACCTACAGGCGATGCTCTTGAATCGATATATGTCGATCTGAGCACAGCTGGGCCCCGTATATGCAGCATGGGGGTAGCTCTGATACCAGCCAGATGCAACCCACGGCTATATAGGACCTACAGGCGATGCTCTTGAGTCGATATATGTCGATCTGAGCACAGCTGGGCCACGTATATACAGCATGGGGGTGGCTGTGATACAAGCCAGCTGCAACCCACGGCTATATAGGACCTACAGGCGATGTTCTTGAGTCGATATATGTCGATCTGAGCACAGCTGGGCCCCGTATATACAGCATGGGGGTAGCTCTGATACCATCCAGATGCAACCCACGGCCATATAGGACCTACAGGCGATGCTCTTGAGTCGATATATGTCGATCTGAGCACAGCTGGGCCACGTATATACAGCATGGGGGTAGCTGTGATACCAGCCAGCTGCAACCCACGGCTATATAGGACCTACAGGCGATGTTCTTGAATCGATATATGTCGATCTGAGCACAGCTGGGCCCCGTATATGCAGCATGGGGGTAGCTCTGATACCAGCCAGATGCAACCCACGGCCATATAGGACCTACAGTGGATATATGTCAATGTGAGCACAGCTGGGCGCCGTATATACAGCATGGGGGTAGCTCTAATACCAGCCAGATGCAACCCACGGCCATATAGGACCTACAGGCGATGTTCTTGAGTCGATATATGTCGATCTGAGCACAGCTGGGCCACGTATATACAGCATGGGGGTAGCTGTGATACCAGCCAGCTACAACCCACGGCTATATAGGACCACAGGCGATGATCTTGAGTCGATATATGTCGATCTGAGCATAGCTGGGCCACGTATATACAGCATGGGGGTAGCTGTGATACCAGCCAGCTGCAACCCACGGCTATATAGGACCTACAGCCGATGTTCTTGAGTCTATATATGTCGATCTGAGCACAGATGGGCCCCGTATATGCAGCATGGGGGTAGCTCTGATACCAGCCAGATGCAACCCACGGCCATATAGGACCTACAGTGGATATATGTCGATGTGAGCACAGCTGGGCGCCGTATGTACAGCATGGGGGTAGCTCTAATACCAGCCAGCTACAATCCACGGCTATATAGGACCACAGGCGATGTTCTTGAGTCGATATATGTCGATCTGAGCACAGCTGGGCCCCGTATATGCAGCATGGGGGTAGCTCTGATACCAGCCAGATGCAACCCACGGCCATATAGGACCTACAGGCGATGCTCTTGAGTCGATATATGTCGATCTGAGCATAGCTGGGCCACGTATATACAGCATGGGGGTAGCTGTGATACCAGCCAGCTGCAACCCACGGCTATATAGGACCTACAGCCGATGTTCTTGAGTCTATATATGTCGATCTGAGCACAGCTGGGCCCCGTATATGCAGCATGGGGGTAGCTCTGATACCAGCCAGATGCAACCCACGGCCATATAGGACCTACAGTGGATATATGTCGATCTGAGCACAGCTGGGCGCCGTATATGCAGCATGGGGGTAGCTCTAATACCAGCCAGATGCAACCCACGGCCATATAGGACCTACAGGCGATGTTCTTGAGTCGATATATGTCGATCTGAGCACAGCTGGGCCACGTATATACAGCATGGGGGTATCTGTGATACCAGCCAGCTGCAACCCACGGCTATATAGGACCACAGGCGATGTTCTTGAGTCGATATATGTCGATCTGAGCACAGCTGGGCCCCGTATATGCAGCATGGGGGTAGCTCTGATACCAGCCAGATGCAACCCACGGCTATATAGGACCTACAGGCGATGCTCTTGAGTCGATATATGTCGATCTGAGCACAGCTGGGCCACGTATATACAGCATGGGGGTGGCTGTGATACAAGCCAGCTGCAACCCACGGCTATATAGGACCTACAGGCGATGTTCTTGAGTCGATATATGTCGATCTGAGCACAGCTGGGCCCCGTATATACAGCATGGGGGTAGCTCTGATACCAGCCAGATGCAACCCACGGCCATATAGGACCTACAGGCGATGCTCTTGAGTCGATATATGTCGATCTGAGCACAGCTGGGCCACGTATATACAGCATGGGGGTAGCTGTGATACCAGCCAGCTGCAACCCACGGCTATATAGGACCTACAGGCGATGTTCTTGAGTCGATATATGTCGATCTGAGCACAGCTGGGCCCCGTATATGCAGCATGGGGGTAGCTCTGATACCAGCCAGATGCAACCCACGGCCATATAGGACCTACAGTGGATATATGTCGATGTGAGTACAGCTGGGCGCCGTATGTACAGCATGGGGGTAGCTCTAATACCAGCCAGATGCAACCCACGGCCATATAGGACCTACAGGCGATGTTCTTGAGTCGATATATGTCGATCTGAGCACAGCTGGGCCACGTATATTTAGCATGGGGGTAGCTGTGATACCAGCCAGCTACAACCCACGGCTATATAGGACCACAGGCGATGTTCTTGAGTCGATATATGTCGATCTGAGCACAGCTGGGCCCCGTATATGCAGCATGGGGGTAGCTCTGATACCAGCCAGATGCAACCCACGGCCATATAGGACCTACAGGCGATGCTCTTGAGTCGATATATGTCGATCTGAGCATAGCTGGGCCACGTATATACAGCATGGGGGTAGCTGTGATACCAGCCAGCTGCAACCCACGGCTATATAGGACCTACAGCCGATGTTCTTGAGTCTACATATGTCGATCTGAGCACAGCTGGGCCCCGTATATGCAGCATGGGGGTAGCTCTGATACCAGCCAGATGCAACCCACGGCCATATAGGACCTACAGTGGATATATGTCGATCTAAGCACAGCTGGGCGCCGTATATACAGCATGGGGGTAGCTCTAATACTAGCCAGATGCAACCCACGGCCATATAGGACCTACAGGCGATGTTCTTGAGTCGATATATGTCGATCTGAGCACAGCTGGGCCACGTATATACAGCATGGGGGTAGCTGTGATACCAGCCAGCTGCAACCCACGGCTATATAGGACCACAGGCGATGTTCTTGAGTCGATATATGTCGATCTGAGCACAGCTGGGCCCCGTATATGCAGCATGGGGGTAGCTCTGATACCAGCCAGATGCAACCCAAGGCCATATAGGACCTACAGTGGATATATGTCGATGTGAGCACAGCTGGGCGCCGTATATACAGCATGAGGGTAGCTCTGATACCAGCCAGATGCAACCCACGGCCATATAGGACCTACAGGCGATGCTCTTGAATCGATATATGTCGATCTGAGCACAGCTGGGCCCCGTATATGCAGCATGGGGGTAGCTCTGATACCAGCCAGATGCAACCCACGGCTATATAGGACCTACAGGCGATGCTCTTGAGTCGATATATGTCGATCTGAGCACAGCTGGGCCACGTATATACAGCATGGGGGTGGCTGTGATACAAGCCAGCTGCAACCCACGGCTATATAGGACCTACAGGCGATGTTCTTGAGTCGATATATGTCGATCTGAGCACAGCTGGGCCCCGTATATACAGCATGGGGGTAGCTCTGATACCAGCCAGATGCAACCCACGGCCATATAGGACCTACAGGCGATGCTCTTGAGTCGATATATGTCGATCTGAGCACAGCTGGGCCACGTATATACAGCATGGGGGTAGCTGTGATACCAGCCAGCTGCAACCCACGGCTATATAGGACCTACAGGCGATGTTCTTGAGTCGATATATGTCGATCTGAGCACAGCTGGGCCCCGTATATGCAGCATGGGGGTAGCTCTGATACCAGCCAGATGCAACCCACGGCCATATAGGACCTACAGTGGATATATGTCAATGTGAGCATAGCTGGGCGCCGTATATACAGCATGGGGGTAGCTCTAATACCAGCCAGATGCAACCCACGGCCATATAGGACCTACAGGCGATGTTCTTGAGTCGATATATGTCGATCTGAGCACAGCTGGGC
Organism: Lordithon lunulatus; assembly: GCA_963942505.1. NCBI lineage: Eukaryota > Metazoa > Arthropoda > Insecta > Coleoptera > Staphylinidae > Lordithon > Lordithon lunulatus. The sequence goes on along the minus strand of OZ012670.1, from coordinate 31,780,596 downwards.
CACGTATATACAGCATGGGGGTAGCTGTGATACCAGCCAGCTACAACCCACGGCTATATAGGACCACAGGCGATGTTCTTGAGTCGATATATGTCGATCTGAGCACAGCTGGGCCCCGTATATGCAGCATGGGGGTAGCTGTGATACCAGCCAGATGCAACCCACGGCCATATAGGACCTACAGTGGATATATGTCGATGTGAGCACAGCTGGGCGCCGTATGTACAGCATGGGGGTAGCTCTAATACCAGCCAGATGCAACCCACGGCCATATAGGACCTACAGGCGATGTTCTTGAGTCGATATATGTCGATCTGAGCACAGCTGGGCCACGTATATACAGCATGGGGGTAGCTGTGATACCAGCCAGCTACAACCCACGGCTATATAGGACCACAGGCGATGTTTTTGAGTCGATATATGTCGATCTGAGCACAGCTGGGCCCCGTATATGCAGCATGGTGGTAGCTCTGATACCAGCCAGATGCAACCCACGGCCATATAGGACCTACAGGCGATGCTCTTGAGTCGATATATGTCGATCTGAGCATAGCTGGGCCACGTATATACAGCATGGGGGTAGCTGTGATACCAGCCAGCTGCCACCCACGGCTATATAGGACCTACAGCCCATGTTCTTGAGTCTATATATGTCGATCTGAGCACAGCTGGGCCCCGTATATGCAGCATGGGGGTAGCTCTGATACCAGCCAGATGCAACCCACGGCCATATAGGACCTACAGTGGATATATGTCGATCTGAGCACAGCTGGGCGCCGTATATACAGCATGGGGGTAGCTCTAATACCAGCCAGATGCAACCCACGGCCATATAGGACCTACAGGCGATGTTCTTGAGTCGATATATGTCGATCTGAGCACAGCTGGGCCACGTATATACAGCATCGGGGTAGCTGTGATACCAGCCAGCTGCAACCCACGGCTATATAGGACCACAGGCGATGTTCTTGAGTCGATATATGTCGATCTGAGCACCGCTGGGCCCCGTATATGCAGCATGGGGGTAGCTCTGATACCAGCCAGATGCAACCCAAGGCCATATAGGACCTACAGTGGATATATGTCGATGTGAGCACAGCTGGGCGCCGTATATACAGCATGGGGGTAGCTCTGATACCAGCCAGATGCAACCCACGGCCATATAGGACCTACAGGCGATGCTCTTGAATCGATATATGTCGATCTGAGCACAGCTGGGCCCCGTATATGCAGCATGGGGGTAGCTCTGATACCAGCCAGATGCAACCCACGGCTATATAGGACCTACAGGCGATGCTCTTGAGTCGATATATGTCGATCTGAGCACAGCTGGGCCACGTATATACAGCATGGGGGTGGCTGTGATACAAGCCAGCTGCAACCCACGGCTATATAGGACCTACAGGCGATGTTCTTGAGTCGATATATGTCGATCTGAGCACAGCTGGGCCCCGTATATACAGCATGGGGGTAGCTCTGATACCAGCCAGATGCAACCCACGGCCATATAGGACCTACAGGCGATGCTCTTGAGTCGATATATGTCGATCTGAGCACAGCTGGGCCACGTATATACAGCATGGGGGTAGCTGTGATACCAGCCAGCTGCAACCCACGGCTATATAGGACCTACAGGCGATGTTCTTGAGTCGATATATGTCGATCTGAGCACAGCTGGGCCCCGTATATGCAGCATGGGGGTAGCTCTGATACCAGCCAGATGCAACCCACGGCCATATAGGACCTACAGTGGATATATGTCGATGTGAGCACAGCTGGGCGCCGTATGTACAGCATGGGGGTAGCTCTAATACCAGCCAGATGCAACCCACGGCCATATAGGACCTACAGGCGATGTTCTTGAGTCGATATATGTCGATCTGAGCACAGCTGGGCCACGTATATACAGCATGGGGGTAGCTGTGATACCAGCCAGCTACAACCCACGGCTATATAGGACCACAGGCGATGTTCTTGAGTCGATATATGTCGATCTGAGCACAGCTGGGCCCCGTATATGCAGCATGGGGGTAGCTCTGATACCAGCCAGATGCAACCCACGGCCATATAGGACCTACAGGCGATGCTCTTGAGTCGATATATGTCGATCTGAGCATAGCTGGGCCACGTATATACAGCATGGGGGTAGCTGTGATACCAGCCAGCTGCAACCCACGGCTATATAGGACCTACAGCCGATGTTCTTGAGTCTATATATGTCGATCTGAGCACAGCTGGGCCCCGTATATGCAGCATGGGGGTAGCTCTGATACCAGCCAGATGCAACCCACGGCCATATAGGACCTACAGTGGATATATGTCGATATGAGCACAGCTGGGCGCCGTATATACAGCATGGGGGTAGCTCTAATACCAGCCAGATGCAACCCACGGCCATATAGGACCTACAGGCGATGTTCTTGAGTCGATATATGTCGATCTGAGCACAGCTGGGCCACGTATATACAGCATGGGGGTAGCTGTGATACCAGCCAGCTGCAACCCACGACTATATAGGACCACAGGCGATGTTCTTGAGTCGATATATGTCGATCTGAGCACAGCTGGGCCCCGTATATGCAGCATGGAAGTAGCTCTGATACCAGCCAGATGCAACCCAAGGCCATATAGGACCTACAGTGGATATATGTCGATGTGAGCACAGCTGGGCGCCGTATATACAGCATGGGGGTAGCTCTGATACCAGCCAGATGCAACCCACGGCCATATAGGACCTACAGGCGATGCTCTTGAATCGATATATGTCGATCTGAGCACAGCTGGGCCCCGTATATGCAGCATGGGGGTAGCTCTGATACCAGCCAGATGCAACCCGCGGCTATATAGGACCTACAGGCGATGCTCTTGAGTCGATATATGTCGATCTGAGCACAGCTGGGCCACGTATATACAGCATGGGGGTGGCTGTGATACAAGCCAGCTGCAACCCACGGCTATATAGGACCTACAGGCGATGTTCTTGAGTCGATATATGTCGATCTGAGCACAGCTGGGCCATGTATATACAGCATGGGGGTAGCTCTGATACCAGCCAGATGCAACCCACGGCCATATAGGACCTACAGGCGATGCTCTTGAGTCGATATATGTCGATCTGAGCACAGCTGGGCCACGTATATACAGCATGGGGGTAGCTGTGATACCAGCCAGCTGCAACCCACGGCTATATAGGACCTACAGGCGATGTTCTTGATTCGATATATGTCGATCTCAGCACAGCTGGGCCCCGTATATGCAGCATGGGGGTAGCTCTGATACCAGCCAGATGCAACCCACGGCCATATAGGACCTACAGTGGATATATGTCAATGTGAGCACAGCTGGGCGCCGTATATACAGCATGGGGGTAGCTCTAATACCAGCCAGATGCAACCCACGGCCATATAGGACCTACAGGCGATGTTCTTGAGTCGATATATGTCGATCTGAGCACAGCTGGGCCACGTATATACAGCATGGGGGTAGCTGTGATACCAGCCAGCTGCAACCCACGGCTATTAAGGACCACAGGCGATGTTCTTGAGTCGATATATGTCGATCTGAGCACAGCTGGGCCCCGTATATGCAGCATGGGGGTAGCTCTGATACCAGCCAGATGCAACCCAAGGCCATATAGGACCTACAGTGGATATATGTCGATGTAAGCACAGCTGGGCGCCGTATATACAACATGGGGGTAGCTCTGATACCAGCCAGATGCAACCCACGGCCATATAGGACCTACAGGCGATGCTCTTGAGTCGATATATGTCGATCTGAGCACAGCTGGGCCACGTATATACAGCATGGGGGTAGCTGTGATAACAGCCAGCTGCAACCCACGGCTATATAGGACCTACAGGCGATGTTCTTGAGTCGATATATGTCGATCTGAGCACAGCTGGGCCCCGTATATGCAGCATGGGGGTAGCTCTGATACCAGCCAGATGCAACCCAAGGCCATATAGGACCTACAGTGGATATATGTCGATGTGAGCACAGATGGGCGCCGTATATACAACATGGGGGTAGCTCTGATACCAGCCAGATGCAACCCACGGCCATATAGGACCTACAGGCGATGCTCTTGAGTCGATATATGTCGATCTGAGCACAGCTGGGCCACGTATATACAGCATGGGGGTAGCTGTGATAACAGCCAGCTGCAACCCACGGCTATATAGGACCTACAGGCGATGTTCTTGTGTCGATATATGTCGATCTGAGCACAGCTGGGCCCCGTATATACAGCATGGGGGAGCTCTGACACCAGCCAGATGCAACCCACGACCATATAGGACCTACAGGCGATGCTCTTGAGTCGATATATGTCGATCTGAGCACAGCTGGGCCCCGTATATGCAGAATGGGGGTAGCTCTGATACCAGCCAGATGCAACCCACGGCCATATAGGACCTACAGGCGATGTTCTTGAGTCGATATATGTCGATCTGAGCACAGCTGGGCCACGTATATACAGCATGGGGGTGGCTGTGATACAAGCCAGCTGCAACCCACGGCTATATAGGACCTACAGGCGAGGTTCTTGAGTCGATATATGTCGATCTGAGCACAGCTGGGCCCCGTATATACAGCATGGGGGTAGCTCTGATACCAGCCAGATGCAACCCACGGCCATATAGGACCTACAGTGGATATATGTCGATCTGATCACAGCTGGGCGCCGTATATACAGCATGGGGGTAGCTCTAATACCAGCCAGATGCAACCCACGGCCATATAGGACCTACAGTCGTTCTTGAGTCGATATATGTCGATCTGAGCACAGCTGGGCCACGTATATACAGCATGGGGGTGGCTGTGATACAAGCCAGCTGCAACCCACGGCTATATAGGACCTACAGGCGTTGTTCTTGAGTCGATATAGGTCGATCTGAGCACAGCTGGGCCCCGTATATACAGCATGGGGGTAGCTCTGATACCAGCCAGATGCAACCCACGGCCATATAGGACCTACAGGCGATGCTCTTGAGTCGATATATGTCGATCTGAGCACAGCTGGGCCACGTATATACAGCATGGGGGTAGCTGTGATACAAGCCAGCTGCAACCCACGGCTATATAGGACCTACAGGCGTTGTTCTTGAGTCGATATATGTCGATCTGAGCACAGCTGGGCCCCGTATATACAGCATGGGGGTAGCTCTGATACCAGCCAGATGCAACCCACGGCCATATAGGACCTACAGGCGATGCTCTTGAGTCGATATATGTCGATCTGAGCACAGCTGGGCCACGTATATACAGCATGGGGGTAGCTGTCATACCAGCCAGCTGCATCCCACGGCTATATAGGACCTACAGGCGATGTTCTTGAGTCGATATATGTCGATCTGAGCACAGCTGGGCCCCGTATATGCAGCATGGGGGTAGCTCTGATACCAGCCAGATGCAACCCACGGCCATATAGGACCTACAGGCGATGCTCTTGAGTCGATATATGTCGATCTGAGCACAGCTGGGCCACGTATATACAGCATGGGGGTAGCTGTCATACCAGCCAGCTGCATCCCACGGCTATATAAGACCTACAGGCGATGTTCTTGAGTCGATATATGTCGATCTGAGCACAGCTGGGCCCCGTATATGCAGCATGGGGGTAGCTCTGATACCAGCCAGATGCAAACCACGGCCATATAGGACCTACAGTGGATATATGTCGATGTGAGCACAGCTGGGCGCCGTATGTACAGCATGGGGGTAGCTCTAATACCAGCCAGATGCAACCCACGGCCATATAGGACCTACAGGCGATGTTCTTGAGTCGATATATGTCGATCTGAGCACAGCTGGGCCACGTATATACAGCATGGGGGTAGCTGTGATACCAGCCAGCTACAACCCACGGCTATATAGGACCACAGGCGCTGTTCTTGAGTCGATATATGTCGATCTGAGCACAGCTGGGCCCCGTATATGCAGCATGGGGGTAGCTCTGATACCAGCCAGAGGCAACCCACGGCCATATAGGACCTACAGGCGATGCTCTTGAGTCGATATATGTCGATCTGAGCATAGCTGGGCCACGTATATACAGCATGGGGGTAGCTGTGATACCAGCCAGCTGCAACCCACGGCTATATAGGACCTACAGCCGATGTTCTTGAGTCTATATATGTCGATCTGAGCACAACTGGGCCCCGTATATGCAGCATGGGGGTAGCTCTGATACCAGCCAGATGCAACCCACGGCCATATAGGACCTACAGTGGATATATGTCGATCTGAGCACAGCTGGGCGCCGTATATACAGCATGGGGGTAGCTCTAATACCAGCCAGATGCAACCCACGGCCATATAGGACCTAGAGGCGATGTTCTTGAGTCGATATATGTCGATCTGAGCACAGCTGGGCCACGTATATACAGCATGGGGATAGCTGTGATACCAGCCAGCTGCAACCCACGGCTATATAGGACCACAGGCGATGTTCTTGAGTCGATATATGTCGATCTGAGCACAGCTGGGCCCCGTATATGCAGCATGGGGGTAGCTCTGATACCAGCCAGATGCAACCCAATTCCATATAAGACCTACAGTGGATATATGTCGATGTGAGCACAGCTGGGCGCCGTATATACAGCATGGGGGTAGCTCTGATACCAGCCAGATGCAACCCACGGCCATATAGGACCTACAGGCGATGCTCTTGAATCGATATATGTCGATCTGAGCACAGCTGGGCCCCGTATATGCAGCATGGGGGTAGCTCTGATACCAGCCAGATGCAACCCACGGCTATATAGGACCTACAGGCGATGCTCTTGAGTCGATATATGTCGATCTGAGCACAGCTGGGCCACGTATATACAGCATGGGGGTGGCTGTGATACAAGCCAGCTGCAACCCACGGCTATATAGGACCTACAGGCGATATTCTTGAGTCGATATATGTCGATCTGAGCACAGCTGGGCCCCGTATATACAGCATGGGGGTAGCTCTGATACCAGCCAGATGCAACCCACGGCCATATAGGACCTACAGGCGATGCTCTTGAGTCGATATATGTCGATCTGAGCACAGCTGGGCCACGTATATACAGCATGGGGGTAGCTGTGATACCAGCCAGCTGCAACCCACGGCTATATAGGACCTACAGGCGATGTTCTTGAGTCGATATATGTCGATCTGAGCACAGCTGGGCCCCGTATATGCAGCATGGGGGTAGCCAGATGCAACCCACGGCCATATAGGACCTACAGTGGATATATGTCAATGTGAGCACAGCTGGGCGCCGTATATACAGCATGGGGGTAGCTCTAATACCAGCCAGATGCAACCCACGGCCATATAGGACCTACAGGCGTTCTTGAGTCGATATATGTCGATCTGAGCACAGCTGGGCCACGTATATACAGCATGGGGGTGGCTGTGATACAAGCCAGCTGCAACCCACGGCTATATAGGACCTACAGGCGTTGTTCTTGAGTCGATATAGGTCGATCTGAGCACAGCTGGGCCCCGTATATACAGCATGGGGGTAGCTCTGATACCAGCCAGATGCAACCCACGGCCATATAGGACCTACAGGCGATGCTCTTGAGTCGATATATGTCGATCTGAGCACAGCTGGGCCACGTATATACAGCATGGGGGTAGCTGTGATACAAGCCAGCTGCAACCCACGGCTATATAGGACCTACAGGCGTTGTTCTTGAGTCGATATATGTCGATCTGAGCACAGCTGGGCCCCGTATATACAGCATGGGGGTAGCTCTGATACCAGCCAGATGCAACCCACGGCCATATAGGACCTACAGGCGATGCTCTTGAGTCGATATATGTCGATCTGAGCACAGCTGGGCCACGTATATACAGCATGGGGGTAGCTGTGATACCAGCCAGCTGCATCCCACGGCTATATAGGACCTACAGGCGATGTTCTTGAGTCGATATATGTCGATCTGAGCACAGCTGGGCCCCGTATATGCAGCATGGGGGTAGCTCTGATACCAGCCAGATGCAACCCACGGCCATATAGGACCTACAGTGGATATATGTCGATGTGAGCACAGCTGGGCGCCGTATGTACAGCATGGGGGTAGCTCTAATACCAGCCAGATGCAACCCACGGCCATATAGGACCTACAGGCGATGTTCTTGAGTCGATATATGTCGATCTGAGCACAGCTGGGCCACGTATATACAGCATGGGGGTAGCTGTGATACCAGCCAGAGGCAACCCACGGCCATATAGGACCTACAGGCGATGCTCTTGAGTCGATATATGTCGATCTGAGCATAGCTGGGCCACGTATATACAGCATGGGGGTAGCTGTGATACCAGCCAGCTGCAACCCACGGCTATATAGGACCTACAGCCGATGTTCTTGAGTCTATATATGTCGATCTGAGCACAGCTGGGCCCCGTATATGCAGCATGGGGGTAGCTCTGATACCAGCCAGATGCAACCCACGGCCATATAGGACCTACAGTGGATATATGTCGATCTGTGCACAGCTGGGCGCCGTATATACAGCATGGGGGTAGCTCTAATACCAGCCAGATGCAACCCACGGCCATATAGGACCTAGAGGCGATGTTCTTGAGTCGATATATGTCGATCTGAGCACAGCTGGGCCACGTATATACAGCATGGGGGTAGCTGTGATACCAGCCAGCTGCAACCCACGGCTATATAGGACCACAGGCGATGTTCTTGAGTCGATATATGTCGATCTGAGCACAGCTGGGCCCCGTATATGCAGCATGGGGGTAGCTCTGATACCAGCCAGATGCAACCCAAGGCCATATAAGACCTACAGTGGATATATGTCGATGTGAGCACAGCTGGGCGCCGTATATACAGCATGGGGGTAGCTCCGATACCAGCCAGATGCAACCCACGGCCATATAGGACCTACAGGCGATGCTCTTGAATCGATATATGTCGATCTGAGCACAGCTGGGCCCCGTATATGCAGCATGGGGGTAGCTCTGATACCAGCCAGATGCTACCCACGGCTATATAGGACCTACAGGCGATGCTCTTGAGTCGATATATGTCGATCTGAGCACAGCTGGGCCACGTATATACAGCATGGGGGTAGCTGTGATACAAGCCAGCTGCAACCCACGGCTATATAGGACCTACAGGCGATATTCTTGAGTCGATATATGTCGATCTGAGCACAGCTGGGCCCCGTATATACAGCATGGGGGTAGCTCTGATACCAGCCAGATGCAACCCACGGCCATATAGGACCTACAGGCGATGCTCTTGAGTCGATATATGTCGATCTGAGCACAGCTGGGCCACGTATATACAGCATGGGGGTAGCTGTGATACCAGCCAGCTGCAACCCACGGCTATATAGGACCTACAGGCGATGTTCTTGAGTCGATATATGTCGATCTGAGCACAGCTGGGCCCCGTATATGCAGCATGGGGGTAGCCAGATGCAACCCACGGCCATATAGGACCTACAGTGGATATATGTCAATGTGAGCACAGCTGGGCGCCGTATATACAGCATGGGGGTAGCTCTAATACCAGCCAGATGCAACCCACGGCCATATAGGACCTACAGGCGTTCTTGAGTCGATATATGTCGATCTGAGCACAGCTGGGCCACGTATATACAGCATGGGGGTGGCTGTGATACAAGCCAGCTGCAACCCACGGCTATATAGGACCTACAGGCGTTGTTCTTGAGTCGATATAGGTCGATCTGAGCACAGCTGGGCCCCGTATATACAGCATGGGGGTAGCTCTGATACCAGCCAGATGCAACCCACGGCCATATAGGACCTACAGGCGATGCTCTTGAGTCGATATATGTCGATCTGAGCACAGCTGGGCCACGTATATACAGCATGGGGGTAGCTGTGATACAAGCCAGCTGCAACCCACGGCTATATAGGACCTACAGGCGTTGTTCTTGAGTCGATATATGTCGATCTGAGCACAGCTGGGCCCCGTATATACAGCATGGGGGTAGCTCTGATACCAGCCAGATGCAACCCACGGCCATATAGGACCTACAGGCGATGCTCTTGAGTCGATATATGTCGATCTGAGCACAGCTGGGCCACGTATATACAGCATGGGGGTAGCTCTGATACCAGCCAGATGCAACCCACGGCCATATAGGACCTACAGGCGATGCTCTTGAATCGATATATGTCGATCTGAGCACAGCTGGGCCCCGTATATGCAGCATGGGGGTAGCTCTGATACCAGCCAGATGCAACCCACGGCTATATAGGACCTACAGGCGATGCTCTTGAGTCGATATATGTCGATCTGAGCACAGCTGGGCCACGTATATACAGCATGGGGGTGGCTGTGATACAAGCCAGCTGCAACCCACGGCTATATAGGACCTACAGGCGATATTCTTGAGTCGATATATGTCGATCTGAGCACAGCTGGGCCCCGTATATACAGCATGGGGGTAGCTCTGATACCAGCCAGATGCAACCCACGGCCATATAGGACCTACAGGCGATGCTCTTGAGTCGATATATGTCGATCTGAGCACAGCTGGGCCACGTATATACAGCATGGGGGTAGCTGTGATACCAGCCAGCTGCAACCCACGGCTATATAGGACCTACAGGCGATGTTCTTGAGTCGATATATGTCGATCTGAGCACAGCTGGGCCCCGTATATGCAGCATGGGGGTAGCCAGATGCAACCCACGGCCATATAGGACCTACAGTGGATATATGTCAATGTGAGCACAGCTGGGCGCCGTATATACAGCATGGGGGTAGCTCTAATACCAGCCAGATGCAACCCACGGCCATATAGGACCTACAGGCGTTCTTGAGTCGATATATGTCGATCTGAGCACAGCTGGGCCACGTATATACAGCATGGGGGTGGCTGTGATACAAGCCAGCTGCAACCCACGGCTATATAGGACCTACAGGCGTTGTTCTTGAGTCGATATAGGTCGATCTGAGCACAGCTGGGCCCCGTATATACAGCATGGGGGTAGCTCTGATACCAGCCAGATGCAACCCACGGCCATATAGGACCTACAGGCGATGCTCTTGAGTCGATATATGTCGATCTGAGCACAGCTGGGCCACGTATATACAGCATGGGGGTAGCTGTGATACAAGCCAGCTGCAACCCACGGCTATATAGGACCTACAGGCGTTGTTCTTGAGTCGATATATGTCGATCTGAGCACAGCTGGGCCCCGTATATACAGCATGGGGGTAGCTCTGATACCAGCCAGATGCAACCCACGGCCATATAGGACCTACAGGCGATGCTCTTGAGTCGATATATGTCGATCTGAGCACAGCTGGGCCCCGTATATGCAGCATGGGGGTAGCTCTGATACCAGCCAGATGCAACCCACGGCCATATAGGACCTACAGTGGATATATGTCGATGTGAGCACAGCTGGGCGCCGTATGTACAGCATGGGGGTAGCTCTAATACCAGCCAGATGCAACCCACGGCCATATAGGACCTACAGGCGATGTTCTTGAGTCGATATATGTCGATCTGAGCACAGCTGGGCCACGTATATACAGCATGGGGGTAGCTGTGATACCAGCCAGAGGCAACCCACGGCCATATAGGACCTACAGGCGATGCTCTTGAGTCGATATATGTCGATCTGAGCATAGCTGGGCCACGTATATACAGCATGGGGGTAGCTGTGATACCAGCCAGCTGCAACCCACGGCTATATAGGACCTACAGCCGATGTTCTTGAGTCTATATATGTCGATCTGAGCACAGCTGGGCCCCGTATATGCAGCATGGGGGTAGCTCTGATACCAGCCAGATGCAACCCACGGCCATATAGGACCTACAGTGGATATATGTCGATCTGTGCACAGCTGGGCGCCGTATATACAGCATGGGGGTAGCTCTAATACCAGCCAGATGCAACCCACGGCCATATAGGACCTAGAGGCGATGTTCTTGAGTCGATATATGTCGATCTGAGCACAGCTGGGCCACGTATATACAGCATGGGGGTAGCTGTGATACCAGCCAGCTGCAACCCACGGCTATATAGGACCACAGGCGATGTTCTTGAGTCGATATATGTCGATCTGAGCACAGCTGGGCCCCGTATATGCAGCATGGGGGTAGCTCTGATACCAGCCAGATGCAACCCAAGGCCATATAAGACCTACAGTGGATATATGTCGATGTGAGCACAGCTGGGCGCCGTATATACAGCATGGGGGTAGCTCCGATACCAGCCAGATGCAACCCACGGCCATATAGGACCTACAGGCGATGCTCTTGAATCGATATATGTCGATCTGAGCACAGCTGGGCCCCGTATATGCAGCATGGGGGTAGCTCTGATACCAGCCAGATGCTACCCACGGCTATATAGGACCTACAGGCGATGCTCTTGAGTCGATATATGTCGATCTGAGCACAGCTGGGCCACGTATATACAGCATGGGGGTAGCTGTGATACAAGCCAGCTGCAACCCACGGCTATATAGGACCTACAGGCGATATTCTTGAGTCGATATATGTCGATCTGAGCACAGCTGGGCCCCGTATATACAGCATGGGGGTAGCTCTGATACCAGCCAGATGCAACCCACGGCCATATAGGACCTACAGGCGATGCTCTTGAGTCGATATATGTCGATCTGAGCACAGCTGGGCCACGTATATACAGCATGGGGGTAGCTGTGATACCAGCCAGCTGCAACCCACGGCTATATAGGACCTACAGGCGATGTTCTTGAGTCGATATATGTCGATCTGAGCACAGCTGGGCCCCGTATATGCAGCATGGGGGTAGCCAGATGCAACCCACGGCCATATAGGACCTACAGTGGATATATGTCAATGTGAGCACAGCTGGGCGCCGTATATACATCATGGGGGTAGCTCTAATACCAGCCAGATGCAACCCACGGCCATATAGGACCTACAGGCGTTCTTGAGTCGATATATGTCGATCTGAGCACAGCTGGGCCACGTATATACAGCATGGGGGTGGCTGTGATACAAGCCAGCTGCAACCCACGGCTATATAGGACCTACAGGCGTTGTTCTTGAGTCGATATAGGTCGATCTGAGCACAGCTGGGCCCCGTATATACAGCATGGGGGTAGCTCTGATACCAGCCAGATGCAACCCACGGCCATATAGGACCTACAGGCGATGCTCTTGAGTCGATATATGTCGATCTGAGCACAGCTGGGCCACGTATATACAGCATGGGGGTAGCTGTGATACAAGCCAGCTGCAACCCACGGCTATATAGGACCTACAGGCGTTGTTCTTGAGTCGATATATGTCGATCTGAGCACAGCTGGGCCCCGTATATACAGCATGGGGGTAGCTCTGATACCAGCCAGATGCAACCCACGGCCATATAGGACCTACAGGCGATGCTCTTGAGTCGATATATGTCGATCTGAGCACAGCTGGGCCACGTATATACAGCATGGGGGTAGCTCTGATACCAGCCAGATGCAACCCACGGCCATATAGGACCTACAGTGGATATATGTCGATGTGAGCACAGCTGGGCGCCGTATGTACAGCATGGGGGTAGCTCTAATACCAGCCAGATGCAACCCACGGCCATATAGGACCTACAGGCGATGTTCTTGAGTCGATATATGTCGATCTGAGCACAGCTGGGCCACGTATATACAGCATGGGGGTAGCTGTGATACCAGCCAGAGGCAACCCACGGCCATATAGGACCTACAGGCGATGCTCTTGAGTCGATATATGTCGATCTGAGCATAGCTGGGCCACGTATATACAGCATGGGGGTAGCTGTGATACCAGCCAGCTGCAACCCACGGCTATATAGGACCTACAGCCGATGTTCTTGAGTCTATATATGTCGATCTGAGCACAGCTGGGCCCCGTATATGCAGCATGGGGGTAGCTCTGATACCAGCCAGATGCAACCCACGGCCATATAGGACCTACAGTGGATATATGTCGATCTGAGCACAGCTGGGCGCCGTATATACAGCATGGGGGTAGCTCTAATACCAGCCAGATGCAACCCACGGCCATATAGGACCTAGAGGCGATGTTCTTGAGTCGATATATGTCGATCTGAGCACAGCTGGGCCACGTATATACAGCATGGGGGTAGCTGTGATACCAGCCAGCTGCAACCCACGGCTATATAGGACCACAGGCGATGTTCTTGAGTCGATATATGTCGATCTGAGCACAGCTGGGCCCCGTATATGCAGCATGGGGGTAGCTCTGATACCAGCCAGATGCAACCCAAGGCCATATAAGACCTACAGTGGATATATGTCGATGTGAGCACAGCTGGGCGCCGTATATACAGCATGGGGGTAGCTCCGATACCAGCCAGATGCAACCCACGGCCATATAGGACCTACAGGCGATGCTCTTGAATCGATATATGTCGATCTGAGCACAGCTGGGCCCCGTATATGCAGCATGGGGGTAGCTCTGATACCAGCCAGATGCTACCCACGGCTATATAGGACCTACAGGCGATGCTCTTGAGTCGATATATGTCGATCTGAGCACAGCTGGGCCACGTATATACAGCATGGGGGTAGCTGTGATACAAGCCAGCTGCAACCCACGGCTATATAGGACCTACAGGCGATATTCTTGAGTCGATATATGTCGATCTGAGCACAGCTGGGCCCCGTATATACAGCATGGGGGTAGCTCTGATACCAGCCAGATGCAACCCACGGCCATATAGGACCTACAGGCGATGCTCTTGAGTCGATATATGTCGATCTGAGCACAGCTGGGCCACGTATATACAGCATGGGGGTAGCTGTGATACCAGCCAGCTGCAACCCACGGCTATATAGGACCTACAGGCGATGTTCTTGAGTCGATATATGTCGATCTGAGCACAGCTGGGCCCCGTATATGCAGCATGGGGGTAGCTCTGATACCAGCCAGATGCAACCCACGGCCATATAGGACCTACAGTGGATATATGTCAATGTGAGCACAGCTGGGCGCCGTATATACAGCATGGGGGTAGCTCTAATACCAGCCAGATGCAACCCACGGCCATATAGGACCTACAGGCGATGTTCTTGAGTCGATATATGTCGATCTGAGCACAGCTGCGCCACGTATATACAGCATGGGGCTAGCTGTGATACCAGCCAGCTGCAACCCACGGCTATATAGGACCACAGGCGATATTCTTGAGTCGATATATGTCGATCTGAGCACAGCTGGGCCCCGTATATGCAGCATGGGGGTAGCTCTGATACCAGCCAGATGCAACCCAAGGCCATATAGGACCTACAGTGGATATATGTCGATGTGAGAACAGCTGGGCGCCGTATATACAACATGGGGGTAGCTCTGATACCAGCCAGATGCAACCCACGGCCATATAGGACCTACAGGAGATGCTCTTGAGTCGATATATGTCGATCTGAGCACAGCTGGGCCACGTATATACAGCATGGGGGTAGCTGTGATAACAGCCAGCTGCAACCCACGGCTATATAGGACCTACAGGCGATGTTCTTGAGTCGATATATGTCTATCTGAGCACAGCTGGGCCCCGTATATGCAGCATGGGGGTAGCTCTGATACCAGCCAGATGCAACCCACGGCCATATAGGACCTACAGTGGATATATGTCGATCTGAGCACAGCTGGGCGCCGTATATACAGCATGGGGGTAGCTCTAATACCAGCCAGATGCAACCCACGGCCATATAGGACCTACAGGCGATGTTCTTGAGTCGATATATGTCGATCTGAGCACAGCTGGGCCACGTATATACAGCATGGGGGTGGCTGTGATACAAGCCAGCTGCAACCCACGGCTATATAGGACCAACAGGCGATGCTCTTGAGTCGATATATGTCGATCTGAGCACAGCTGGGCCCCGTATATACAGCATGGGGGTAGCTCTGATACCAGCCAGATGCAACCCACGACCATATAGGACCTACAGGCGATGCTCTTGAGTCGATATATGTCGATCTGAGCACAGCTGGGCCCCGTATATGCAGCATGGGGGTAGCTCTGATACCAGCCAGATGCAACCCACGGCCATATAGGACCTACAGTGGATATATGTCGATGTGAGCACAGCTGGGCGCCGTATATACAGCATGGGAATAGCTCTGAAACCAGCCAGATGCAACCCACGGCCATATAGGACCTACAGGCGATGCTCTTGAGTCGATATATGTCGATCTGAGCACAGCTGGGCCACGTATATACAGCATGGGGGTAGCTGTGATACCAGCCAGCTGCAAGCCACGGCCATATAGGACCTACAGTGGATATATGTCGATGTGAGCACAGCTGGGCGCCGTATATACAGCATGGGGGTAGCTCTGATACCAGCCAGATGCAACCCACGGCCATATAGGACCTACAGGCGATGCTCTTGAGTCGATATGTCGATCTGAGCACAGCTGGGCCACGTATATACAGCATGGGGGTAGCTGTGATACCAGCCAGCTTCAACCCACGGCTATATAGGACCTACAGGCGATGTTCTTGAGTCGATATATGTCGATCTGAGCACAGCTGGGCCACGTATATACAGCATGGGGGTGGCTGTGATACAAGCCAGCTGCAACCCACGGCTATATAGGACCTACAGGCGATGTTCTTGAGTCGATATATGTCGATCTGAGCACAGTTGGGCCCCGTATATACAGCATGGGGGTAGCTCTGATACCAGCCAGATGCAACCCACGGCCATATAGGACCTACAGGCGATGCTCTTGAGTCGATATATGTCGATCTGAGCACAGCTGGGCCACGTATATACAGCATGGGGGTAGCTGTGATACAAGCCAGCTGCAACCCACGGCTATATAGGACCTACAGGCGTTGTTCTTGAGTCGATATATGTCGATCTGAGCACAGCTGGGCCCCGTATATACAGCATGGGGGTAGCTCTGATACCAGCCAGATGCAACCCACGGCCATATAGGACCTACAGGCGATGCTCTTGAGTCGATATATGTCGATCTGAGCACAGCTGGGCCACGTATATACAGCATGGGGGTAGCTCTGATACCAGCCAGATGCAACCCACGGCCATATAGGACCTACAGTGGATATATGTCGATGTGAGCACAGCTGGGCGCCGTATGTACAGCATGGGGGTAGCTCTAATACCAGCCAGATGCAACCCACGGCCATATAGGACCTACAGGCGATGTTCTTGAGTCGATATATGTCGATCTGAGCACAGCTGGGCCACGTATATACAGCATGGGGGTAGCTGTGATACCAGCTAGAGGCAACCCACGGCCATATAGGACCTACAGGCGATGCTCTTGAGTCGATATATGTCGATCTGAGCACAGCTGGGCCCCGTATATACAGCATGGGGGTAGCTCTGATACCAGCCAGATGCAACCCACGACCATATAGGACCTACAGGCGATGCTCTTGAGTCGATATATGTCGATCTGAGCACAGATGGGCCACGTATATACAGCATGGGGGTAGCTGTGATACCAGCCAGAGGCAACCCACGGCCATATAGGACCTACAGGCGATGCTCTTGAGTCGATATATGTCGATCTGAGCACAGCTGGGCCCCGTATATACAGCATGGGGGTAGCTCTGATACCAGCCAGATGCAACCCACGACCATATAGGACCTACAGGCGATGCTCTTGAGTCGATATATGTCGATCTGAGCACAGCTGGGCCACGTATATACAGCATGGGGGTAGCTGTGATACCAGCCAGAGGCAACCCACGGCCATATAGGACCTACAGGCGATGCTCTTGAGTCGATATATGTCGATCTGAGCACAGCTGGGCCCCGTATATACAGCATGGGGGTAGCTCTGATACCAGCCAGATGCAACCCACGACCATATAGGACCTACAGGCGATGCTCTTGAGTCGATATATGTCGATCTGAGCACAGCTGGGCCACGTATATACAGCATGGGGGTAGCTGTGATACCAGCCAGAGGCAACCCACGGCCATATAGGACCTACAGGCGATGCTCTTGAGTCGATATATGTCGATCTGAGCACAGCTGGGCCCCGTATATACAGCATGGGGGTAGCTCTGATACCAGCCAGATGCAACCCACGACCATATAGGACCTACAGGCGATGCTCTTGAGTCGATATATGTCGATCTGAGCACAGCTGGGCCACGTATATACAGCATGGGGGTAGCTGTGATACCAGCCAGAGGCAACCCACGGCCATATAGGACCTACAGGCGATGCTCTTGAGTCGATATATGTCGATCTGAGCACAGCTGGGCCACGTATATACAGCATGGGGGTAGCTGTGATACCAGCCAGCTGCAACCCACGGCTATATAGGACCTACAGGCGATGTTCTTGAGTCGATATATGTCGATCTGAGCACAGCTGGGCCCCGTATATGCAGCATGGGGGTAGCCAGATGCAACCCACGGCCATATAGGACCTACAGTGGATATATGTCAATGTGAGCACAGCTGGGCGCCGTATATACAGCATGGGGGTAGCTCTAATACCAGCCAGATGCAACCCACGGCCATATAGGACCTACAGGCGTTCTTGAGTCGATATATGTCGATCTGAGCACAGCTGGGCCACGTATATACAGCATGGGGGTGGCTGTGATACAAGCCAGCTGCAACCCACGGCTATATAGGACCTACAGGCGTTGTTCTTGAGTCGATATAGGTCGATCTGAGCACAGCTGGGCCCCGTATATACAGCATGGGGGTAGCTCTGATACCAGCCAGATGCAACCCACGGCCATATAGGACCTACAGGCGATGCTCTTGAGTCGATATATGTCGATCTGAGCACAGCTGGGCCACGTATATACAGCATGGGGGTAGCTGTGATACAAGCCAGCTGCAACCCACGGCTATATAGGACCTACAGGCGTTGTTCTTGAGTCGATATATGTCGATCTGAGCACAGCTGGGCCCCGTATATACAGCATGGGGGTAGCTCTGATACCAGCCAGATGCAACCCACGGCCATATAGGACCTACAGGCGATGCTCTTGAGTCGATATATGTCGATCTGAGCACAGCTGGGCCACGTATATACAGCATGGGGGTAGCTCTGATACCAGCCAGATGCAACCCACGGCCATATAGGACCTACAGTGGATATATGTCGATGTGAGCACAGCTGGGCGCCGTATGTACAGCATGGGGGTAGCTCTAATACCAGCCAGATGCAACCCACGGCCATATAGGACCTACAGGCGATGTTCTTGAGTCGATATATGTCGATCTGAGCACAGCTGGGCCACGTATATACAGCATGGGGGTAGCTGTGATACCAGCCAGAGGCAACCCACGGCCATATAGGACCTACAGGCGATGCTCTTGAGTCGATATATGTCGATCTGAGCATAGCTGGGCCACGTATATACAGCATGGGGGTAGCTGTGATACCAGCCAGCTGCAACCCACGGCTATATAGGACCTACAGCCGATGTTCTTGAGTCTATATATGTCGATCTGAGCACAGCTGGGCCCCGTATATGCAGCATGGGGGTAGCTCTGATACCAGCCAGATGCAACCCACGGCCATATAGGACCTACAGTGGATATATGTCGATCTGAGCACAGCTGGGCGCCGTATATACAGCATGGGGGTAGCTCTAATACCAGCCAGATGCAACCCACGGCCATATAGGACCTAGAGGCGATGTTCTTGAGTCGATATATGTCGATCTGAGCACAGCTGGGCCACGTATATACAGCATGGGGGTAGCTGTGATACCAGCCAGCTGCAACCCACGGCTATATAGGACCACAGGCGATGTTCTTGAGTCGATATATGTCGATCTGAGCACAGCTGGGCCCCGTATATGCAGCATGGGGGTAGCTCTGATACCAGCCAGATGCAACCCAAGGCCATATAAGACCTACAGTGGATATATGTCGATGTGAGCACAGCTGGGCGCCGTATATACAGCATGGGGGTAGCTCCGATACCAGCCAGATGCAACCCACGGCCATATAGGACCTACAGGCGATGCTCTTGAATCGATATATGTCGATCTGAGCACAGCTGGGCCCCGTATATGCAGCATGGGGGTAGCTCTGATACCAGCCAGATGCTACCCACGGCTATATAGGACCTACAGGCGATGCTCTTGAGTCGATATATGTCGATCTGAGCACAGCTGGGCCACGTATATACAGCATGGGGGTAGCTGTGATACAAGCCAGCTGCAACCCACGGCTATATAGGACCTACAGGCGATATTCTTGAGTCGATATATGTCGATCTGAGCACAGCTGGGCCCCGTATATACAGCATGGGGGTAGCTCTGATACCAGCCAGATGCAACCCACGGCCATATAGGACCTACAGGCGATGCTCTTGAGTCGATATATGTCGATCTGAGCACAGCTGGGCCACGTATATACAGCATGGGGGTAGCTGTGATACCAGCCAGCTGCAACCCACGGCTATATAGGACCTACAGGCGATGTTCTTGAGTCGATATATGTCGATCTGAGCACAGCTGGGCCCCGTATATGCAGCATGGGGGTAGCTCTGATACCAGCCAGATGCAACCCACGGCCATATAGGACCTACAGTGGATATATGTCAATGTGAGCACAGCTGGGCGCCGTATATACAGCATGGGGGTAGCTCTAATACCAGCCAGATGCAACCCACGGCCATATAGGACCTACAGGCGATGTTCTTGAGTCGATATATGTCGATCTGAGCACAGCTGGGCCACGTATATACAGCATGG
The DNA here is from genome assembly GCA_963942505.1 of Lordithon lunulatus. Lineage (NCBI taxonomy): Eukaryota > Metazoa > Arthropoda > Insecta > Coleoptera > Staphylinidae > Lordithon > Lordithon lunulatus. The sequence continues at coordinate 31,759,915 of OZ012670.1, read as the reverse complement.
GGCTAGCTGTGATACCAGCCAGCTGCAACCCACGGCTATATAGGACCACAGGCGATGTTCTTGAGTCGATATATGTCGATCTGAGCACAGCTGGGCCCCGTATATGCAGCATGGGGGTAGCTCTGATACCAGCCAGATGCAACCCAAGGCCATATAGGACCTACAGTGGATATATGTCGATGTGAGAACAGCTGGGCGCCGTATATACAACATGGGGGTAGCTCTGATACCAGCCAGATGCAACCCACGGCCATATAGGACCTACAGGAGATGCTCTTGAGTCGATATATGTCGATCTGAGCACAGCTGGGCCACGTATATACAGCATGGGGGTAGCTGTGATAACAGCCAGCTGCAACCCACGGCTATATAGGACCTACAGGCGATGTTCTTGAGTCGATATATGTCTATCTGAGCACAGCTGGGCCCCGTATATGCAGCATGGGGGTAGCTCTGATACCAGCCAGATGCAACCCACGGCCATATAGGACCTACAGTGGATATATGTCGATCTGAGCACAGCTGGGCGCCGTATATACAGCATGGGGGTAGCTCTAATACCAGCCAGATGCAACCCACGGCCATATAGGACCTACAGGCGATGTTCTTGAGTCGATATATGTCGATCTGAGCACAGCTGGGCCACGTATATACAGCATGGGGGTGGCTGTGATACAAGCCAGCTGCAACCCACGGCTATATAGGACCAACAGGCGATGCTCTTGAGTCGATATATGTCGATCTGAGCACAGCTGGGCCCCGTATATACAGCATGGGGGTAGCTCTGATACCAGCCAGATGCAACCCACGACCATATAGGACCTACAGGCGATGCTCTTGAGTCGATATATGTCGATCTGAGCACAGCTGGGCCCCGTATATGCAGCATGGGGGTAGCTCTGATACCAGCCAGATGCAACCCACGGCCATATAGGACCTACAGTGGATATATGTCGATGTGAGCACAGCTGGGCGCCGTATATACAGCATGGGAATAGCTCTGAAACCAGCCAGATGCAACCCACGGCCATATAGGACCTACAGGCGATGCTCTTGAGTCGATATATGTCGATCTGAGCACAGCTGGGCCACGTATATACAGCATGGGGGTAGCTGTGATACCAGCCAGCTGCAAGCCACGGCCATATAGGACCTACAGTGGATATATGTCGATGTGAGCACAGCTGGGCGCCGTATATACAGCATGGGGGTAGCTCTGATACCAGCCAGATGCAACCCACGGCCATATAGGACCTACAGGCGATGCTCTTGAGTCGATATGTCGATCTGAGCACAGCTGGGCCACGTATATACAGCATGGGGGTAGCTGTGATACCAGCCAGCTTCAACCCACGGCTATATAGGACCTACAGGCGATGTTCTTGAGTCGATATATGTCGATCTGAGCACAGCTGGGCCACGTATATACAGCATGGGGGTGGCTGTGATACAAGCCAGCTGCAACCCACGGCTATATAGGACCTACAGGCGATGTTCTTGAGTCGATATATGTCGATCTGAGCACAGTTGGGCCCCGTATATACAGCATGGGGGTAGCTCTGATACCAGCCAGATGCAACCCACGGCCATATAGGACCTACAGGCGATGCTCTTGAGTCGATATATGTCGATCTGAGCACAGCTGGGCCACGTATATACAGCATGGGGGTAACTGTAATACCAGCCAGCTGCAACCCACGGCTATATAGGACCTACAGGCGATGTTCTTGTGTCGATATATGTCGATCTAAGCACAGCTGGGCCCCGTATATGCAGCATGGTTGTAGCTCTGATACCAGCCAGATGCAACCCACGGCCATATAGGACCTACAGTGGATATATGTCGATGTGAGAACAGCTGGGCGCCGTATATGCAGCATGGGGGTAGCTCTGATACCAGCCAGATGCAACCCACGGCCATATAAGACCTACAGGCGATGCTCTTGAGTCGATATATGTCGATCTGAGCACAGCTGGACCACGTATATACAGCATGGGGGTAGCTGTGATACCAGCCAGCTGCAACCCACGGCTATATAGGACCTACAGGCGATGTTCTTGAGTCGATATATGTCGATCTGAGCACAGCTGGGCCCCGTATATGCAGCATGGGGGTAGCTCTGATACCAGCCAGATGCAACCCACGGCCATATAGGACCTACAGGCGATGTTCTTGAGTCGATATATGTCGATCTGAGCACAGCTGGGCCACGTATATACAGCATGGGGGTGGCTGTGATACAAGCCAGCTGCAAGCCACGGCTATATAGGACCTACAGGCGATGTTCTTGAGTCGATATATGTCGATCTGAGAACAGCTGGGCCCCGTATATACAGCATGGGGGTAGCTCTGATACCAGCCAGAAGCAACCCACGGCCATATAGGACCTACAGGCGATGCTCTTGAGTCGATATATGTCGATCTGAGCACAGCTGGGCCACGTATATACAGCATGGGGGTAGCTGTGATAACAGCCAGCTGCAACCCACGGCTATATAGGACCTACAGGCGATGTTCTTGAGTCGATATATGTCTATTTGAGCACAGCTGGGCCCCGTATATGCAGCATGGGGGTAGCTCTGATACCAGCCAGATGCAACCCACGGCCATATAGGACCTACAGGCGATGCTCTTGAGTCGATATATGTCGATCTGAGCACAGCTGGGCCACGTATATACAGCATGGGGGTAGCTGTGATACCAGCCAGCTGCATCCCACGGCTATATAGGACCTACAGGCGATGTTCTTGAGTCGATATATGTCGATCTGAGCACAGCTGGGCCCCGTATATGCAGCATGGGGGTAGCTCTGATACCAGCCAGATGCAACCCACGGCCATATAGGACCTACAGTGGATATATGTCGATGTGAGCACAGCTGGGCGCCGTATGTACAGCATGGGGGTAGCTCTAATACCAGCCAGATGCAACCCACGGCCATATAGGACCTACAGGCGATGTTCTTGAGTCGATATATGTCGATCTGAGCACAGCTGGGCCACGTATATACAGCATGGGGGTAGCTGTGATACCAGCCAGAGGCAACCCACGGCCATATAGGACCTACAGGCGATGCTCTTGAGTCGATATATGTCGATCTGAGCATAGCTGGGCCACGTATATACAGCATGGGGGTAGCTGTGATACCAGCCAGCTGCAACCCACGGCTATATAGGACCTACAGCCGATGTTCTTGAGTCTATATATGTCGATCTGAGCACAGCTGGGCCCCGTATATGCAGCATGGGGGTAGCTCTGATACCAGCCAGATGCAACCCACGGCCATATAGGACCTACAGTGGATATATGTCGATCTGTGCACAGCTGGGCGCCGTATATACAGCATGGGGGTAGCTCTAATACCAGCCAGATGCAACCCACGGCCATATAGGACCTAGAGGCGATGTTCTTGAGTCGATATATGTCGATCTGAGCACAGCTGGGCCACGTATATACAGCATGGGGGTAGCTGTGATACCAGCCAGCTGCAACCCACGGCTATATAGGACCACAGGCGATGTTCTTGAGTCGATATATGTCGATCTGAGCACAGCTGGGCCCCGTATATGCAGCATGGGGGTAGCTCTGATACCAGCCAGATGCAACCCAAGGCCATATAAGACCTACAGTGGATATATGTCGATGTGAGCACAGCTGGGCGCCGTATATACAGCATGGGGGTAGCTCCGATACCAGCCAGATGCAACCCACGGCCATATAGGACCTACAGGCGATGCTCTTGAATCGATATATGTCGATCTGAGCACAGCTGGGCCCCGTATATGCAGCATGGGGGTAGCTCTGATACCAGCCAGATGCTACCCACGGCTATATAGGACCTACAGGCGATGCTCTTGAGTCGATATATGTCGATCTGAGCACAGCTGGGCCACGTATATACAGCATGGGGGTAGCTGTGATACAAGCCAGCTGCAACCCACGGCTATATAGGACCTACAGGCGATATTCTTGAGTCGATATATGTCGATCTGAGCACAGCTGGGCCCCGTATATACAGCATGGGGGTAGCTCTGATACCAGCCAGATGCAACCCACGGCCATATAGGACCTACAGGCGATGCTCTTGAGTCGATATATGTCGATCTGAGCACAGCTGGGCCACGTATATACAGCATGGGGGTAGCTGTGATACCAGCCAGCTGCAACCCACGGCTATATAGGACCTACAGGCGATGTTCTTGAGTCGATATATGTCGATCTGAGCACAGCTGGGCCCCGTATATGCAGCATGGGGGTAGCCAGATGCAACCCACGGCCATATAGGACCTACAGTGGATATATGTCAATGTGAGCACAGCTGGGCGCCGTATATACAGCATGGGGGTAGCTCTAATACCAGCCAGATGCAACCCACGGCCATATAGGACCTACAGGCGTTCTTGAGTCGATATATGTCGATCTGAGCACAGCTGGGCCACGTATATACAGCATGGGGGTGGCTGTGATACAAGCCAGCTGCAACCCACGGCTATATAGGACCTACAGGCGTTGTTCTTGAGTCGATATAGGTCGATCTGAGCACAGCTGGGCCCCGTATATACAGCATGGGGGTAGCTCTGATACCAGCCAGATGCAACCCACGGCCATATAGGACCTACAGGCGATGCTCTTGAGTCGATATATGTCGATCTGAGCACAGCTGGGCCACGTATATACAGCATGGGGGTAGCTGTGATACAAGCCAGCTGCAACCCACGGCTATATAGGACCTACAGGCGTTGTTCTTGAGTCGATATATGTCGATCTGAGCACAGCTGGGCCCCGTATATACAGCATGGGGGTAGCTCTGATACCAGCCAGATGCAACCCACGGCCATATAGGACCTACAGGCGATGCTCTTGAGTCGATATATGTCGATCTGAGCACAGCTGGGCCACGTATATACAGCATGGGGGTAGCTCTGATACCAGCCAGATGCAACCCACGGCCATATAGGACCTACAGTGGATATATGTCGATGTGAGCACAGCTGGGCGCCGTATGTACAGCATGGGGGTAGCTCTAATACCAGCCAGATGCAACCCACGGCCATATAGGACCTACAGGCGATGTTCTTGAGTCGATATATGTCGATCTGAGCACAGCTGGGCCACGTATATACAGCATGGGGGTAGCTGTGATACCAGCCAGAGGCAACCCACGGCCATATAGGACCTACAGGCGATGCTCTTGAGTCGATATATGTCGATCTGAGCATAGCTGGGCCACGTATATACAGCATGGGGGTAGCTGTGATACCAGCCAGCTGCAACCCACGGCTATATAGGACCTACAGCCGATGTTCTTGAGTCTATATATGTCGATCTGAGCACAGCTGGGCCCCGTATATGCAGCATGGGGGTAGCTCTGATACCAGCCAGATGCAACCCACGGCCATATAGGACCTACAGTGGATATATGTCGATCTGAGCACAGCTGGGCGCCGTATATACAGCATGGGGGTAGCTCTAATACCAGCCAGATGCAACCCACGGCCATATAGGACCTAGAGGCGATGTTCTTGAGTCGATATATGTCGATCTGAGCACAGCTGGGCCACGTATATACAGCATGGGGGTAGCTGTGATACCAGCCAGCTGCAACCCACGGCTATATAGGACCACAGGCGATGTTCTTGAGTCGATATATGTCGATCTGAGCACAGCTGGGCCCCGTATATGCAGCATGGGGGTAGCTCTGATACCAGCCAGATGCAACCCAAGGCCATATAAGACCTACAGTGGATATATGTCGATGTGAGCACAGCTGGGCGCCGTATATACAGCATGGGGGTAGCTCCGATACCAGCCAGATGCAACCCACGGCCATATAGGACCTACAGGCGATGCTCTTGAATCGATATATGTCGATCTGAGCACAGCTGGGCCCCGTATATGCAGCATGGGGGTAGCTCTGATACCAGCCAGATGCTACCCACGGCTATATAGGACCTACAGGCGATGCTCTTGAGTCGATATATGTCGATCTGAGCTCAGCTGGGCCACGTATATACAGCATGGGGGTAGCTGTGATACAAGCCAGCTGCAACCCACGGCTATATAGGACCTACAGGCGATATTCTTGAGTCGATATATGTCGATCTGAGCACAGCTGGGCCCCGTATATACAGCATGGGGGTAGCTCTGATACCAGCCAGATGCAACCCACGGCCATATAGGACCTACAGGCGATGCTCTTGAGTCGATATATGTCGATCTGAGCACAGCTGGGCCACGTATATACAGCATGGGGGTAGCTGTGATACCAGCCAGCTGCAACCCACGGCTATATAGGACCTACAGGCGATGTTCTTGAGTCGATATATGTCGATCTGAGCACAGCTGGGCCCCGTATATGCAGCATGGGGGTAGCTCTGATACCAGCCAGATGCAACCCACGGCCATATAGGACCTACAGTGGATATATGTCAATGTGAGCACAGCTGGGCGCCGTATATACAGCATGGGGGTAGCTCTAATACCAGCCAGATGCAACCCACGGCCATATAGGACCTACAGGCGATGTTCTTGAGTCGATATATGTCGATCTGAGCACAGCTGGGCCACGTATATACAGCATGGGGCTAGCTGTGATACCAGCCAGCTGCAACCCACGGCTATATAGGACCACAGGCGATATTCTTGAGTCGATATATGTCGATCTGAGCACAGCTGGGCCCCGTATATGCAGCATGGGGGTAGCTCTGATACCAGCCAGATGCAACCCAAGGCCATATAGGACCTACAGTGGATATATGTCGATGTGAGAACAGCTGGGCGCCGTATATACAACATGGGGGTAGCTCTGATACCAGCCAGATGCAACCCACGGCCATATAGGACCTACAGGAGATGCTCTTGAGTCGATATATGTCGATCTGAGCACAGCTGGGCCACGTATATACAGCATGGGGGTAGCTGTGATAACAGCCAGCTGCAACCCACGGCTATATAGGACCTACAGGCGATGTTCTTGAGTCGATATATGTCTATCTGAGCACAGCTGGGCCCCGTATATGCAGCATGGGGGTAGCTCTGATACCAGCCAGATGCAACCCACGGCCATATAGGACCTACAGTGGATATATGTCGATCTGAGCACAGCTGGGCGCCGTATATACAGCATGGGGGTAGCTCTAATACCAGCCAGATGCAACCCACGGCCATATAGGACCTACAGGCGATGTTCTTGAGTCGATATATGTCGATCTGAGCACAGCTGGGCCACGTATATACAGCATGGGGGTGGCTGTGATACAAGCCAGCTGCAACCCACGGCTATATAGGACCAACAGGCGATGCTCTTGAGTCGATATATGTCGATCTGAGCACAGCTGGGCCCCGTATATACAGCATGGGGGTAGCTCTGATACCAGCCAGATGCAACCCACGACCATATAGGACCTACAGGCGATGCTCTTGAGTCGATATATGTCGATCTGAGCACAGCTGGGCCCCGTATATGCAGCATGGGGGTAGCTCTGATACCAGCCAGATGCAACCCACGGCCATATAGGACCTACAGTGGATATATGTCGATGTGAGCACAGCTGGGCGCCGTATATACAGCATGGGAATAGCTCTGAAACCAGCCAGATGCAACCCACGGCCATATAGGACCTACAGGCGATGCTCTTGAGTCGATATATGTCGATCTGAGCACAGCTGGGCCACGTATATACAGCATGGGGGTAGCTGTGATACCAGCCAGCTGCAAGCCACGGCCATATAGGACCTACAGTGGATATATGTCGATGTGAGCACAGCTGGGCGCCGTATATACAGCATGGGGGTAGCTCTGATACCAGCCAGATGCAACCCACGGCCATATAGGACCTACAGGCGATGCTCTTGAGTCGATATGTCGATCTGAGCACAGCTGGGCCACGTATATACAGCATGGGGGTAGCTGTGATACCAGCCAGCTTCAACCCACGGCTATATAGGACCTACAGGCGATGTTCTTGAGTCGATATATGTCGATCTGAGCACAGCTGGGCCACGTATATACAGCATGGGGGTGGCTGTGATACAAGCCAGCTGCAACCCACGGCTATATAGGACCTACAGGCGATGTTCTTGAGTCGATATATGTCGATCTGAGCACAGTTGGGCCCCGTATATACAGCATGGGGGTAGCTCTGATACCAGCCAGATGCAACCCACGGCCATATAGGACCTACAGGCGATGCTCTTGAGTCGATATATGTCGATCTGAGCACAGCTGGGCCACGTATATACAGCATGGGGGTAGCTGTGATACAAGCCAGCTGCAACCCACGGCTATATAGGACCTACAGGCGTTGTTCTTGAGTCGATATATGTCGATCTGAGCACAGCTGGGCCCCGTATATACAGCATGGGGGTAGCTCTGATACCAGCCAGATGCAACCCACGGCCATATAGGACCTACAGGCGATGCTCTTGAGTCGATATATGTCGATCTGAGCACAGCTGGGCCACGTATATACAGCATGGGGGTAGCTCTGATACCAGCCAGATGCAACCCACGGCCATATAGGACCTACAGTGGATATATGTCGATGTGAGCACAGCTGGGCGCCGTATGTACAGCATGGGGGTAGCTCTAATACCAGCCAGATGCAACCCACGGCCATATAGGACCTACAGGCGATGTTCTTGAGTCGATATATGTCGATCTGAGCACAGCTGGGCCACGTATATACAGCATGGGGGTAGCTGTGATACCAGCTAGAGGCAACCCACGGCCATATAGGACCTACAGGCGATGCTCTTGAGTCGATATATGTCGATCTGAGCACAGCTGGGCCCCGTATATACAGCATGGGGGTAGCTCTGATACCAGCCAGATGCAACCCACGACCATATAGGACCTACAGGCGATGCTCTTGAGTCGATATATGTCGATCTGAGCACAGATGGGCCACGTATATACAGCATGGGGGTAGCTGTGATACCAGCCAGAGGCAACCCACGGCCATATAGGACCTACAGGCGATGCTCTTGAGTCGATATATGTCGATCTGAGCACAGCTGGGCCCCGTATATACAGCATGGGGGTAGCTCTGATACCAGCCAGATGCAACCCACGACCATATAGGACCTACAGGCGATGCTCTTGAGTCGATATATGTCGATCTGAGCACAGCTGGGCCACGTATATACAGCATGGGGGTAGCTGTGATACCAGCCAGAGGCAACCCACGGCCATATAGGACCTACAGGCGATGCTCTTGAGTCGATATATGTCGATCTGAGCACAGCTGGGCCCCGTATATACAGCATGGGGGTAGCTCTGATACCAGCCAGATGCAACCCACGACCATATAGGACCTACAGGCGATGCTCTTGAGTCGATATATGTCGATCTGAGCACAGCTGGGCCACGTATATACAGCATGGGGGTAGCTGTGATACCAGCCAGAGGCAACCCACGGCCATATAGGACCTACAGGCGATGCTCTTGAGTCGATATATGTCGATCTGAGCACAGCTGGGCCCCGTATATACAGCATGGGGGTAGCTCTGATACCAGCCAGATGCAACCCACGACCATATAGGACCTACAGGCGATGCTCTTGAGTCGATATATGTCGATCTGAGCACAGCTGGGCCACGTATATACAGCATGGGGGTAGCTGTGATACCAGCCAGAGGCAACCCACGGCCATATAGGACCTACAGGCGATGCTCTTGAGTCGATATATGTCGATCTGAGCACAGCTGGGCCACGTATATACAGCATGGGGGTAGCTGTGATACCAGCCAGCTGCAACCCACGGCTATATAGGACCTACAGGCGATGTTCTTGAGTCGATATATGTCGATCTGAGCACAGCTGGGCCCCGTATATGCAGCATGGGGGTAGCCAGATGCAACCCACGGCCATATAGGACCTACAGTGGATATATGTCAATGTGAGCACAGCTGGGCGCCGTATATACAGCATGGGGGTAGCTCTAATACCAGCCAGATGCAACCCACGGCCATATAGGACCTACAGGCGTTCTTGAGTCGATATATGTCGATCTGAGCACAGCTGGGCCACGTATATACAGCATGGGGGTGGCTGTGATACAAGCCAGCTGCAACCCACGGCTATATAGGACCTACAGGCGTTGTTCTTGAGTCGATATAGGTCGATCTGAGCACAGCTGGGCCCCGTATATACAGCATGGGGGTAGCTCTGATACCAGCCAGATGCAACCCACGGCCATATAGGACCTACAGGCGATGCTCTTGAGTCGATATATGTCGATCTGAGCACAGCTGGGCCACGTATATACAGCATGGGGGTAGCTGTGATACAAGCCAGCTGCAACCCACGGCTATATAGGACCTACAGGCGTTGTTCTTGAGTCGATATATGTCGATCTGAGCACAGCTGGGCCCCGTATATACAGCATGGGGGTAGCTCTGATACCAGCCAGATGCAACCCACGGCCATATAGGACCTACAGGCGATGCTCTTGAGTCGATATATGTCGATCTGAGCACAGCTGGGCCACGTATATACAGCATGGGGGTAGCTCTGATACCAGCCAGATGCAACCCACGGCCATATAGGACCTACAGTGGATATATGTCGATGTGAGCACAGCTGGGCGCCGTATGTACAGCATGGGGGTAGCTCTAATACCAGCCAGATGCAACCCACGGCCATATAGGACCTACAGGCGATGTTCTTGAGTCGATATATGTCGATCTGAGCACAGCTGGGCCACGTATATACAGCATGGGGGTAGCTGTGATACCAGCCAGAGGCAACCCACGGCCATATAGGACCTACAGGCGATGCTCTTGAGTCGATATATGTCGATCTGAGCATAGCTGGGCCACGTATATACAGCATGGGGGTAGCTGTGATACCAGCCAGCTGCAACCCACGGCTATATAGGACCTACAGCCGATGTTCTTGAGTCTATATATGTCGATCTGAGCACAGCTGGGCCCCGTATATGCAGCATGGGGGTAGCTCTGATACCAGCCAGATGCAACCCACGGCCATATAGGACCTACAGTGGATATATGTCGATCTGAGCACAGCTGGGCGCCGTATATACAGCATGGGGGTAGCTCTAATACCAGCCAGATGCAACCCACGGCCATATAGGACCTAGAGGCGATGTTCTTGAGTCGATATATGTCGATCTGAGCACAGCTGGGCCACGTATATACAGCATGGGGGTAGCTGTGATACCAGCCAGCTGCAACCCACGGCTATATAGGACCACAGGCGATGTTCTTGAGTCGATATATGTCGATCTGAGCACAGCTGGGCCCCGTATATGCAGCATGGGGGTAGCTCTGATACCAGCCAGATGCAACCCAAGGCCATATAAGACCTACAGTGGATATATGTCGATGTGAGCACAGCTGGGCGCCGTATATACAGCATGGGGGTAGCTCCGATACCAGCCAGATGCAACCCACGGCCATATAGGACCTACAGGCGATGCTCTTGAATCGATATATGTCGATCTGAGCACAGCTGGGCCCCGTATATGCAGCATGGGGGTAGCTCTGATACCAGCCAGATGCTACCCACGGCTATATAGGACCTACAGGCGATGCTCTTGAGTCGATATATGTCGATCTGAGCACAGCTGGGCCACGTATATACAGCATGGGGGTAGCTGTGATACAAGCCAGCTGCAACCCACGGCTATATAGGACCTACAGGCGATATTCTTGAGTCGATATATGTCGATCTGAGCACAGCTGGGCCCCGTATATACAGCATGGGGGTAGCTCTGATACCAGCCAGATGCAACCCACGGCCATATAGGACCTACAGGCGATGCTCTTGAGTCGATATATGTCGATCTGAGCACAGCTGGGCCACGTATATACAGCATGGGGGTAGCTGTGATACCAGCCAGCTGCAACCCACGGCTATATAGGACCTACAGGCGATGTTCTTGAGTCGATATATGTCGATCTGAGCACAGCTGGGCCCCGTATATGCAGCATGGGGGTAGCTCTGATACCAGCCAGATGCAACCCACGGCCATATAGGACCTACAGTGGATATATGTCAATGTGAGCACAGCTGGGCGCCGTATATACAGCATGGGGGTAGCTCTAATACCAGCCAGATGCAACCCACGGCCATATAGGACCTACAGGCGATGTTCTTGAGTCGATATATGTCGATCTGAGCACAGCTGGGCCACGTATATACAGCATGGGGCTAGCTGTGATACCAGCCAGCTGCAACCCACGGCTATATAGGACCACAGGCGATGTTCTTGAGTCGATATATGTCGATCTGAGCACAGCTGGGCCCCGTATATGCAGCATGGGGGTAGCTCTGATACCAGCCAGATGCAACCCAAGGCCATATAGGACCTACAGTGGATATATGTCGATGTGAGAACAGCTGGGCGCCGTATATACAACATGGGGGTAGCTCTGATACCAGCCAGATGCAACCCACGGCCATATAGGACCTACAGGAGATGCTCTTGAGTCGATATATGTCGATCTGAGCACAGCTGGGCCACGTATATACAGCATGGGGGTAGCTGTGATAACAGCCAGCTGCAACCCACGGCTATATAGGACCTACAGGCGATGTTCTTGAGTCGATATATGTCTATCTGAGCACAGCTGGGCCCCGTATATGCAGCATGGGGGTAGCTCTGATACCAGCCAGATGCAACCCACGGCCATATAGGACCTACAGTGGATATATGTCGATCTGAGCACAGCTGGGCGCCGTATATACAGCATGGGGGTAGCTCTAATACCAGCCAGATGCAACCCACGGCCATATAGGACCTACAGGCGATGTTCTTGAGTCGATATATGTCGATCTGAGCACAGCTGGGCCACGTATATACAGCATGGGGGTGGCTGTGATACAAGCCAGCTGCAACCCACGGCTATATAGGACCAACAGGCGATGCTCTTGAGTCGATATATGTCGATCTGAGCACAGCTGGGCCCCGTATATACAGCATGGGGGTAGCTCTGATACCAGCCAGATGCAACCCACGACCATATAGGACCTACAGGCGATGCTCTTGAGTCGATATATGTCGATCTGAGCACAGCTGGGCCCCGTATATGCAGCATGGGGGTAGCTCTGATACCAGCCAGATGCAACCCACGGCCATATAGGACCTACAGTGGATATATGTCGATGTGAGCACAGCTGGGCGCCGTATATACAGCATGGGAATAGCTCTGAAACCAGCCAGATGCAACCCACGGCCATATAGGACCTACAGGCGATGCTCTTGAGTCGATATATGTCGATCTGAGCACAGCTGGGCCACGTATATACAGCATGGGGGTAGCTGTGATACCAGCCAGCTGCAAGCCACGGCCATATAGGACCTACAGTGGATATATGTCGATGTGAGCACAGCTGGGCGCCGTATATACAGCATGGGGGTAGCTCTGATACCAGCCAGATGCAACCCACGGCCATATAGGACCTACAGGCGATGCTCTTGAGTCGATATGTCGATCTGAGCACAGCTGGGCCACGTATATACAGCATGGGGGTAGCTGTGATACCAGCCAGCTTCAACCCACGGCTATATAGGACCTACAGGCGATGTTCTTGAGTCGATATATGTCGATCTGAGCACAGCTGGGCCACGTATATACAGCATGGGGGTGGCTGTGATACAAGCCAGCTGCAACCCACGGCTATATAGGACCTACAGGCGATGTTCTTGAGTCGATATATGTCGATCTGAGCACAGTTGGGCCCCGTATATACAGCATGGGGGTAGCTCTGATACCAGCCAGATGCAACCCACGGCCATATAGGACCTACAGGCGATGCTCTTGAGTCGATATATGTCGATCTGAGCACAGCTGGGCCACGTATATACAGCATGGGGGTAACTGTAATACCAGCCAGCTGCAACCCACGGCTATATAGGACCTACAGGCGATGTTCTTGTGTCGATATATGTCGATCTAAGCACAGCTGGGCCCCGTATATGCAGCATGGTTGTAGCTCTGATACCAGCCAGATGCAACCCACGGCCATATAGGACCTACAGTGGATATATGTCGATGTGAGAACAGCTGGGCGCCGTATATGCAGCATGGGGGTAGCTCTGATACCAGCCAGATGCAACCCACGGCCATATAAGACCTACAGGCGATGCTCTTGAGTCGATATATGTCGATCTGAGCACAGCTGGACCACGTATATACAGCATGGGGGTAGCTGTGATACCAGCCAGCTGCAACCCACGGCTATATAGGACCTACAGGCGATGTTCTTGAGTCGATATATGTCGATCTGAGCACAGCTGGGCCCCGTATATGCAGCATGGGGGTAGCTCTGATACCAGCCAGATGCAACCCACGGCCATATAGGACCTACAGGCGATGTTCTTGAGTCGATATATGTCGATCTGAGCACAGCTGGGCCACGTATATACAGCATGGGGGTGGCTGTGATACAAGCCAGCTGCAAGCCACGGCTATATAGGACCTACAGGCGATGTTCTTGAGTCGATATATGTCGATCTGAGAACAGCTGGGCCCCGTATATACAGCATGGGGGTAGCTCTGATACCAGCCAGAAGCAACCCACGGCCATATAGGACCTACAGGCGATGCTCTTGAGTCGATATATGTCGATCTGAGCACAGCTGGGCCACGTATATACAGCATGGGGGTAGCTGTGATAACAGCCAGCTGCAACCCACGGCTATATAGGACCTACAGGCGATGTTCTTGAGTCGATATATGTCTATTTGAGCACAGCTGGGCCCCGTATATGCAGCATGGGGGTAGCTCTGATACCAGCCAGATGCAACCCACGGCCATATAGGACCTACAGTGGATATATGTCGATCTGAGCACAGCTGGGCGCCGTATATACAGCATGGGGGTAGCTCTAATACCAGCCAGATGCAACCCACGGCCATATAGGACCTACAGGCGATGTTCTTGAGTCGATATATGTCGATCTGAGCACAGCTGGGCCACGTATATACAGCATGGGGGTGGCTGTGATACAAGCCAGCTGCAACCCACGGCTATATAGGACCTACAGGCGATGTTCATGAGTCGATATATGTCGATCTGAGCACAGCTGGGCCCCGTATATACAGCATGGGGGTAGCTCTGATACCAGCCAGATGCAACCCACGACCATATAGGACCTACAGGCGATGCTCTTGAGTCGATATATGTCGATCTGAGCACAGCTGGGCCCCGTATATGCAGCATGGGGGTAGCTCTGATACCAGCCAGATGCAACCCACGGCCATATAGGACCTACAGGCGATGTTCTTGAGTCGATATATGTCGATCTGAGCACAGCTGGGCCACGTATATACAGCATGGGGGTGGCTGTGATACAAGCCAGCTGCAACCCACGGCTATATAGGACCTACAGGCGAGGTTCTTGAGTCGATATATGTCGATCTGAGCACAGCTGGGCCCCGTATATACAGCATGGGGGTAGCTCTGATACCAGCCAGATGCAACCCACGGCCATATAGGACCTACAGGCGATGCTCTAGAGTCGATATATGTCGATCTGAGCACAGTTGGGCCACGTATATTCAGCATGGGGGTAGCTGTGATACCAGCCAGCTGCAACCCACGGCTATATAGGACCTACAGCCGATGTTCTTGAGTCTATATATGTCGATCTGAGCACAGCTGGGCCCCGTATATGCAGCATGGGGGTAGCTCTGATACCAGCCAGATGCAACCCACGGCCATATAGGACCTACAGTGGATATATGTCGATCTGATCACAGCTGGGCGCCGTATATACAGCATGGGGGTAGCTCTAATACCAGCCAGATGCAACCCACGGCCATATAGGACCTACAGGCGTTCTTGAGTCGATAAATGTCGATCTGAGCACAGCTGGGCCACGTATATACAGCATGGGGATGGCTGTGATACAAGCCAGCTGCAACGCACGGTTATATAGGACCTACAGGCGTTGTTCTTGAGTCGATATATGTCGATCTGAGCACAGCTGGGCCCCGTATATACAGCATGGGCGTAGCTCTGATACCAGCCAGATGCAACCCACGGCCATATAGGACCTACAGGCGATGCTCTTGAGTCGATATATGTCGATCTGAGCACAGCTGGGCCACGTATATACAGCATGGGGGTAGCTGTGATACAAGCCAGCTGCAACCCACGGCTATATAGGACCTACAGGCGTTGTTCTTGAGTCGATATATGTCGATCTGAGCACAGCTGGGCCCCGTATATACAGCATGGGGGTAGCTCTGATACCAGCCAGATGCAACCCACGGCCATATAGAACCTACAGGCGATGCTCTTGAGTCGATATATGTCGATCTGAGCACAGCTGGGCCACGTATATACAGCATGGTGGTAGCTGTGATACCAGCCAGCTGCATCCCACGGCTATATAGGACCTACAGGCGATGTTCTTGAGTCGATATATGTCGATCTGAGCACAGCTGGGCCTCGTATATGCAGCATGGGGGTAGCTCTGATACCAGCCAGATGCAACCCACGGCCATATAGGACCTACAGTGGATATATGTCGATGTGAGCACAGCTGGGCGCCGTATGTACAGCATGGGGGTAGCTCTAATACCAGCCAGATGCAACCCACGGCCATATAGGACCTACAGGCGATGTTCTTGAGTCGATATATGTCGATCTGAGCACAGCTGGGCCACGTATATACAGCATGGGGGTAGCTGTGATACCAGCCAGCTACAACCCACGGCTATATAGGACCACAGGCGCTGTTCTTGAGTCGATATATGTCGATCTGAGCACAGCTGGGCCCCGTATATGCAGCATGGGGGTAGCTCTGATACCAGCCAGATGCAACCCACGGCCATTTAGGACCTACAGGCGATGCTCTTGAGTCGATATATGTCGATCTGAGCATAGCTGGGCCACGTATATACAGCATGGGGGTAGCTGTGATACCAGCCAGCTGCAACCCACGGCTATATAGGACCTACAGCCGATGTTCTTGAGTCTATATATGTCGATCTGAGCACAGCTGGGCCCCGTATATGCAGCATGGGGGTAGCTCTGATACCAGCCAGATGCAACCCACGGCCATATAGGACCTACAGTGGATATATGTCGATCTGAGCACAGCTGGGCGCCGTATATACAGCATGGGGGTAGCTCTAATACCAGCCAGATGCAACCCACGGCCATATAGGACCTAGAGGCGATGTTCTTGAGTCGATATATGTCGATCTGAGCACAGCTGGGCCACGTATATACAGCATGGGGGTAGCTGTGATACCAGCCAGCTGCAACCCACGGCTATATAGGACCACAGGCGATGTTCTTGAGTCGATATATGTCGATCTGAGCACAGCTGGGCCCCGTATATGCAGCATGGGGGTAGCTCTGATACCAGCCAGATGCAACCCAAGGCCATATAAGACATACAGTGGATATATGTCGATGTGAGCACAGCTGGGCGCCGTATATACAGCATGGGGGTAGCTCTGATACCAGCCAGATGCAACCCACGGCCATATAGGACCTACAGGCGATGCTCTTGAATCGATATATGTCGATCTGAGCACAGCTGTGCCCCGTATATGCAGCATGGGGGTAGCTCTGATACCAGCCAGATGCAACCCACGGCTATATAGGACCTACAGGCGATGCTCTTGAGTCGATATATGTCGATCTGAGCACAGCTGGGCCAAGTATATACAGCATGGGGGTGGCTGTGATACAAGCCAGCTGCAACCCACGGCTATATAGGACCTACAGGCGATGTTCTTGAGTCGATATATGTCGATCTGAGCACAGCTGGGCCCCGTATATACAGCATGGGGGTAGCTCTAATACCAGCCAGATGCAACCCACGGCCATATAGGACCTACAGGCGATTTTCTTGAGTCGATATATATCGATCTGAGCACAGCTGGGCCACGTATATACAGCATGGGGGTAGCTGTGATACCAGCCAGCTGCAACCCACGGCTATATAGGACCTACAGGCGATGTTCTTGAGTCGATATATGTCGATCTGAGCACAGCTGGGCCCCGTATATGCAGCATGGGGGTAGCTCTGATACCAGCCAGATGCAACCCACGGCCATATAGGACCTACAGTGGATATATGTCAATGTGAGCACAGCTGGGCGCCGTATATACAGCATGGGGGTAGCTCTAATACCAGCCAGATGCAACCCACGGCCATATAGGACCTACAGGCGATGTTCTTGAGTCGATATATGTCGATCTGAGCACAGCTGGGCCACGTATATACAGCATGGAGGTAGCTGTGATACCAGCCAGCTGCAACCCACGGCTATATAGGACCACAGGCGATGTTCTTGAGTCGATATATGTCGATCTGAGCACAGCTGGGCCCCGTATATGCAGCATGGGGGTAGCTCTGATACCAGCCAGATGCAACCCAAGGCCATATAGGACCTACAGTGGATATATGTCGATGTGAGCACAGCTGGGCGCCGTATATACAACATGGGGGTAGCTCTGATACCAGCCAGATGCAACCCACGGCCATATAGAACCTACAGGCGATGTTCTTGAGTCGATATATGTCGATCTGAGCACAGCTGGGCCACGTATATACAGCATGGAGGTAGCTGTGATACCAGCCAGCTGCAACCCACGGCTATATAGGACCACAGGCGATGTTCTTGAGTCGATATATGTCGATCTGAGCACAGCTGGGCCACGTATATACAGCATGGGGGTAGTTGTGATAACAGCCAGCTGCAACCCACGGCTATATAGGACCTACAGGCGATGTTCTTGAGTCGATATTTGTCTATCTGAGCACAGCTGGGCGCCGTATATGCAGCATGGGGGTAGCTCTGATACCAGCCAGATGCAACCCACGGCCATATAGGACCTACAGTGGATATATGTCGATCTGAGCACAGCTGGGCGCCGTATATACAGCATGGGGGTAGCTCTAATACCAGCCAGATGCAACCCACGGCCATATAGGACCTACAGTGGATATATGTCGATCTGAGCACAGCTGGGCGCCGTATATACAGCATGGGGGTAGCTCTGATACCAGCCAGATGCAACCCACGGCCATATAGGACCTACAGGCGATGCTCTTGAGTCGATATATGTCGATATGAGCACAGCTGGGCCACGTATATACAGCATGGGGGTAGTTGTGATAACAGCCAGCTGCAACCCACGGCTATATAGGACCTACAGGCGATGTTCTTGAGTCGATATATGTCGATCTGAGCACAGCTGGGCCTCATATATACAGCGGGGGGTAGCTCTGATACCAGCCAGATGCAACCCACGGCCATATAGGACCTGCAGGCGATGCTCTTGAGGCGATATATGTCGATCTGAGCACAGCTGGGCCACGTATATACAGCATGGGGGTAGCTGTGATACCAGCCAGCTGCAACCCACGGCTATATAGGACCTACAGGCGATGTTCTTGAGTCGATATATGTCGATCTGAGCACAGCTGGGCCCCGTATATGCAGCATGGGGGTAGCTCTGATACCAGCCAGATGCAACCCACGGCCATATAGGACCTACAGTGGATATATGTCGATGTGAGCACAGCTGGGCGCCGTATATACAGTATGGGGGTAGCTCTAATACCAGCCAGATGCAACCCACGGCCATATAGGACCAACAGGCGATGTTCTTGAGTCGATATATGTCGATCTGAGCACAGCTGGGCCACGTATATACAGCATGGGGGTAGCTGTGATACCAGCCAGCTGCAACCCACGGCTATATAGGACCACAGGCAATGTTCTTGAGTCGATATATGTCGATCTGAGCACAGCTGGGCCACGTATATACAGCATGGGGGTAGTTGTGATACCAGCCAGCTGCAACCCACGGCTATATAGGACCTACATGCGATGTTCTTGAGTCGACAAAAGTCGATCTGAGCACAGCTGGGCCCCGTATATGCAGCATGGGGGTAGCTCTGATAACAGCCAGATGCAACCCACGGCCATTTAGGACCTACAGTGGATATATGTCGATGTGAGCACAGCTGGCCGCCGTATATACAGCACGGGGGTAGCTCTAATACCAGCCAGATGCAACCCACGGCCATATAGGACCTACAGGCGATGTTCTTGAGTCGATATATGTCGATCTGAGCACAGCTGGGCCACGTATATACATAATGGGGGTAGCTGTGATACCAGCCAGCTGCAACCCACGGCTATATAGGACCACAGGCGATGTTCTTGAGTCGATATATGTCGATCAGAGCACAGCTGGGCCCCGTATATGCAGCATGGGGGTAGCTCTGATACCAGCCAGATGCAACCCACGGCAATATAGGACCTACAGTGGATATATGTCGATGTGAGCACAGCTGGGCGCCGTATATACAGCATGGGAATAGCTCTGATACCAGCCAGATGCAACCCACGGCCATATAGGACCTACAGGCGATGCTCTTGAGTCGATATATGTCGATCTGAGCACAGCTGGGCCACGTATATACAGCATGGGGGTAGCTGTGATACCAGCCAGCTGCAACCCACGGCTATATAGGACATACAGGCGATGTTCTTGAGTCGATATATGTCGATCTGAGCACAGCTGGGCCCTGTATATGCAGCATGGGGGTAGCTCTGATACCAGCCAGATGCAACCCACGGCCATATAGGACCTACAGTGAATATATGTCGATCTGAGCACAGCTGGGCGCCGTATATACAGCATGGGGGTAGCTCTAATACCAGCCAGATGCAACCCACGGCCATATATGACCTACAGGCGATGTTCTTGAGTCGTTATATGTCTATCTGAGCACAGCTGGGCCACGTATATACAGCATGGGGGTGGCTGTGATACAAGCCAGCTGCAACCCACGGCTATATAGGACCTACAGGCGATGTTCTTGAGTCGATATATGTCGATCTGAGAACAGCTGGGCCTCGTATATACAGCATGGGGGTAGCTCTGATACCAGCCAGATGCAACCCACGGCCATATAGGACCTACAGGCGATGCTCTTGAGTCGAAATATGTCGATCTGAGCACAGCTGGGCCACGTATATACAGCATGGGGGTAGCTGTGATACCAGCCAGCTGCAACCCACGGCTATATAGGACCTACAGGCGATGTTCTTGAGTCGATATATGTCGATCTGAGCACAGCTGGGCCACGTATATACAGCATGGGGGTAGCTGTGATACCAGCCAGCTGCAACCCACGGCTATATAGGACCTACAGGCGATGTTCTTGAGTCGACAAATGTCGATCTGAGCACAGCTGGGCCCCGTATATGCAGCATGGGGGTAGCTCTGATACCAGCCAGATGCAACCCACGGCCATATAGGACCTACAGTGGATATATGTCGATGTGAGCACAGCTGGGCGCCGTATATGCAGCATGGGGGTAGCTCTAATACCTGCCAGATGCAACCCACGGCCATATAGGACTTACAGGCGATGTTCTTGAGTCGATATATGTCGATCTGAGCACAGCTGGGCCACGTATATACAGCATGCGGGTAGCTGTGATACCAGCCAGCTGCAACCCACGGCTATATAGGACCACAGGCGATGTTCTTGAGTTGATTTATGTCGATCTGAGCACAGCTGGGCCCCGTATATGCAGCATGGGGGTAGCTCTGATACCAGCCAGATGCAACCCACGGCAATATAGGACCTACAGTGGATATATGTCGATGTGAGCACAGCTGGGCGCCGTATATACAGCATGGGAATAGCTGTGATACCAGCCAGATGCAACCCACGGCCATATAGGACCTACAGGCGATGCTCTTGAGTCGATATATGTCGATCTGAGCACAGCTGGGCCACGTATATACAGCATGGGTGTAGCTGTGATACCAGCCAGCTGCAACCCACGGCTATATAGGACCGACAAGCGATGTTCTTGAGTCGATATATGTCGATCTGAGCACAGCTGGGCCCCGTATATGCAGAATGGGGGTAGCTCTGATACCAGCCAGATGCAACCCACGGCCATATAGGACCTACAGTGGATATATGTCGATCTGAGCACAGCTGGGCGCCGTATATACAGCATGGGGGTAGCTCTAATATCAGCCAGATGCAACCCACAGCCATATAGGACCTACAGGCGATGTTCTTGAATCGATATATGTCGATCTGAGCACAGCTGGGCCACGTATATACAGCATGGGGGTAGCTGTGATACCAGCCAGCTGCAACCCACGGCTATATAGGACCACAGGCGATGTTCTTGAGTCGATATATATCGATCTGAGCACAGCTGGGTCCCGTATATGCAGCATGGGGGTAGCTCTGATACCAGCCAGATGCAACCCACGGCCATATAGGACCTACAGTGGATATATGTCGATCTGAGCACAGCTGGGCGCCGTATATACAGCATGGGGGTAGCTCTAATATCAGCCAGATGCAACCCACAGCCATATAGGACCTACAGGCGATGTTCTTGAATCGATATATGTCGATCTGAGCACAGCTGGGCCACGTATATACAGCATGGGGGTAGCTGTGATACCAGCCAGCTGCAACCCACGGCTATATAGGACCACAGGCGATGTTCTTGAGTCGATATATATCGATCTGAGCACAGCTGGGTCCCGTATATGCAGCATGGGGGTAGCTCTGATACCAGCCAGATGCAACCCACGGCCATATAGGACCTACAGGCGATGCTCTTGAGTCGATATATGTCGATCTGAGCACAGCTTAGCCACGTATATACAGCATGGGGGTAGCTGTGATACCAGCCAGCTGCAACCCACGGCTATATAGGACCTACAGGCGATGTTCTTGAGTCGATATATGTCGATCTGAGCACAGCTGGGCCCCGTATATGCAGCATGGGGGTAGCTCTGATACCAGCCGGATGCAACCCACGGCCATATAGGACCTACAGTGGATATATGTCGATCTGAGCACAGCTGGGCGCCGTATATATAGCATGGGGGTAGCTCTAATACCAGCCAGATGCAACCCACGGCCATATAGGACCTACAGGCGATGTTCTTGAGTCGATATATGTCGATCTGAGCACAGCTGGGCCACGTATATACAGCATGGGGGTAGCTATGATACCAGCCAGCTGCAACCCACGGCTATATAGGACCTACAGGCGATGTTCTTGAGTCGATATATATATATCGATCTGAGCACAGCTGGGCCCCGTATATGCAGCATGGGGGTAGCTCTGATACCAACCAGATGCAACCCACGGCCATATAGGACCTACAGTGGATATATGTCGATCTGAGCACAGCTGGGCGCCGTATATACAGCATGGGGGTAGCTCTAGTACCAGCCAGATGCAACCCACGGCCATATAGGACCTACAGGCGATGTTCTTGAGTCGATATATGTCGATCTGAGCACAGCTGGGCCACGTATATACAGCATGGGGGTGGCTGTGATACAAGCCAGCTGCAACCCACGGCTATATAGGACCTACAGGCGATGTTCTTGAGTCGATATATGTCGATCTGAGCACAGCTGGGCCCCGTATATACAGCATGGGGGTAGCTCTGATACCAGCCAGATGCAACCCACGGCCATATACGACCTACAGGCGATGCTCTTGAGTCGATATATGTCGATCTGAGCACAGCTGGGCCACGTATATACAGCATGGGGGTAGCTGTGATACCAGCCAGCTGCAACCCACGGCTATATAGGACCTACAGGTGATGTTCTTGAGTCGATATATGTCGATCTGAGCACAGCTGGGCCCCGTATATGCAGCATGGGGGTAGCTCTGATACCATCCAGATGCAACCCACGGCCATATAGGACCTACAGTGGATATATGTCGATCTGAGCACAGCTGGGCGCCGTATATACAGCATGGGGGTAGCTCTAATACCAGTCAGATGCAACCCACGGCCATATAGGACCTACAGGCGATGTTCTTGAGTCGATATATGTCGATCTGAGCACAGCTGGGCCACGTATATACAGCATGGGGGTGGCTGTGATACAAGCCAGCTGCAACCCACGGCTATATAGGACCTACAGGCGATGTTCTTGAGTCGATATATGTCGATCTGAGCACAGCTGGGCCCCGTATATGCAGCATGGGGGTAGCTCTGATACCAGCCAGATGCAACCCACGGCCATATAGGACCTACAGTGGATATATGTCGATGTGAGCACAGCTGGGCGCCGTATATACAGCATGGGGGTAGCTCTAATACCAGCCAGATGCAACCCACGGCCATATAGGACCAACAGGCGATGTTCTTGAGTCGATATATGTCGATCTGAGCACAGCTGGGCCACGTATATACAGCATGGGGGTAGCTGTGATACCAGCCAGCTGCAACCCACGGCTATATAGGACCACAGGCGATGTTCTTGAGTCGATATATGTCGCTCTGAGCACAGCTGGGCCACGTATATACAGCATGGGGGTAGTTGTGATACCAGCCAGCTGCAACCCACGGCTATATAGGACCTACAGGCGATGTTCTTGAGTCGATATATGTCGATCTGAGCAAAGCTGGGCCCCGTATATGCAGCTTGGGGGTAGCTCTGATACCAGCCAGATGCAACCCACGGCCATATAGGACCTACAGTGGATATATGTCGATCTGAGCACAGCTGGGCGCCGTATATACAGCATGGGGGTAGCTCTAATACCAGCCAGATGCAACCCACGGCCATATAGGACCTACAGGCGATGTTCTTGAGTCGATATATGTCGATCTGAGCACAGCTGGGCCACGTATATACAGCATGGGGGTGGCTGTGATACAAGCCAGCTGCAACCCACGGCTATATAGGACCTACAGGCGATGTTCTTGAGTCGATATATGTCGATCTGAGCACAGCTGGGCCCCGTATATACAGCATGGGGGTAGCTCTGATACCAGCCAGATGCAAGCAACCCAGGGCCATATAGGACCTACAGGCGAAGCTCTTGAGTAGATATATGTCGATCTGAGCACAGCTGGGCCACGTATATACAGCATGGGGGTAGCTGTGATACCAGCCAGCTGCAACCCACGGCTATATAGGACCTACAGGCGATGTTCTTGAGTCGATATATGTCGATCTGAGCACAGCTGGGCCCCATATATGCAGCATGGGGGTAGCTCTGATACCAGCCAGATGCACGGCCATATAGGACCTACAGTGGATATATGTCGATCTGAGCATAGCTGGGCGCCGTATATACAGCATGGGGGTAGCTCTAATACCAGCCAGATGCAACCCACGGCCATATAGGACCTACAGGCGATGTTCTTGAGTCGATATATGTCGATCTGAGCACAGCTGGGCCACGTATATACAGCATGGGGGTAGCTGTGATACCAGCCAGCTGAAACCCACGGCTATATAGGACCTACAGGCGATGTTCTTGAGTCGATATATGTCGATCTGAGCACAGCTGGGCCACGTATATACAGCATGGGGGTAGCTGTGATACCAGCCAGCTGAAACCCACGGCTATATAGGACCTACAGGCGATGTTCTTGAGTCGATATATGTCGATCTGAGCACAGCTGGGCCACGTATATACAGCATGGGAGTAGCTGTGATACCAGCCAGCTGCAACCCACGGCTATATAGGACCTACAGGCGATGTTCTTGAGTCGATATATGTCGATATGAGCACAGCTGGGCCCCGCATATGCAGCATGGGGGTAGCTCTGCTACCAGCCAGATGCAACCCTCGGCCATATAGGACCTACAGGCGACGTTCTTGAGGTCGATATATGTCGATCTGAGCACAGCTGGGCCACGTATATACAGCATGGGGGTAGCTGTGATACCAGCCAGCTGCAACCCACGGCTATATAGGACCACAGGCGATGTACTTGAGTCGATATATGCCGATCTGAGCACAGCTGGGCCCCGTATATTCAGCATGGGGGTAGCTCTGATACCAGCCAGATGCAACCCACGGCCATATAGGACCTAAAGTGGATATATGTCGATGTGAGCACAGCTGGGCGCCGTATATACATCATGGAGGTAGCTCTGATACCAGCCAGATGCAACCCACGGCCATATAGGACCTACAGGCGATGCTCTTGAGTCGATATATGTCGATCTGAGCACAGCTGGGCCACGTATATACAGCATGGGGGTAGCTGTAATACCAGCCAGCTGCAACCCACGGCTATATAGGACCTACAGGCGATGTTCTTGAGTCGATATATGTAGATCTGAGCAAAGCTGGGCCCCGTATATGCAGCTTGGGGGTAGCTCTGATACCAGCCAGATGCAACCCACGGCCATATAGGACCTACAGTGGATATATGTCGATCTGAGCACAGCTGGGCGCCGTATATACAGCATGGGGGTAGCTCTAATACCAGCCAGATGCAACCCACGGCCATATACGACCTACAGGCGATGTTCTTGAGTCGATATATGTCGATCTGAGCACAGCTGGGCCACGTATATACAGCATGGGGGTGGCTGTGATACAAGCCAGCTGCAACCCACGGCTATATAGGACCTACAGGCGATGTTCTTGAGTCGTTATATGTCGATCTGAGCACAGCTGGGCCCCGTATATACAGCATGGGGGTAGCTCTGATACCAGCCAGATGCAAGCAACCCAGGGCCATATAGGACCTACAGGCGAAGCTCTTGAGTCGATATATGTCGATCTGAGCACAGCTGGGCCACGTATATACAGCATGGGGGTAGCTGTGATACCAGCCAGCTGCAACCCACGGCTATATAGGACCTACAGGCGATGTTCTTGAGTCGATATATGTCGATCTGAGCACAGCTGGGCCCCATATATGCAGCATGGGGGTAGCTCTGATACCAGCCAGATGCAACCCACGGCCATATAGGACCTACAGTGGATATATGTCGATCTGAGCATAGCTGGGCGCCGTATATACAGCATGGGGGTAGCTCTAATACCAGCCAGATGCAACCCACGGCCATATAGGACCTACAGGCGATGTTCTTGAGTCGATATATGTCGATCTGAGCACAGCTGGGCCACGTATATACAGCATGGGGGTGGCTGTGATACAAGCCAGCTGCAACCCACGGCTATATAGGACCTACAGGCGATGTTCTTGAGTCGATATATGTCGATCTGAGCACAGTTGGGCCCCGTATATACAGCATGGGGGTAGCTCTGATACCAGCCAGATGCAACCCACGGCCATATAGGACCTACAGGCGATGCTCTTGAGTCGATATATGTCGATCTGAGCACAGCTGGGCCACGTATATACAGCATGGGGGTAACTGTAATACCAGCCAGCTGCAACCCACGGCTATATAGGACCTACAGGCGATGTTCTTGTGTCGATATATGTCGATCTAAGCACAGCTGGGCCCCGTATATGCAGCATGGTTGTAGCTCTGATACCAGCCAGATGCAACCCACGGCCATATAGGACCTACAGTGGATATATGTCGATGTGAGAACAGCTGGGCGCCGTATATGCAGCATGGGGGTAGCTCTGATACCAGCCAGATGCAACCCACGGCCATATAAGACCTACAGGCGATGCTCTTGAGTCGATATATGTCGATCTGAGCACAGCTGGACCACGTATATACAGCATGGGGGTAGCTGTGATACCAGCCAGCTGCAACCCACGGCTATATAGGACCTACAGGCGATGTTCTTGAGTCGATATATGTCGATCTGAGCACAGCTGGGCCCCGTATATGCAGCATGGGGGTAGCTCTGATACCAGCCAGATGCAACCCACGGCCATATAGGACCTACAGGCGATGTTCTTGAGTCGATATATGTCGATCTGAGCACAGCTGGGCCACGTATATACAGCATGGGGGTGGCTGTGATACAAGCCAGCTGCAAGCCACGGCTATATAGGACCTACAGGCGATGTTCTTGAGTCGATATATGTCGATCTGAGAACAGCTGGGCCCCGTATATACAGCATGGGGGTAGCTCTGATACCAGCCAGAAGCAACCCACGGCCATATAGGACCTACAGGCGATGCTCTTGAGTCGATATATGTCGATCTGAGCACAGCTGGGCCACGTATATACAGCATGGGGGTAGCTGTGATAACAGCCAGCTGCAACCCACGGCTATATAGGACCTACAGGCGATGTTCTTGAGTCGATATATGTCTATTTGAGCACAGCTGGGCCCCGTATATGCAGCATGGGGGTAGCTCTGATACCAGCCAGATGCAACCCACGGCCATATAGGACCTACAGTGGATATATGTCGATCTGAGCACAGCTGGGCGCCGTATATACAGCATGGGGGTAGCTCTAATACCAGCCAGATGCAACCCACGGCCATATAGGACCTACAGGCGATGTTCTTGAGTCGATATATGTCGATCTGAGCACAGCTGGGCCACGTATATACAGCATGGGGGTGGCTGTGATACAAGCCAGCTGCAACCCACGGCTATATAGGACCTACAGGCGATGTTCATGAGTCGATATATGTCGATCTGAGCACAGCTGGGCCCCGTATATACAGCATGGGGGTAGCTCTGATACCAGCCAGATGCAACCCACGACCATATAGGACCTACAGGCGATGCTCTTGAGTCGATATATGTCGATCTGAGCACAGCTGGGCCCCGTATATGCAGCATGGGGGTAGCTCTGATACCAGCCAGATGCAACCCACGGCCATATAGGACCTACAGGCGATGTTCTTGAGTCGATATATGTCGATCTGAGCACAGCTGGGCCACGTATATACAGCATGGGGGTGGCTGTGATACAAGCCAGCTGCAACCCACGGCTATATAGGACCTACAGGCGAGGTTCTTGAGTCGATATATGTCGATCTGAGCACAGCTGGGCCCCGTATATACAGCATGGGGGTAGCTCTGATACCAGCCAGATGCAACCCACGGCCATATAGGACCTACAGGCGATGCTCTAGAGTCGATATATGTCGATCTGAGCACAGTTGGGCCACGTATATTCAGCATGGGGGTAGCTGTGATACCAGCCAGCTGCAACCCACGGCTATATAGGACCTACAGCCGATGTTCTTGAGTCTATATATGTCGATCTGAGCACAGCTGGGCCCCGTATATGCAGCATGGGGGTAGCTCTGATACCAGCCAGATGCAACCCACGGCCATATAGGACCTACAGTGGATATATGTCGATCTGATCACAGCTGGGCGCCGTATATACAGCATGGGGGTAGCTCTAATACCAGCCAGATGCAACCCACGGCCATATAGGACCTACAGGCGTTCTTGAGTCGATAAATGTCGATCTGAGCACAGCTGGGCCACGTATATACAGCATGGGGATGGCTGTGATACAAGCCAGCTGCAACGCACGGTTATATAGGACCTACAGGCGTTGTTCTTGAGTCGATATATGTCGATCTGAGCACAGCTGGGCCCCGTATATACAGCATGGGCGTAGCTCTGATACCAGCCAGATGCAACCCACGGCCATATAGGACCTACAGGCGATGCTCTTGAGTCGATATATGTCGATCTGAGCACAGCTGGGCCACGTATATACAGCATGGGGGTAGCTGTGATACAAGCCAGCTGCAACCCACGGCTATATAGGACCTACAGGCGTTGTTCTTGAGTCGATATATGTCGATCTGAGCACAGCTGGGCCCCGTATATACAGCATGGGGGTAGCTCTGATACCAGCCAGATGCAACCCACGGCCATATAGAACCTACAGGCGATGCTCTTGAGTCGATATATGTCGATCTGAGCACAGCTGGGCCACGTATATACAGCATGGTGGTAGCTGTGATACCAGCCAGCTGCATCCCACGGCTATATAGGACCTACAGGCGATGTTCTTGAGTCGATATATGTCGATCTGAGCACAGCTGGGCCTCGTATATGCAGCATGGGGGTAGCTCTGATACCAGCCAGATGCAACCCACGGCCATATAGGACCTACAGTGGATATATGTCGATGTGAGCACAGCTGGGCGCCGTATGTACAGCATGGGGGTAGCTCTAATACCAGCCAGATGCAACCCACGGCCATATAGGACCTACAGGCGATGTTCTTGAGTCGATATATGTCGATCTGAGCACAGCTGGGCCACGTATATACAGCATGGGGGTAGCTGTGATACCAGCCAGCTACAACCCACGGCTATATAGGACCACAGGCGCTGTTCTTGAGTCGATATATGTCGATCTGAGCACAGCTGGGCCCCGTATATGCAGCATGGGGGTAGCTCTGATACCAGCCAGATGCAACCCACGGCCATTTAGGACCTACAGGCGATGCTCTTGAGTCGATATATGTCGATCTGAGCATAGCTGGGCCACGTATATACAGCATGGGGGTAGCTGTGATACCAGCCAGCTGCAACCCACGGCTATATAGGACCTACAGCCGATGTTCTTGAGTCTATATATGTCGATCTGAGCACAGCTGGGCCCCGTATATGCAGCATGGGGGTAGCTCTGATACCAGCCAGATGCAACCCACGGCCATATAGGACCTACAGTGGATATATGTCGATCTGAGCACAGCTGGGCGCCGTATATACAGCATGGGGGTAGCTCTAATACCAGCCAGATGCAACCCACGGCCATATAGGACCTAGAGGCGATGTTCTTGAGTCGATATATGTCGATCTGAGCACAGCTGGGCCACGTATATACAGCATGGGGGTAGCTGTGATACCAGCCAGCTGCAACCCACGGCTATATAGGACCACAGGCGATGTTCTTGAGTCGATATATGTCGATCTGAGCACAGCTGGGCCCCGTATATGCAGCATGGGGGTAGCTCTGATACCAGCCAGATGCAACCCAAGGCCATATAAGACATACAGTGGATATATGTCGATGTGAGCACAGCTGGGCGCCGTATATACAGCATGGGGGTAGCTCTGATACCAGCCAGATGCAACCCACGGCCATATAGGACCTACAGGCGATGCTCTTGAATCGATATATGTCGATCTGAGCACAGCTGTGCCCCGTATATGCAGCATGGGGGTAGCTCTGATACCAGCCAGATGCAACCCACGGCTATATAGGACCTACAGGCGATGCTCTTGAGTCGATATATGTCGATCTGAGCACAGCTGGGCCAAGTATATACAGCATGGGGGTGGCTGTGATACAAGCCAGCTGCAACCCACGGCTATATAGGACCTACAGGCGATGTTCTTGAGTCGATATATGTCGATCTGAGCACAGCTGGGCCCCGTATATACAGCATGGGGGTAGCTCTAATACCAGCCAGATGCAACCCACGGCCATATAGGACCTACAGGCGATTTTCTTGAGTCGATATATATCGATCTGAGCACAGCTGGGCCACGTATATACAGCATGGGGGTAGCTGTGATACCAGCCAGCTGCAACCCACGGCTATATAGGACCTACAGGCGATGTTCTTGAGTCGATATATGTCGATCTGAGCACAGCTGGGCCCCGTATATGCAGCATGGGGGTAGCTCTGATACCAGCCAGATGCAACCCACGGCCATATAGGACCTACAGTGGATATATGTCAATGTGAGCACAGCTGGGCGCCGTATATACAGCATGGGGGTAGCTCTAATACCAGCCAGATGCAACCCACGGCCATATAGGACCTACAGGCGATGTTCTTGAGTCGATATATGTCGATCTGAGCACAGCTGGGCCACGTATATACAGCATGGAGGTAGCTGTGATACCAGCCAGCTGCAACCCACGGCTATATAGGACCACAGGCGATGTTCTTGAGTCGATATATGTCGATCTGAGCACAGCTGGGCCCCGTATATGCAGCATGGGGGTAGCTCTGATACCAGCCAGATGCAACCCAAGGCCATATAGGACCTACAGTGGATACATGTCGATGTGAGCACAGCTGGGCGCCGTATATACAACATGGGGGTAGCTCTGATACCAGCCAGATGCAACCCACGGCCATATAGAACCTACAGGCGATGTTCTTGAGTCGATATATGTCGATCTGAGCACAGCTGGGCCACGTATATACAGCATGGAGGTAGCTGTGATACCAGCCAGCTGCAACCCACGGCTATATAGGACCACAGGCGATGTTCTTGAGTCGATATATGTCGATCTGAGCACAGCTGGGCCCCGTATATGCAGCATGGGGGTAGCTCTGATACCAGCCAGATGCAACCCACGGCCATATAGGACCTACAGTGGATATATGTCGATCTGAGCACAGCTGGGCGCCGTATATACAGCATGGGGGTAGCTCTAATACCAGCCAGATGCAACCCACGGCCATATAGGACCTACAGTGGATATATGTCGATCTGAGCACAGCTGGGCGCCGTATATACAGCATGGGGGTAGCTCTGATACCAGCCAGATGCAACCCACGGCCATATAGGACCTACAGGCGATGCTCTTGAGTCGATATATGTCGATATGAGCACAGCTGGGCCACGTATATACAGCATGGGGGTAGTTGTGATAACAGCCAGCTGCAACCCACGGCTATATAGGACCTACAGGCGATGTTCTTGAGTCGATATATGTCGATCTGAGCACAGCTGGGCCTCATATATACAGCGGGGGGTAGCTCTGATACCAGCCAGATGCAACCCACGGCCATATAGGACCTGCAGGCGATGCTCTTGAGGCGATATATGTCGATCTGAGCACAGCTGGGCCACGTATATACAGCATGGGGGTAGCTGTGATACCAGCCAGCTGCAACCCACGGCTATATAGGACCTACAGGCGATGTTCTTGAGTCGATATATGTCGATCTGAGCACAGCTGGGCCCCGTATATGCAGCATGGGGGTAGCTCTGATACCAGCCAGATGCAACCCACGGCCATATAGGACCTACAGTGGATATATGTCGATGTGAGCACAGCTGGGCGCCGTATATACAGTATGGGGGTAGCTCTAATACCAGCCAGATGCAACCCACGGCCATATAGGACCAACAGGCGATGTTCTTGAGTCGATATATGTCGATCTGAGCACAGCTGGGCCACGTATATACAGCATGGGGGTAGCTGTGATACCAGCCAGCTGCAACCCACGGCTATATAGGACCACAGGCAATGTTCTTGAGTCGATATATGTCGATCTGAGCACAGCTGGGCCACGTATATACAGCATGGGGGTAGTTGTGATACCAGCCAGCTGCAACCCACGGCTATATAGGACCTACATGCGATGTTCTTGAGTCGACAAAAGTCGATCTGAGCACAGCTGGGCCCCGTATATGCAGCATGGGGGTAGCTCTGATAACAGCCAGATGCAACCCACGGCCATTTAGGACCTACAGTGGATATATGTCGATGTGAGCACAGCTGGCCGCCGTATATACAGCACGGGGGTAGCTCTAATACCAGCCAGATGCAACCCACGGCCATATAGGACCTACAGGCGATGTTCTTGAGTCGATATATGTCGATCTGAGCACAGCTGGGCCACGTATATACATAATGGGGGTAGCTGTGATACCAGCCAGCTGCAACCCACGGCTATATAGGACCACAGGCGATGTTCTTGAGTCGATATATGTCGATCAGAGCACAGCTGGGCCCCGTATATGCAGCATGGGGGTAGCTCTGATACCAGCCAGATGCAACCCACGGCAATATAGGACCTACAGTGGATATATGTCGATGTGAGCACAGCTGGGCGCCGTATATACAGCATGGGAATAGCTCTGATACCAGCCAGATGCAACCCACGGCCATATAGGACCTACAGGCGATGCTCTTGAGTCGATATATGTCGATCTGAGCACAGCTGGGCCACGTATATACAGCATGGGGGTAGCTGTGATACCAGCCAGCTGCAACCCACGGCTATATAGGACATACAGGCGATGTTCTTGAGTCGATATATGTCGATCTGAGCACAGCTGGGCCCTGTATATGCAGCATGGGGGTAGCTCTGATACCAGCCAGATGCAACCCACGGCCATATAGGACCTACAGTGAATATATGTCGATCTGAGCACAGCTGGGCGCCGTATATACAGCATGGGGGTAGCTCTAATACCAGCCAGATGCAACCCACGGCCATATATGACCTACAGGCGATGTTCTTGAGTCGTTATATGTCTATCTGAGCACAGCTGGGCCACGTATATACAGCATGGGGGTGGCTGTGATACAAGCCAGCTGCAACCCACGGCTATATAGGACCTACAGGCGATGTTCTTGAGTCGATATATGTCGATCTGAGAACAGCTGGGCCTCGTATATACAGCATGGGGGTAGCTCTGATACCAGCCAGATGCAACCCACGGCCATATAGGACCTACAGGCGATGCTCTTGAGTCGAAATATGTCGATCTGAGCACAGCTGGGCCACGTATATACAGCATGGGGGTAGCTGTGATACCAGCCAGCTGCAACCCACGGCTATATAGGACCTACAGGCGATGTTCTTGAGTCGATATATGTCGATCTGAGCACAGCTGGGCCACGTATATACAGCATGGGGGTAGCTGTGATACCAGCCAGCTGCAACCCACGGCTATATAGGACCTACAGGCGATGTTCTTGAGTCGACAAATGTCGATCTGAGCACAGCTGGGCCCCGTATATGCAGCATGGGGGTAGCTCTGATACCAGCCAGATGCAACCCACGGCCATATAGGACCTACAGTGGATATATGTCGATGTGAGCACAGCTGGGCGCCGTATATGCAGCATGGGGGTAGCTCTAATACCTGCCAGATGCAACCCACGGCCATATAGGACTTACAGGCGATGTTCTTGAGTCGATATATGTCGATCTGAGCACAGCTGGGCCACGTATATACAGCATGCGGGTAGCTGTGATACCAGCCAGCTGCAACCCACGGCTATATAGGACCACAGGCGATGTTCTTGAGTTGATTTATGTCGATCTGAGCACAGCTGGGCCCCGTATATGCAGCATGGGGGTAGCTCTGATACCAGCCAGATGCAACCCACGGCAATATAGGACCTACAGTGGATATATGTCGATGTGAGCACAGCTGGGCGCCGTATATACAGCATGGGAATAGCTGTGATACCAGCCAGATGCAACCCACGGCCATATAGGACCTACAGGCGATGCTCTTGAGTCGATATATGTCGATCTGAGCACAGCTGGGCCACGTATATACAGCATGGGTGTAGCTGTGATACCAGCCAGCTGCAACCCACGGCTATATAGGACCGACAAGCGATGTTCTTGAGTCGATATATGTCGATCTGAGCACAGCTGGGCCCCGTATATGCAGAATGGGGGTAGCTCTGATACCAGCCAGATGCAACCCACGGCCATATAGGACCTACAGTGGATATATGTCGATCTGAGCACAGCTGGGCGCCGTATATACAGCATGGGGGTAGCTCTAATATCAGCCAGATGCAACCCACAGCCATATAGGACCTACAGGCGATGTTCTTGAATCGATATATGTCGATCTGAGCACAGCTGGGCCACGTATATACAGCATGGGGGTAGCTGTGATACCAGCCAGCTGCAACCCACGGCTATATAGGACCACAGGCGATGTTCTTGAGTCGATATATATCGATCTGAGCACAGCTGGGTCCCGTATATGCAGCATGGGGGTAGCTCTGATACCAGCCAGATGCAACCCACGGCCATATAGGACCTACAGTGGATATATGTCGATCTGAGCACAGCTGGGCGCCGTATATACAGCATGGGGGTAGCTCTAATATCAGCCAGATGCAACCCACAGCCATATAGGACCTACAGGCGATGTTCTTGAATCGATATATGTCGATCTGAGCACAGCTGGGCCACGTATATACAGCATGGGGGTAGCTGTGATACCAGCCAGCTGCAACCCACGGCTATATAGGACCACAGGCGATGTTCTTGAGTCGATATATATCGATCTGAGCACAGCTGGGTCCCGTATATGCAGCATGGGGGTAGCTCTGATACCAGCCAGATGCAACCCACGGCCATATAGGACCTACAGGCGATGCTCTTGAGTCGATATATGTCGATCTGAGCACAGCTTAGCCACGTATATACAGCATGGGGGTAGCTGTGATACCAGCCAGCTGCAACCCACGGCTATATAGGACCTACAGGCGATGTTCTTGAGTCGATATATGTCGATCTGAGCACAGCTGGGCCCCGTATATGCAGCATGGGGGTAGCTCTGATACCAGCCGGATGCAACCCACGGCCATATAGGACCTACAGTGGATATATGTCGATCTGAGCACAGCTGGGCGCCGTATATATAGCATGGGGGTAGCTCTAATACCAGCCAGATGCAACCCACGGCCATATAGGACCTACAGGCGATGTTCTTGAGTCGATATATGTCGATCTGAGCACAGCTGGGCCACGTATATACAGCATGGGGGTAGCTATGATACCAGCCAGCTGCAACCCACGGCTATATAGGACCTACAGGCGATGTTCTTGAGTCGATATATATATATCGATCTGAGCACAGCTGGGCCCCGTATATGCAGCATGGGGGTAGCTCTGATACCAACCAGATGCAACCCACGGCCATATAGGACCTACAGTGGATATATGTCGATCTGAGCACAGCTGGGCGCCGTATATACAGCATGGGGGTAGCTCTAGTACCAGCCAGATGCAACCCACGGCCATATAGGACCTACAGGCGATGTTCTTGAGTCGATATATGTCGATCTGAGCACAGCTGGGCCACGTATATACAGCATGGGGGTGGCTGTGA
This sequence comes from Lordithon lunulatus, assembly GCA_963942505.1. Taxonomy (NCBI): domain Eukaryota; kingdom Metazoa; phylum Arthropoda; class Insecta; order Coleoptera; family Staphylinidae; genus Lordithon; species Lordithon lunulatus. Next base: position 31,723,392 of record OZ012670.1, on the reverse strand, counting down.
TACAAGCCAGCTGCAACCCACGGCTATATAGGACCTACAGGCGATGTTCTTGAGTCGATATATGTCGATCTGAGCACAGCTGGGCCCCGTATATACAGCATGGGGGTAGCTCTGATACCAGCCAGATGCAACCCACGGCCATATACGACCTACAGGCGATGCTCTTGAGTCGATATATGTCGATCTGAGCACAGCTGGGCCACGTATATACAGCATGGGGGTAGCTGTGATACCAGCCAGCTGCAACCCACGGCTATATAGGACCTACAGGTGATGTTCTTGAGTCGATATATGTCGATCTGAGCACAGCTGGGCCCCGTATATGCAGCATGGGGGTAGCTCTGATACCATCCAGATGCAACCCACGGCCATATAGGACCTACAGTGGATATATGTCGATCTGAGCACAGCTGGGCGCCGTATATACAGCATGGGGGTAGCTCTAATACCAGTCAGATGCAACCCACGGCCATATAGGACCTACAGGCGATGTTCTTGAGTCGATATATGTCGATCTGAGCACAGCTGGGCCACGTATATACAGCATGGGGGTGGCTGTGATACAAGCCAGCTGCAACCCACGGCTATATAGGACCTACAGGCGATGTTCTTGAGTCGATATATGTCGATCTGAGCACAGCTGGGCCCCGTATATGCAGCATGGGGGTAGCTCTGATACCAGCCAGATGCAACCCACGGCCATATAGGACCTACAGTGGATATATGTCGATGTGAGCACAGCTGGGCGCCGTATATACAGCATGGGGGTAGCTCTAATACCAGCCAGATGCAACCCACGGCCATATAGGACCAACAGGCGATGTTCTTGAGTCGATATATGTCGATCTGAGCACAGCTGGGCCACGTATATACAGCATGGGGGTAGCTGTGATACCAGCCAGCTGCAACCCACGGCTATATAGGACCACAGGCGATGTTCTTGAGTCGATATATGTCGCTCTGAGCACAGCTGGGCCACGTATATACAGCATGGGGGTAGTTGTGATACCAGCCAGCTGCAACCCACGGCTATATAGGACCTACAGGCGATGTTCTTGAGTCGATATATGTCGATCTGAGCAAAGCTGGGCCCCGTATATGCAGCTTGGGGGTAGCTCTGATACCAGCCAGATGCAACCCACGGCCATATAGGACCTACAGTGGATATATGTCGATCTGAGCACAGCTGGGCGCCGTATATACAGCATGGGGGTAGCTCTAATACCAGCCAGATGCAACCCACGGCCATATAGGACCTACAGGCGATGTTCTTGAGTCGATATATGTCGATCTGAGCACAGCTGGGCCACGTATATACAGCATGGGGGTGGCTGTGATACAAGCCAGCTGCAACCCACGGCTATATAGGACCTACAGGCGATGTTCTTGAGTCGATATATGTCGATCTGAGCACAGCTGGGCCCCGTATATACAGCATGGGGGTAGCTCTGATACCAGCCAGATGCAAGCAACCCAGGGCCATATAGGACCTACAGGCGAAGCTCTTGAGTAGATATATGTCGATCTGAGCACAGCTGGGCCACGTATATACAGCATGGGGGTAGCTGTGATACCAGCCAGCTGCAACCCACGGCTATATAGGACCTACAGGCGATGTTCTTGAGTCGATATATGTCGATCTGAGCACAGCTGGGCCCCATATATGCAGCATGGGGGTAGCTCTGATACCAGCCAGATGCACGGCCATATAGGACCTACAGTGGATATATGTCGATCTGAGCATAGCTGGGCGCCGTATATACAGCATGGGGGTAGCTCTAATACCAGCCAGATGCAACCCACGGCCATATAGGACCTACAGGCGATGTTCTTGAGTCGATATATGTCGATCTGAGCACAGCTGGGCCACGTATATACAGCATGGGGGTAGCTGTGATACCAGCCAGCTGAAACCCACGGCTATATAGGACCTACAGGCGATGTTCTTGAGTCGATATATGTCGATCTGAGCACAGCTGGGCCACGTATATACAGCATGGGGGTAGCTGTGATACCAGCCAGCTGAAACCCACGGCTATATAGGACCTACAGGCGATGTTCTTGAGTCGATATATGTCGATCTGAGCACAGCTGGGCCACGTATATACAGCATGGGAGTAGCTGTGATACCAGCCAGCTGCAACCCACGGCTATATAGGACCTACAGGCGATGTTCTTGAGTCGATATATGTCGATATGAGCACAGCTGGGCCCCGCATATGCAGCATGGGGGTAGCTCTGCTACCAGCCAGATGCAACCCTCGGCCATATAGGACCTACAGGCGACGTTCTTGAGGTCGATATATGTCGATCTGAGCACAGCTGGGCCACGTATATACAGCATGGGGGTAGCTGTGATACCAGCCAGCTGCAACCCACGGCTATATAGGACCACAGGCGATGTACTTGAGTCGATATATGCCGATCTGAGCACAGCTGGGCCCCGTATATTCAGCATGGGGGTAGCTCTGATACCAGCCAGATGCAACCCACGGCCATATAGGACCTAAAGTGGATATATGTCGATGTGAGCACAGCTGGGCGCCGTATATACATCATGGAGGTAGCTCTGATACCAGCCAGATGCAACCCACGGCCATATAGGACCTACAGGCGATGCTCTTGAGTCGATATATGTCGATCTGAGCACAGCTGGGCCACGTATATACAGCATGGGGGTAGCTGTAATACCAGCCAGCTGCAACCCACGGCTATATAGGACCTACAGGCGATGTTCTTGAGTCGATATATGTAGATCTGAGCAAAGCTGGGCCCCGTATATGCAGCTTGGGGGTAGCTCTGATACCAGCCAGATGCAACCCACGGCCATATAGGACCTACAGTGGATATATGTCGATCTGAGCACAGCTGGGCGCCGTATATACAGCATGGGGGTAGCTCTAATACCAGCCAGATGCAACCCACGGCCATATACGACCTACAGGCGATGTTCTTGAGTCGATATATGTCGATCTGAGCACAGCTGGGCCACGTATATACAGCATGGGGGTGGCTGTGATACAAGCCAGCTGCAACCCACGGCTATATAGGACCTACAGGCGATGTTCTTGAGTCGTTATATGTCGATCTGAGCACAGCTGGGCCCCGTATATACAGCATGGGGGTAGCTCTGATACCAGCCAGATGCAAGCAACCCAGGGCCATATAGGACCTACAGGCGAAGCTCTTGAGTCGATATATGTCGATCTGAGCACAGCTGGGCCACGTATATACAGCATGGGGGTAGCTGTGATACCAGCCAGCTGCAACCCACGGCTATATAGGACCTACAGGCGATGTTCTTGAGTCGATATATGTCGATCTGAGCACAGCTGGGCCCCATATATGCAGCATGGGGGTAGCTCTGATACCAGCCAGATGCAACCCACGGCCATATAGGACCTACAGTGGATATATGTCGATCTGAGCATAGCTGGGCGCCGTATATACAGCATGGGGGTAGCTCTAATACCAGCCAGATGCAACCCACGGCCATATAGGACCTACAGGCGATGTTCTTGAGTCGATATATGTCGATCTGAGCACAGCTGGGCCACGTATATACAGCATGGGGGTAGCTGTGATACCAGCCAGCTACAACCCACGGCTATATAGGACCTACAGGCGATGTTCTTGAGTCGATATATGTCGATCTGAGCACAGCTGGGCCACGTATATACAGCATGGGAGTAGCTGTGATACCAGCCAGCTGCAACCCACGGCTATATAGGACCTACAGGCGATGTTCTTGAGTCGATATATGTCGATCTGAGCACAGCTGGGCCCCGTATATGCAGCATGGGGGTAGCTCTGATACCAGCCAGATGCAACCCACGGCCATATAGGACCTACAGGCGACGTTCTTGAGTCGATATATGTCGATCTGAGCACAGCTGGGCCACGTATATACAGCATGGGGGTAGCTGTGATACCAGCCAGCTGCAACCCACGGCTATATAGGACCACAGGCGATGTTCTTGAGTCGATATATGTCGATCTGAGCACAGCTGGGCCCCGTATATTCAGCATGGGGGTAGCTCTGATACCAGCCAGATGCAACCCACGGCCATATAGGACCTACAGTGGATATATGTCGATGTGAGCACACCTGGGCGCCGTATATACAGCATGGGGGTAGCTCTGATACCAGCCAGATGCAACCCACGCCCATATAGGACCTAAAGTGGATATATGTCGATGTGAGCACAGCTGGGCGCCGTATATACAGCATGGAGGTAGCTCTGATACCAGCCAGATACAACCCACGGCCATATAGGACCTACAGGCGATACTCTTGAGTCGATATATGTCGATCTGAGCACAGCTGGGCCACGTATATACAGCATGGGGGTAGCTGTAATACCAGCCAGCTGCAACCCACGGCTATATAGGACCTACAGGCGATGTTCTTGAGTCGATATATGTAGATCTGAGCAAAGCTGGGCCCCGTATATGCAGCTTGGGGGTAGCTCTGATACCAGCCAGATGCAACCCACGGCCATATAGGACCTACAGTGGATATATGTCGATCTGAGCACAGCTGGGCCACGTATATACAGCATGGGGGTAGCTGTGATACCAGCCAGCTGCAACCCACGGCCATATACGACCTACAGGCGATGTTCTTGAGTCGATATATGTCGATCTGAGCACAGCTGTGCCACGTATATGCAGCATGGGGATAGCTCTGATACCAGCCAGATGCAACCCACGGCCATATAGGACCTACAGGCGATGCTCTTGAGTCGATATATGTCGATCTGAGCACAGCTGGGCCACGTATATACAGCATGGGGGTAGCTGTGATAACAGCCAGCTGCAACCCACGGCTATATAGGACCTACAGGCGATGTTCTTGAGTCGATATATGTCGATCTGAGCACAGCTGGGCCCCGTATATGCAGCATGGGGGTAGCTCTGATACCAGCCAGATGCAACCCACGGCCATATAGGACCTACAGTGGATATATGTCGATCTGAGAATAGCTGGGCGCCGTATATACAGCATGGGGGTAGCTCTAATACCAGCCAGCTGCAACCCACGGCTATATAGGACCTACAGGCGATGTTCTTGAGTCGATATATGTCGATCTGAGCACAGCTGGGCCCCGTATATTCAGCATGGGGGTAGCTCTGATACCAGCCAGATGCAACCCACGGCCATATAGGACCTACAGTGGATATATGTCGATGAGAGCACAGCTGGGCGCCGTATATACAGCATGGGGGTAGCTCTAATACCAGCCAGATGCAACCCACGGCCATATAGGACCTACAGGCGATGTTCTTGAGTCGATATATGTCGATCTGAGCACAGCTGGGCCACGTATATACAGCATGGGGGTAGCTGTGATACCAGCCAGCTGCAACCCACGGCTATATAGGACCTACAGGCGATGTTCTTGAGTCGACAAATGTCGATCTGAGCACAGCTGGGCCCCGTATATGCAGCATGGGGGTAGCTCTGATACCAGCCAGATGCAACCCACGGCCATATAGGACCTACAGTGGATATATGTCGATGTGAGCACAGCTGGGCGCCGTATATGCAGCATGGGGGTAGCTCTAATACCTGCCAGATGCAACCCACGGCCATATAGGACTTACAGGCGATGTTCTTGAGTCGATATATGTCGATCTGAGCACAGCTGGGCCACGTATATACAGCATGCGGGTAGCTGTGATACCAGCCAGCTGCAACCCACGGCTATATAGGACCACAGGCGATGTTCTTGAGTCGATTTATGTCGATCTGAGCACAGCTGGGCCCCGTATATGCAGCATGGGGGTAGCTCTGATACCAGCCAGATGCAACCCACGGCAATATAGGACCTACAGTGGATATATGTCGATGTGAGCACAGCTGGGCGCCGTATATACAGCATGGGAATAGCTGTGATACCAGCCAGATGCAACCCACGGCCATATAGGACCTACAGGCGATGCTCTTGAGTCGATATATGTCGATCTGAGCACAGCTGGGCCACGTATATACAGCATGGGTGTAGCTGTGATACCAGCCAGCTGCAACCCACGGCTATATAGGACCGACAAGCGATGTTCTTGAGTCGATATATGTCGATCTGAGCACAGCTGGGCCCCGTATATGCAGAATGGGGGTAGCTCTGATACCAGCCAGATGCAACCCACGGCCATATAGGACCTACAGTGGATATATGTCGATCTGAGCACAGCTGGGCGCCGTATATACAGCATGGGGGTAGCTCTAATATCAGCCAGATGCAACCCACAGCCATATAGGACCTACAGGCGATGTTCTTGAATCGATATATGTCGATCTGAGCACAGCTGGGCCACGTATATACAGCATGGGGGTAGCTGTGATACCAGCCAGCTGCAACCCACGGCTATATAGGACCACAGGCGATGTTCTTGAGTCGATATATATCGATCTGAGCACAGCTGGGTCCCGTATATGCAGCATGGGGGTAGCTCTGATACCAGCCAGATGCAACCCACGGCCATATAGGACCTACAGGCGATGCTCTTGAGTCGATATATGTCGATCTGAGCACAGCTTAGCCACGTATATACAGCATGGGGGTAGCTGTGATACCAGCCAGCTGCAACCCACGGCTATATAGGACCTACAGGCGATGTTCTTGAGTCGATATATGTCGATCTGAGCACAGCTGGGCCCCGTATATGCAGCATGGGGGTAGCTCTGATACCAGCCGGATGCAACCCACGGCCATATAGGACCTACAGTGGATATATGTCGATCTGAGCACAGCTGGGCGCCGTATATATAGCATGGGGGTAGCTCTAATACCAGCCAGATGCAACCCACGGCCATATAGGACCTACAGGCGATGCTCTTGAGTCGATATATGTCGATCTGAGCACAGCTGGGCCACGTATATACAGCATGGGTGTAGCTGTGATACCAGCCAGCTGCAACCCACGGCTATATAGGACCGACAAGCGATGTTCTTGAGTCGATATATGTCGATCTGAGCACAGCTGGGCCCCGTATATGCAGAATGGGGGTAGCTCTGATACCAGCCAGATGCAACCCACGGCCATATAGGACCTACAGTGGATATATGTCGATCTGAGCACAGCTGGGCGCCGTATATACAGCATGGGGGTAGCTCTAATATCAGCCAGATGCAACCCACAGCCATATAGGACCTACAGGCGATGTTCTTGAATCGATATATGTCGATCTGAGCACAGCTGGGCCACGTATATACAGCATGGGGGTAGCTGTGATACCAGCCAGCTGCAACCCACGGCTATATAGGACCACAGGCGATGTTCTTGAGTCGATATATATCGATCTGAGCACAGCTGGGTCCCGTATATGCAGCATGGGGGTAGCTCTGATACCAGCCAGATGCAACCCACGGCCATATAGGACCTACAGGCGATGCTCTTGAGTCGATATATGTCGATCTGAGCACAGCTTAGCCACGTATATACAGCATGGGGGTAGCTGTGATACCAGCCAGCTGCAACCCACGGCTATATAGGACCTACAGGCGATGTTCTTGAGTCGATATATGTCGATCTGAGCACAGCTGGGCCCCGTATATGCAGCATGGGGGTAGCTCTGATACCAGCCGGATGCAACCCACGGCCATATAGGACCTACAGTGGATATATGTCGATCTGAGCACAGCTGGGCGCCGTATATATAGCATGGGGGTAGCTCTAATACCAGCCAGATGCAACCCACGGCCATATAGGACCTACAGGCGATGTTCTTGAGTCGATATATGTCGATCTGAGCACAGCTGGGCCACGTATATACAGCATGGGGGTGGCTGTGATACAAGCCAGCTGCAACCCACGGCTATATAGGACCTACAGGCGATGTTCTTGTGTCGATATATGTCGATCTGAGCACAGCTGGGCCCCGTATATACAGCATGGGGGTAGCTCTGATACCAGCCAGATGCAACCCACGGCCATATAGGACCTACAGGCGATGTTCTTGAGTCGATATATGTCGATCTGAGCACAGCTGGGCCCCGTATATGCAGCATGGGGGTAGCTCTGATACCAGCCAGATGCAACCTACGGCCATATAGGAGCTACAGTGGATATATGTCGATGTGAGCACAGCTGGGCGACGTATATACAGCATGGGGGTAGCTCTGATACCAGCCAGATGCAACCCACGGCCATATAGGACCTACAGGCGATGCTCTTGAGTCGATATATGTCGATCTGAGCACAGCTGGGCCACGTATATACAGCATGGGGGTAGCTATGATACCAGCCAGCTGCAACCCACGGCTATATAGGACCTACAGGCGATGTTCTTGAGTCGATATATATATATCGATCTGAGCACAGCTGGGCCCCGTATATGCAGCATGGGGGTAGCTCTGATACCAACCAGATGCAACCCACGGCCATATAGGACCTACAGTGGATATATGTCGATCTGAGCACAGCTGGGCGCCGTATATACAGCATGGGGGTAGCTCTAGTACCAGCCAGATGCAACCCACGGCCATATAGGACCTACAGGCGATGTTCTTGAGTCGATATATGTCGATCTGAGCACAGCTGGGCCACGTATATACAGCATGGGGGTGGCTGTGATACAAGCCAGCTGCAACCCACGGCTATATAGGACCTACAGGCGATGTTCTTGAGTCGATATATGTCGATCTGAGCACAGCTGGGCCCCGTATATACAGCATGGGGGTAGCTCTGATACCAGCCAGATGCAACCCACGGCCATATACGACCTACAGGCGATGCTCTTGAGTCGATATATGTCGATCTGAGCACAGCTGGGCCACGTATATACAGCATGGGGGTAGCTGTGATACCAGCCAGCTGCAACCCACGGCTATATAGGACCTACAGGTGATGTTCTTGAGTCGATATATGTCGATCTGAGCACAGCTGGGCCCCGTATATGCAGCATGGGGGTAGCTCTGATACCAGCCAGATGCAACCCACGGCCATATAGGACCTACAGTGGATATATGTCGATCTGAGCACAGCTGGGCGCCGTATATACAGCATGGGGGTAGCTCTAATACCAGTCAGATGCAACCCACGGCCATATAGGACCTACAGGCGATGTTCTTGAGTCGATATATGTCGATCTGAGCACAGCTGGGCCACGTATATACAGCATGGGGGTGGCTGTGATACAAGCCAGCTGCAACCCACGGCTATATAGGACCTACAGGCGATGTTCTTGAGTCGATATATGTCGATCTGAGCACAGCTGGGCCCCGTATATGCAGCATGGGGGTAGCTCTGATACCAGCCAGATGCAACCCACGGCCATATAGGACCTACAGTGGATATATGTCGATGTGAGCACAGCTGGGCGCCGTATATACAGCATGGGGGTAGCTCTAATACCAGCCAGATGCAACCCACGGCCATATAGGACCAACAGGCGATGTTCTTGAGTCGATATATGTCGATCTGAGCACAGCTGGGCCACGTATATACAGCATGGGGGTAGCTGTGATACCAGCCAGCTGCAACCCACGGCTATATAGGACCACAGGCGATGTTCTTGAGTCGATATATGTCGCTCTGAGCACAGCTGGGCCACGTATATACAGCATGGGGGTAGTTGTGATACCAGCCAGCTGCAACCCACGGCTATATAGGACCTACAGGCGATGTTCTTGAGTCGATATATGTCGATCTGAGCAAAGCTGGGCCCCGTATATGCAGCTTGGGGGTAGCTCTGATACCAGCCAGATGCAACCCACGGCCATATAGGACCTACAGTGGATATATGTCGATCTGAGCACAGCTGGGCGCCGTATATACAGCATGGGGGTAGCTCTAATACCAGCCAGATGCAACCCACGGCCATATAGGACCTACAGGCGATGTTCTTGAGTCGATATATGTCGATCTGAGCACAGCTGGGCCACGTATATACAGCATGGGGGTGGCTGTGATACAAGCCAGCTGCAACCCACGGCTATATAGGACCTACAGGCGATGTTCTTGAGTCGATATATGTCGATCTGAGCACAGCTGGGCCCCGTATATACAGCATGGGGGTAGCTCTGATACCAGCCAGATGCAAGCAACCCAGGGCCATATAGGACCTACAGGCGAAGCTCTTGAGTAGATATATGTCGATCTGAGCACAGCTGGGCCACGTATATACAGCATGGGGGTAGCTGTGATACCAGCCAGCTGCAACCCACGGCTATATAGGACCTACAGGCGATGTTCTTGAGTCGATATATGTCGATCTGAGCACAGCTGGGCCCCATATATGCAGCATGGGGGTAGCTCTGATACCAGCCAGATGCACGGCCATATAGGACCTACAGTGGATATATGTCGATCTGAGCATAGCTGGGCGCCGTATATACAGCATGGGGGTAGCTCTAATACCAGCCAGATGCAACCCACGGCCATATAGGACCTACAGGCGATGTTCTTGAGTCGATATATGTCGATCTGAGCACAGCTGGGCCACGTATATACAGCATGGGGGTAGCTGTGATACCAGCCAGCTGAAACCCACGGCTATATAGGACCTACAGGCGATGTTCTTGAGTCGATATATGTCGATCTGAGCACAGCTGGGCCACGTATATACAGCATGGGGGTAGCTGTGATACCAGCCAGCTGAAACCCACGGCTATATAGGACCTACAGGCGATGTTCTTGAGTCGATATATGTCGATCTGAGCACAGCTGGGCCACGTATATACAGCATGGGAGTAGCTGTGATACCAGCCAGCTGCAACCCACGGCTATATAGGACCTACAGGCGATGTTCTTGAGTCGATATATGTCGATATGAGCACAGCTGGGCCCCGCATATGCAGCATGGGGGTAGCTCTGCTACCAGCCAGATGCAACCCTCGGCCATATAGGACCTACAGGCGACGTTCTTGAGGTCGATATATGTCGATCTGAGCACAGCTGGGCCACGTATATACAGCATGGGGGTAGCTGTGATACCAGCCAGCTGCAACCCACGGCTATATAGGACCACAGGCGATGTTCTTGAGTCGATATATGTCGATCTGAGCACAGCTGGGCCCCGTATATTCAGCATGGGGGTAGCTCTGATACCAGCCAGATGCAACCCACGGCCATATAGGACCTAAAGTGGATATATGTCGATGTGAGCACAGCTGGGCGCCGTATATACATCATGCAGGTAGCTCTGATACCAGCCAGATGCAACCCACGGCCATATAGGACCTACAGGCGATGCTCTTGAGTCGATATATGTCGATCTGAGCACAGCTGGGCCACGTATATACAGCATGGGGGTAGCTGTAATACCAGCCAGCTGCAACCCACGGCTATATAGGACCTACAGGCGATGTTCTTGAGTCGATATATGTAGATCTGAGCAAAGCTGGGCCCCGTATATGCAGCTTGGGGGTAGCTCTGATACCAGCCAGATGCAACCCACGGCCATATAGGACCTACAGTGGATATATGTCGATCTGAGCACAGCTGGGCGCCGCATATACAGCATGGGGGTAGCTCTAATACCAGCCAGATGCAACCCACGGCCATATACGACCTACAGGCGATGTTCTTGAGTCGATATATGTCGATCTGAGCACAGCTGGGCCACGTATATACAGCATGGGGGTGGCTGTGATACAAGCCAGCTGCAACCCACGGCTATATAGGACCTACAGGCGATGTTCTTGAGTCGTTATATGTCGATCTGAGCACAGCTGGGCCCCGTATATACAGCATGGGGGTAGCTCTGATACCAGCCAGATGCAAGCAACCCAGGGCCATATAGGACCTACAGGCGAAGCTCTTGAGTCGATATATGTCGATCTGAGCACAGCTGGGCCACGTATATACAGCATGGGGGTAGCTGTGATACCAGCCAGCTGCAACCCACGGCTATATAGGACCTACAGGCGATGTTCTTGAGTCGATATATGTCGATCTGAGCACAGCTGGGCCCCATATATGCAGCATGGGGGTAGCTCTGATACCAGCCAGATGCAACCCACGGCCATATAGGACCTACAGTGGATATATGTCGATCTGAGCATAGCTGGGCGCCGTATATACAGCATGGGGGTAGCTCTAATACCAGCCAGATGCAACCCACGGCCATATAGGACCTACAGGCGATGTTCTTGAGTCGATATATGTCGATCTGAGCACAGCTGGGCCACGTATATACAGCATGGGGGTAGCTGTGATACCAGCCAGCTACAACCCACGGCTATATAGGACCTACAGGCGATGTTCTTGAGTCGATATATGTCGATCTGAGCACAGCTGGGCCACGTATATACAGCATGGGAGTAGCTGTGATACCAGCCAGCTGCAACCCACGGCTATATAGGACCTACAGGCGATGTTCTTGAGTCGATATATGTCGATCTGAGCACAGCTGGGCCCCGTATATGCAGCATGGGGGTAGCTCTGATACCAGCCAGATGCAACCCACGGCCATATAGGACCTACAGGCGACGTTCTTGAGTCGATATATGTCGATCTGAGCACAGCTGGGCCACGTATATACAGCATGGGGGTAGCTGTGATACCAGCCAGCTGCAACCCACGGCTATATAGGACCACAGGCGATGTTCTTGAGTCGATATATGTCGATCTGAGCACAGCTGGGCCCCGTATATTCAGCATGGGGGTAGCTCTGATACCAGCCAGATGCAACCCACGGCCATATAGGACCTACAGTGGATATATGTCGATGTGAGCACACCTGGGCGCCGTATATACAGCATGGGGGTAGCTCTGATACCAGCCAGATGCAACCCACGGCCATATAGGACCTAAAGTGGATATATGTCGATGTGAGCACAGCTGGGCGCCGTATATACAGCATGGAGGTAGCTCTGATACCAGCCAGATACAACCCACGGCCATATAGGACCTACAGGCGATACTCTTGAGTCGATATATGTCGATCTGAGCACAGCTGGGCCACGTATATACAGCATGGGGGTAGCTGTAATACCAGCCAGCTGCAACCCACGGCTATATAGGACCTACAGGCGATGTTCTTGAGTCGATATATGTAGATCTGAGCAAAGCTGGGCCCCGTATATGCAGCTTGGGGGTAGCTCTGATACCAGCCAGATGCAACCCACGGCCATATAGGACCTACAGTGGATATATGTCGATCTGAGCACAGCTGGGCCACGTATATACAGCATGGGGGTAGCTGTGATACCAGCCAGCTGCAACCCACGGCCATATACGACCTACAGGCGATGTTCTTGAGTCGATATATGTCGATCTGAGCACAGCTGTGCCACGTATATGCAGCATGGGGATAGCTCTGATACCAGCCAGATGCAACCCACGGCCATATAGGACCTACAGGCGATGCTCTTGAGTCGATATATGTCGATCTGAGCACAGCTGGGCCACGTATATACAGCATGGGGGTAGCTGTGATACCAGCCAGCTGCAACCCACGGCTATATAGGACCTACAGGCGATGTTCTTGAGTCGATATATGTCGATCTGAGCACAGCTGGGCCCCGTATATACAGCATGGGGGTAGCTCTGATACCTGCCAGATGCAACCCACGGCCATATAGGACCTACAGGCGATGTTCTTGAGTCGATATATGTCGATCTGAGCACAGCTGGGCCCCGTATATGCAGCATGGGGGTAGCTCTGATACCAGCCAGATGCAACCCACGGCCATATAGGACCTACAGTGGATATATGTCGATCTGAGAATAGCTGGGCGCCGTATATACAGCATGGGGGTAGCTCTAATACCAGCCAGATGCAACCGACGGCCATATAGGACCTACAGGCGATGTTCTTGAGTCGATATATGTCGATCTGAGCACAGCTGGGCCCCGTATATACAGCATGGGTGTAGCTCTGATACCAGCCAGATGCAACCCACGGCCATATAGGACCTACAGGCGATGTTCTTGAGTCGATATATGTCGATCTGAGCACAGCTGGGCCACGTATATACAGCATGGGGGTGGCTGTGATACAAGCCAGCTGCAACCCACGGCTATATAGGACCTACAGGCGATGTTCTTGAGTCGATATATGTCGATCTGAGCACAGCTGGGCCCCGTATATACAGCATGGGGGTAGCTCTGATACCAGCCAGATGCAACCCACGGCCATATAGGACCTACAGGCGATGCTCTTGAGTCGATATATGTCGATCTGAGCACAGCTGGGCCACGTATATACAGCATGGGGGTAGCTGTGATACCAGCCAGCTGCAACCCACGGCTATATAGGACCTACAGCCGATGTTCTTGAGTCTATATATGTCGATCTGAGCACAGCTGGGCCCCGTATATGCAGCATGGGGGTAGCTCTGATACCAGCCAGATGCAACCCACGGCCATATAGGACCTACAGTGGTTATATGTCGATCTGAGCACAGCTGGGCGCCGTATATACAGCATGGGGGTAGCTCTAATACCAGCCAGATGCAACCCACGGCCATATAGGACCTACAGGCGATGTTCATGAGTCGATATATGTCGATCTGAGCACAGCTGGGCCACGTATATACAGCATGGGGGTGGCTGTGATACAAGCCAGCTGCAACCCACGGCTATATAGGACCTACAGGCGATGTTCTTGTGTCGATATATGTCGATCTGAGCACAGCTGGGCCCCGTATATACAGCATGGGGGTAGCTCTGATACCAGCCAGATGCAACCCACGGCAATATAGGACCTACAGGCGATGTTCTTGAGTCGATATATGCCGATCTGAGCACAGCTGGGCCCCGTATATGCAGCATGGGGGTAGCTCTGATACCAGCCAGATGCAACCTACGGCCATATAGGACCCACAGTGGATATATGTCGATGTGAGCACAGCTGGGCGCCGTATATACAGCATGAGGGTAGCTCTGATACCAGCCAGATGCAACCCACGGCCATATAGGACCTACAGGCGATGTTCTTGAGTCGATATATGTCGATCTGAGCACAGCTGGGCCACGTATATACAGCATGGGGGTGGCTATGATACAAGCCAGCTGCAACCCACGGCTATATAGGACCTACAGGCGATGTTCTTGAGTCGATATATGTCGATCTGAGCACAGCTGGACCCCGTATATACAGCATGGGGGTAGCTCTGATACCAGCCAGATGCAACCCACGGCAATATAGGACCTACAGGCGATGCTCTTGAGTCGATATATGTCGATCTGAGCACAGCTGGGCCACGTATATACAGCATGGGGGTAGCTGTGATACCAGCCAGCTGCAACCCACGGCTATATAGGACCTACAGGCGATGTTCTTGAGTCGATATATGTCGATCTGAGCACAGCTGGGCCCCGTATATGCAGCATGGGGGTAGCTCTGATACCAGCCAGATGCAACCCACGGCCATATAGGACCTACAGTGGATATATGTCGATCTGAGAATAGCTGGGCGACGTATATACAGCATGGGGGTAGCTCTAATACCGGCCAGATGCAACCCACGGCCATATAGGACCTACAGGCGATGTTCTTGAGTCGATATATGTCGATCTGAGCACAGCTGGGCCACGTATATACAGCATGGTGGTGGCTGTGATACAAGCCAGCTGCAACCCACGGCTATATAGGACCTACAGGCGATGTTCTTGAGTCGATATATGTCGATCTGAGCACAGCTGGGCCCCGTATATGCAGCATGGGGGTAGCTCTGATACCAGCCAGATGCAACCCACGGCCATATAGGACCTACAGTGGATATATGTCGATCTGAGAATAGCTGGGCGCCGTATATACAGCATGGGGGTAGCTCTAATACCAGCCAGATGCAACCCACGGCCATATAGGACCTACAGGCGATGTTCTTGAGTCGATATATGTCGATCTGAGCACAGCTGGGCCACGTATATACAGCATGGGGGTGGCTGTGATACAAGCCAGCTGCAACCCACGGCTATATAGGACCTACAGGCGATGTTCTTGAGTCGGTATATGTCGATCTGAGCACAGCTGGGCCCCGTATATACAGCATGGGGTAGCTCTGATACCAGCCAGATGCAACCCACGGCCATAGAGGACCTTCAGGCGATGCTCTTGAGTCGATATATGTCGATCTGAGCACAGCTGGGCCACGCATATACAGCATGGGGGTAGCTGTGATACCAGCCAGCTGCAACCCACGGCTATATAGGACCTACAGGCGATGTTCTTGAGTCGATATATGTCGATCTGAGCACAGCTAGGCCCCGTATATGCAGCATGGGGGTAGCTCTGATACCAGCCAGATGCAACCCACGGTCATATAGGACCTACAGTGGATATATGTCGATGTGAGCACAGCTGGGCGCCGTATATACAGCATGGGGGTAGCTCTAATACCAGCCAGATGCAACCCACGGCCATATAGGACCTACAGGCGATGTTCTTGAGTCGATATATGTCGATCTGAGCACAGCTGGGCCACGTATATACAGCATGGGGGTAGCTGTGATACCAGCCAGCTGCAACCCACGGCTATATAGGACCACAGGCGATGTTCTTGAGTCGATATATGTCGATCTGAGCACAGCTGGGCCCCGTATATTCAGCATGGGGGTAGCTCTGATACCAGCCAGATGCAACCCACGGCCATATAGGACCTACAGTGGATATATGTCGATGTGAGCACACCTGGGCGCCGTATATACAGCATGGGGGTAGCTCTGATACCATCCAGATGCAACCCACGGCCATATAGGACCTACAGGCGATGCTCTTGAGTCGATATATGTCGATCTGAGCACAGCTGGGCCACGTATATACAGCATGGGGGTAGCTGTGATACCAGCCAGCTGCAACCCACGGCTATATAGGACCTACAGGCGATGTTCTTGAGTCGATATATGTCGATCTGAGCACAGCTGTGCCACGTATATGCAGCATGGGGATAGCTCTGATACCAGCCAGATGCAACCCACGGCCATATAGGACCTACAGTGGATATATGTCGATCTGAGCACAGCTAGGCGCCGTATATACAGCATGGGGGTAGCTCTAATACCAGCCAGATGCAACCCACGGCCATATAGGACCTACAGGCGATGTTCTTGAGTCGATATATGTCGATCTGAGCACAGCTGGGCCACGTATATACAGCATGGGGGTAGCTGTGATACCAGCCAGCTGCAACCCACGGCTATATAGGACCTACAGCCGATGTTCTTGAGTCTATATATGTCGATCTGAGCACAGCTGGGCCCCGTATATGCAGCATGTGGGTAGCTCTGATACCAGCCAGATGCAACCCACGGCCATATAGGACCTACAGTGGATATATGTCGATCTGAGCACAGCTGGGCGCCATATATACAGCATGGGGGTAGCTCTAATACCAGCCAGATGCAACCCACGGCCATATAGGACCTACAGGCGATGTTCTTGAGTCGATATATGTCGATCTGAGCACAGCTGGGCCACGTATATACAGCATGGGAGTGTCTGTGATACAAGCCAGCTGCAACCCACGGCTATATAGGACCTACAGGCGATGTTCTTGTGTCGATATATGTCGATCTGAGCATAGCTGTGCCCCGTATATACAGCATGGGGGTAGCTCTGATACCAGCCAGATGCAACCCACGGCCATATAGGACCTACAGGCGATGTTCTTGAGTCGATATATGTCGATCTGAGCACAGCTGGGCCCCGTATATGCAGCATGGGGGTAGCTCTGATACCAGCCAGATGCAACCCACGGCCATATAGGACCTACAGTGGATATATGTCGATGTGAGCACAGCTGGGCGCCGTATATACAGCATGGGGGTAGCTCTAATACCAGCCAGATGTAACCCACGGCCATATAGGACCTACAGGCGATGTTCTTGAGTCGATATATGTCGATCTGAGCACAGCTGGGCCACGTATATACAGCATGGGGGTAGCTGTGATACCAGCCAGCTGCAACCCACGGCTATATAGGACCACAGGCGATGTTCTTGAGTCGATATATGTCGATCTGAGCACAGCTGGGCCCCGTATATTCAGCATGGGGGTAGCTCTGATACCAGCCAGATGCAACCCACGGCCATAGAGGACCTACAGGCGATGCTCTTGAGTCGATATATGTCGATCTGAGCACAGCTGGGCCACGTATATACAGCATGGGGGTAGCTGTGATACCAGCCAGCTGCAACCCACGGCTATATAGGACCTACAGGCGATGTTCTTGAGTCGATATATGACGATCTGAGCACAGCTGGGCCCCGTATATGCAGCATGGGGGTAGCTCTGATACCAGCCAGATGCAACCCACGGCCATATAGGACCTACAGTGGATATATGTCGATGTGAGCACAGCTGGGCGCCGTATATACAGCATGGGGGTAGCTCTAATACCAGCCAGATGCAACCCACGGCCATATAGGACCTACAGGCGATGTTCTTGAGTCGATATATGTCGATCTGAGCACAGCTGGGCCACGTATATACAGCATGGGGGTAGCTGTGATACCAGCCAGCTGCAACCCACGGCTATATAGGACCACAGGCGACGTTCTTGAGTCGATATATGTCGATCTGAGCACAGCTGGGCCCCGTATATTCAGCATGGGGGTAGCTCTGATACCAGCCAGATGCAACCCACAGCCATATAGGACCTACAGTGGATATATGTCGATGTGAGCACACCTGGGCGCCGTATATACAGCATGGGGGTAGCTCTGATACCATCCAGATGCAACCCACGGCCATATAGGACCTACAGGCGATGCTCTTGAGTCGATATATGTCGATCTGAGCACAGCTGGGCCACGTATATACAGCATGGGGGCAGCTGTGATACCAGCCAGCTGCAACCCACGGCTATATAGGACCTACAGGCGATGTTCTTGAGTCGATATATGTCGATCTGATCACAGCTGTGCCACGTATATGCAGCATGGGGATAGCTCTGATACCAGCCAGATGCAACCCACGGCCATATAGGACCTACAGTGGATATATGTCGATCTGAGCACAGCTGGGCGCCGTATATACAGCATGGGGGTAGCTCTAATACCAGCCAGATGCAACCCACGGCCATATAGGACCTACAGGCGATGTTCTTGAGTCGATATATGTCGATCTGAGCACAGCTGGGCCACGTATATACAGCATGGGGATGGCTGTGATACAAGCCAGCTGCAACCCACGGCTATATAGGACCTACAGGCGATGTTCTTGAGTCGGTATATGTCGATTTGAGCACAGCTGGGCCCCGTATATACAGCATGGGGTAGCTCTGATACCAGCCAGATGCAACCCACGGCCATAGAGGACCTACAGGCGATGCTCTTGAGTCGATATATGTCGATCTGAGCACAGCTGGGCCACGTATATACAGCATGGGGGTAGCTGTGATACCAGCCAGCTGCAACCCACGGCTATATAGGACCTACAGCGATGTTCTTGAGTCGATATATGACGATCTGAGCACAGCTGGGCCACGTATATACAGCATGGGGGTAGCTGTGATACCAGCCAGCTGCAACCCACGGCTATATAGGACCACAGGCGACGTTCTTGAGTCGATATATGTCGATCTGAGCACAGCTGGGCCCCGTATATTCAGCATGGGGGTAGCTCTGATACCAGCCAGATGCAACCCACAGCCATATAGGACCTACAGTGGATATATGTCGATGTGAGCACACCTGGGCGCCGTATATACAGCATGGGGGTAGCTCTGATACCATCCAGATGCAACCCACGGCCATATAGGAGTCGATATATGTCGATCTGAGCACAGCTGGGCCACGTATATACAGCATGGGGGTGGCTGTGATACAAGCCAGCTGCAACCCACGGCTATATAGGACCGACAAGCGATGTTCTTGAGTCGATATATGTCGATCTGAGCACAGCTGGGCCCCGTATATGCAGAATGGGGGTAGCTCTGATACCAGCCAGATGCAACCCACGGCAATATAGGACCTACAGTGGATATATGTCGATGTGAGCACAGCTGGGCGCCGTATATACAGCATGGGAATAGCTCTGATACCAGCCAGATGCAACCCACGGCCATATAGGACCTACAGGCGATGCTCTTGAGTCGATATATGTCGATCTGAGCACAGCTGGGCCACGTATATACAGCATGGGTGTAGCTGTGATACCAGCCAGCTGCAACCCACGGCTATATAGGACCACAGGCGATGTTCTTGAGTCGATTTATGTCGATCTGAGCACAGCTGGGCCCCGTATATGCAGCATGGGGGTAGCTCTGATACCAGCCAGATGCAACCCACGGCAATATAGGACCTACAGTGGATATATGTCGATGTGAGCACAGCTGGGCGCCGTATATACAGCATGGGAATAGCTCTGATACCAGCCAGATGCAACCCACGGCCATATAGGACCTACAGGCGATGCTCTTGAGTCGATATATGTCGATCTGAGCACAGCTGGGCCACGTATATACAGCATGGGTGTAGCTGTGATACCAGCCAGCTGCAACCCACGGCTATATAGGACCGACAAGCGATGTTCTTGAGTCGATATATGTCGATCTGAGCACAGCTGGGCCCCGAATATGCAGAATGGGGGTAGCTCTGATACCAGCCAGATGCAACCCACGGCCATATAGGACCTACAGTGGATATATGACGATCTGAGCACAGCTGGGCGCCGTATATACAGCATGGGGGTAGCTCTAATATCAGCCAGATGCAACCCACAGCCATATAGGACCTACAGGCGATGTTCTTGAATCGATATATGTCGATCTGAGCACAGCTGGGCCACGTATATACAGCATGGGGGTAGCTGTGATACCAGCCAGCTGCAACCCACGGCTATATAGGACCACAGGCGATGTTCTTGAGTCGATATATATCGATCTGAGCACAGCTGGGTCCCGTATATGCAGCATGGGGGTAGCTCTGATACCAGCCAGATGCAACCCACGGCCATATAGGACCTACAGGCGATGCTCTTGAGTCGATATATGTCGATCTGAGCACAGCTTAGCCACGTATATACAGCATGGGGGTAGCTGTGATACCAGCCAGCTGCAACCCACGGCTATATAGGACCTACAGGCGATGTTCTTGAGTCGATATATGTCGATCTGAGCACAGCTGGGCCCCGTATATGCAGCATGGGGGTAGCTCTGATACCAGCCGGATGCAACCCACGGCCATATAGGACCTACAGTGGATATATGTCGATCTGAGCACAGCTGGGCGCCGTATATATAGCATGGGGGTAGCTCTAATACCAGCCAGATGCAACCCACGGCCATATAGGACCTACAGGCGATGTTCTTGAGTCGATATATGTCGATCTGAGCACAGCTGGGCCACGTATATACAGCATGGGGGTGGCTGTGATACAAGCCAGCTGCAACCCACGGCTATATAGGACCTACAGGCGATGTTCTTGTGTCGATATATGTCGATCTGAGCACAGCTGGGCCCCGTATATACAGCATGGGGGTAGCTCTGATACCAGCCAGATGCAACCCACGGCCATATAGGACCTACAGGCGATGTTCTTGAGTCGATATATGTCGATCTGAGCACAGCTGGGCCCCGTATATGCAGCATGGGGGTAGCTCTGATACCAGCCAGATGCAACCTACGGCCATATAGGACCTACAGTGGATATATGTCGATGTGAGCACAGCTGGGCGACGTATATACAGCATGGGGGTAGCTCTGATACCAGCCAGATGCAACCCACGGCCATATAGGACCTACAGGCGATGCTCTTGAGTCGATATATGTCGATCTGAGCACAGCTGGGCCACGTATATACAGCATGGGGGTAGCTATGATACCAGCCAGCTGCAACCCACGGCTATATAGGACCTACAGGCGATGTTCTTGAGTCGATATATATATCGATCTGAGCACAGCTGGGCCCCGTATATGCAGCATGGGGGTAGCTCTGATACCAACCAGATGCAACCCACGGCCATATAGGACCTACAGTGGATATATGTCGATCTGAGCACAGCTGGGCGCCGTATATACAGCATGGGGGTAGCTCTAGTACCAGCCAGATGCAACCCACGGCCATATAGGACCTACAGGCGATGTTCTTGAGTCGATATATGTCGATCTGAGCACAGCTGGGCCACGTATATACAGCATGGGGGTGGCTGTGATACAAGCCAGCTGCAACCCACGGCTATATAGGACCTACAGGCGATGTTCTTGAGTCGATATATGTCGATCTGAGCACAGCTGGGCCCCGTATATACAGCATGGGGGTAGCTCTGATACCAGCCAGATGCAACCCACGGCCATATAGGACCTACAGGCGATGCTCTTGAGTCGATATATGTCGATCTGAGCACAGCTGGGCCACGTATATACAGCATGGGGGTAGCTGTGATACCAGCCAGCTGCAACCCACGGCTATATAGGACCTACAGGCGATGTTCTTGAGTCGATATATGTCGATCTGAGCACAGCTGGGCCCCGTATATGCAGCATGGGGGTAGCTCTGATACCAGCCAGATGCAACCCACGGCCATATAGGACCTACAGTGGATATATGTCGATCTGAGCACAGCTGGGCGCCGTATATACAGCATGGGGGTAGCTCTAATACCAGTCAGATGCAACCCACGGCCATATAGGACCTACAGGCGATGTTCTTGAGTCGATATATGTCGATCTGAGCACAGCTGGGCCACGTATATACAGCATGGGGGTGGCTGTGATACAAGCCAGCTGCAACCCACGGCTATATAGGACCTACAGGCGATGTTCTTGAGTCGATATATGTCGATCTGAGCACAGCTGGGCCCCGTATATGCAGCATGGGGGTAGCTCTGATACCAGCCAGATGCAACCCACGGCCATATAGGACCTACAGTGGATATATGTCGATGTGAGCACAGCTGGGCGCCGTATATACAGCATGGGGGTAGCTCTAATACCAGCCAGATGCAACCCACGGCCATATAGGACCAACAGGCGATGTTCTTGAGTCGATATATGTCGATCTGAGCACAGCTGGGCCACGTATATACAGCATGGGGGTAGCTGTGATACCAGCCAGCTGCAACCCACGGCTATATAGGACCACAGGCGATGTTCTTGAGTCGATATATGTCGCTCTGAGCACAGCTGGGCCACGTATATACAGCATGGGGGTAGTTGTGATACCAGCCATCTGCAACCCACGGCTATATAGGACCTACAGGCGATGTTCTTGAGTCGATATATGTCGATCTGAGCAAAGCTGGGCCCCGTATATGCAGCTTGGGGGTAGCTCTGATACCAGCCAGATGCAACCCACGGCCATATAGGACCTACAGTGGATATATGTCGATCTGAGCACAGCTGGGCGCCGTATATACAGCATGGGGGTAGCTCTAATACCAGCCAGATGCAACCCACGGCCATATAGGACCTACAGGCGATGTTCTTGAGTCGATATATGTCGATCTGAGCACAGCTGGGCCACGTATATACAGCATGGGGGTGGCTGTGATACAAGCCAGCTGCAACCCACGGCTATATAGGACCTACAGGCGATGTTCTTGAGTCGATATATGTCGATCTGAGCACAGCTGGGCCCCGTATATACAGCATGGGGGTAGCTGTGATACCAGCCAGATGCAAGCAACCCAGGGCCATATAGGACCTACAGGCGAAGCTCTTGAGTAGATATATGTCGATCTGAGCACAGCTGGGCCACGTATATACAGCATGGGGGTATCTGTGATACCAGCCAGCTGCAACCCACGGCTATATAGGACCTACAGGCGATGTTCTTGAGTCGATATATGTCGATCTGAGCACAGCTGGGCCCCATATATGCAGCATGGGGGTAGCTCTGATACCAGCCAGATGCACGGCCATATAGGACCTACAGTGGATATATGTCGATCTGAGCATAGCTGGGCGCCGTATATACAGCATGGGGGTAGCTCTAATACCAGCCAGATGCAACCCACGGCCATATAGGACCTACAGGCGATGTTCTTGAGTCGATATATGTCGATCTGAGCACAGCTGGGCCACGTATATACAGCATGGGGGTAGCTGTGATACCAGCCAGCTGAAACCCACGGCTATATAGGACCTACAGGCGATGTTCTTGAGTCGATATATGTCGATCTGAGCACAGCTGGGCCACGTATATACAGCATGGGGGTAGCTGTGATACTAGCCAGCTGAAACCCACGGCTATATAGGACCTACAGGCGATGTTCTTGAGTCGATATATGTCGATCTGAGCACAGCTGGGCCACGTATATACAGCATGGGAGTAGCTGTGATACCAGCCAGCTGCAACCCACGGCTATATAGGACCTACAGGCGATGTTCTTGAGTCGATATATGTCGATATGAGCACAGCTGGGCCCCGCATATGCAGCATGGGGGTAGCTCTGATACCAGCCAGATGCAACCCTCGGCCATATAGGACCTACAGGCGACGTTCTTGAGTCGATATATGTCGATCTGAGCACAGCTGGGCCACGTATATACAGCATGGGGGTAGCTGTGATACCAGCCAGCTGCAACCCACGGCTATATAGGACCACAGGCGATGTTCTTGAGTCGATATATGTCGATCTGAGCACAGCTGGGCCCCGTATATTCAGCATGGGGGTAGCTCTGATACCAGCCAGATGCAACCCACGGCCATATAGGACCTAAAGTGGATATATGTCGATCTGAGCACAGCTGGGCGCCGTATATACATCATGGAGGTAGCTCTGATACCAGCCAGATGCAACCCACGGCCATATAGGACCTACAGGCGATGCTCTTGAGTCGATATATGTCGATCTGAGCACAGCTGGGCCACGTATATACAGCATGGGGGTAGCTGTAATACCAGCCAGCTGCAACCCACGGCTATATAGGACCTACAGGCGATGTTCTTGAGTCGATATATGTAGATCTGAGCAAAGCTGGGCCCCGTATATGCAGCTTGGGGGTAGCTCTGATACCAGCCAGATGCAACCCACGGCCATATAGGACCTACAGTGGATATATGTCGATCTGAGCACAGCTGGGCGCCGTATATACAGCATGGGGGTAGCTCTAATACCAGCCAGATGCAACCCACGGCCATATACGACCTACAGGCGATGTTCTTGAGTCGATATATGTCGATCTGAGCACAGCTGGGCCACGTATATACAGCATGGGGGTGGCTGTGATACAAGCCAGCTGCAACCCACGGCTATATAGGACCTACAGGCGATGTTCTTGAGTCGTAATATGTCGATCTGAGCACAGCTGGGCCCCGTATATACAGCATGGGGGTAGCGCTGATACCAGCCAGATGCAAGCAACCCAGGGCCATATAGGACCTACAGGCGAAGCTCTTGAGTCGATATATGTCGATCTGAGCACAGCTGGGCCACGTATATACAGCATGGGGGTAGCTGTGATACCAGCCAGCTGCAACCCACGGCTATATAGGACCTACAGGCGATGTTCTTGAGTCGATATATGTCGATCTGAGCACAGCTGGGCCCCATATATGCAGCATGGGGGTAGCTCTGATACCAGCCAGATGCAACCCACGGCCATATAGGACCTACAGTGGATATATGTCGATCTGAGCATAGCTGGGCGCCGTATATACAGCATGGGGGTAGCTCTAATACCAGCCAGATGCAACCCACGGCCATATAGGACCTACAGGCGATGTTCTTGAGTCGATATATGTCGATCTGAGCACAGCTGGGCCACGTATATACAGCATGGGGGTAGCTGTGATACCAGCCAGCTACAACCCACGGCTATATAGGACCTACAGGCGATGTTCTTGAGTCGATATATGTCGATCTGAGCACAGCTGGGCCACGTATATACAGCATGGGAGTAGCTGTGATACCAGCCAGCTGCAACCCACGGCTATATAGGACCTACAGGCGATGTTCTTGAGTCGATATATGTCGATCTGAGCACAGCTGGGCCCCGTATATGCAGCATGGGGGTAGCTCTGATACCAGCCAGATGCAACCCACGGCCATATAGGACCTACAGGCGACGTTCTTGAGTCGATATATGTCGATCTGAGCACAGCTGGGCCACGTATATACAGCATGGGGGTAGCTGTGATACCAGCCAGCTGCAACCCACGGCTATATAGGACCACAGGCGATGTTCTTGAGTCGATATATGTCGATCTGAGCACAGCTGGGCCCCGTATATTCAGCATGGGGGTAGCTCTGATACCAGCCAGATGCAACCCACGGCCATATAGGACCTACAGTGGATATATGTCGATGTGAGCACACCTGGGCGCCGTATATACAGCATGGGGGTAGCTCTGATACCAGCCAGATGCAACCCACGGCCATATAGGACCTAAAGTGGATATATGTCGATGTGAGCACAGCTGGGCGCCGTATATACAGCATGGAGGTAGCTCTGATACCAGCCAGATACAACCCACGGCCATATAGGACCTACAGGCGATGCTCTTGAGTCGATATATGTCGATCTGAGCACAGCTGGGCCACGTATATACAGCATGGGGGTAGCTGTAATACCAGCCAGCTGCAACCCACGGCTATATAGGACCTACAGGCGATGTTCTTGAGTCGATATATGTAGATCTGAGCAAAGCTGGGCCCCGTATATGCAGCTTGGGGGTAGCTCTGATACCAGCCAGATGCAACCCACGGCCATATAGGACCTACAGTGGATATATGTCGATCTGAGCACAGCTGGGCCACGTATATACAGCATGGGGGTAGCTGTGATACCAGCCAGCTGCAACCCACGGCCATATACGACCTACAGGCGATGTTCTTGAGTCGATATATGTCGATCTGAGCACAGCTGTGCCACGTATATGCAGCATGGGGATAGCTCTGATACCAGCCAGATGCAACCCACGGCCATATAGGACCTACAGGCGATGCTCTTGAGTCGATATATGTCGATCTGAGCACAGCTGGGCCACGTATATACAGCATGGGGGTAGCTGTGATACCAGCCAGCTGCAACCCACGGCTATATAGGACCTACAGGCGATGTTCTTGAGTCGATATATGTCGATCTGAGCACAGCTGGGCCCCGTATATACAGCATGGGGGTAGCTCTGATACCTGCCAGATGCAACCCACGGCCATATAGGACCTACCTAGGACCTACAGGCGATGTTCTTGAGTCGATATATGTAGATCTGAGCAAAGCTGGGCCCCGTATATGCAGCTTGGGGGTAGCTCTGATACCAGCCAGATGCAACCCACGGCCATATAGGACCTACAGTGGATATATGTCGATCTGAGCACAGCTGGGCCACGTATATACAGCATGGGGGTAGCTGTGATACCAGCCAGCTGCAACCCACGGCCATATACGACCTACAGGCGATGTTCTTGAGTCGATATATGTCGATCTGAGCACAGCTGTGCCACGTATATGCAGCATGGGGATAGCTCTGATACCAGCCAGATGCAACCCACGGCCATATAGGACCTACAGGCGATGCTCTTGAGTCGATATATGTCGATCTGAGCACAGCTGGGCCACGTATATACAGCATGGGGGTAGCTGTGATACCAGCCAGCTGCAACCCACGGCTATATAGGACCTACAGGCGATGTTCTTGAGTCGATATATGTCGATCTGAGCACAGCTGTGCCACGTATATGCAGCATGGGGATAGCTCTGATACCAGCCAGATGCAACCCACGGCCATATAGGACCTACAGGCGATGCTCTTGAGTCGATATATGTCGATCTGAGCACAGCTGGGCCACGTATATACAGCATGGGGGTAGCTGTGATACCAGCCAGCTGCAACCCACGGCTATATAGGACCTACAGGCGATGTTCTTGAGTCGATATATGTCGATCTGAGCACAGCTGGGCCCGTATATGCAGCATGGGGGTAGCTCTGATACCAGCCGGATGCAACCCACGGCCATATAGGACCTACAGTGGATATATGTCGATCTGAGCACAGCTGGGCGCCGTATATATAGCATGGGGGTAGCTCTAATACCAGCCAGATGCAACCCACGGCCATATAGGACCTACAGGCGATGTTCTTGAGTCGATATATGTCGATCTGAGCACAGCTGGGCCACGTATATACAGCATGGGGGTGGCTGTGATACAAGCCAGCTGCAACCCACGGCTATATAGGACCTACAG
Organism: Lordithon lunulatus; assembly: GCA_963942505.1. Classification (NCBI taxonomy): domain Eukaryota; kingdom Metazoa; phylum Arthropoda; class Insecta; order Coleoptera; family Staphylinidae; genus Lordithon; species Lordithon lunulatus. The sequence continues at coordinate 31,695,369 of OZ012670.1, read as the reverse complement.
GCGATGTTCTTGTGTCGATATATGTCGATCTGAGCACAGCTGGGCCCCGTATATACAGCATGGGGGTAGCTCTGATACCAGCCAGATGCAACCCACGGCCATATAGGACCTACAGGCGATGTTCTTGAGTCGATATATGTCGATCTGAGCACAGCTGGGCCCCGTATATGCAGCATGGGGGTAGCTCTGATACCAGCCAGATGCAACCTACGGCCATATAGGACCTACAGTGGATATATGTCGATGTGAGCACAGCTGGGCGACGTATATACAGCATGGGGGTAGCTCTGATACCAGCCAGATGCAACCCACGGCCATATAGGACCTACAGGCGATGCTCTTGAGTCGATATATGTCGATCTGAGCACAGCTGGGCCACGTATATACAGCATGGGGGTAGCTATGATACCAGCCAGCTGCAACCCACGGCTATATAGGACCTACAGGCGATGTTCTTGAGTCGATATATATATATATCGATCTGAGCACAGCTGGGCCCCGTATATGCAGCATGGGGGTAGCTCTGATACCAACCAGATGCAACCCACGGCCATATAGGACCTACAGTGGATATATGTCGATCTGAGCACAGCTGGGCGCCGTATATACAGCATGGGGGTAGCTCTAGTACCAGCCAGATGCAACCCACGGCCATATAGGACCTACAGGCGATGTTCTTGAGTCGATATATGTCGATCTGAGCACAGCTGGGCCACGTATATACAGCATGGGGGTGGCTGTGATACAAGCCAGCTGCAACCCACGGCTATATAGGACCTACAGGCGATGTTCTTGAGTCGATATATGTCGATCTGAGCACAGCTGGGCCCCGTATATACAGCATGGGGGTAGCTCTGATACCAGCCAGATGCAACCCACGGCCATATAGGACCTACAGGCGATGCTCTTGAGTCGATATATGTCGATCTGAGCACAGCTGGGCCACGTATATACAGCATGGGGGTAGCTGTGATACCAGCCAGCTGCAACCCACGGCTATATAGGACCTACAGGCGATGTTCTTGAGTCGATATATGTCGATCTGAGCACAGCTGGGCCCCGTATATGCAGCATGGGGGTAGCTCTGATACCAGCCAGATGCAACCCACGGCCATATAGGACCTACAGTGGATATATGTCGATCTGAGCACAGCTGGGCGCCGTATATACAGCATGGGGGTAGCTCTAATACCAGTCAGATGCAACCCACGGCCATATAGGACCTACAGGCGATGTTCTTGAGTCGATATATGTCGATCTGAGCACAGCTGGGCCACGTATATACAGCATGGGGGTGGCTGTGATACAAGCCAGCTGCAACCCACGGCTATATAGGACCTACAGGCGATGTTCTTGAGTCGATATATGTCGATCTGAGCACAGCTGGGCCCCGTATATGCAGCATGGGGGTAGCTCTGATACCAGCCAGATGCAACCCACGGCCATATAGGACCTACAGTGGATATATGTCGATGTGAGCACAGCTGGGCGCCGTATATACAGCATGGGGGTAGCTCTAATACCAGCCAGATGCAACCCACGGCCATATAGGACCAACAGGCGATGTTCTTGAGTCGATATATGTCGATCTGAGCACAGCTGGGCCACGTATATACAGCATGGGGGTAGCTGTGATACCAGCCAGCTGCAACCCACGGCTATATAGGACCACAGGCGATGTTCTTGAGTCGATATATGTCGCTCTGAGCACAGCTGGGCCACGTATATACAGCATGGGGGTAGTTGTGATACCAGCCAGCTGCAACCCACGGCTATATAGGACCTACAGGCGATGTTCTTGAGTCGATATATGTCGATCTGAGCAAAGCTGGGCCCCGTATATGCAGCTTGGGGGTAGCTCTGATACCAGCCAGATGCAACCCACGGCCATATAGGACCTACAGTGGATATATGTCGATCTGAGCACAGCTGGGCGCCGTATATACAGCATGGGGGTAGCTCTAATACCAGCCAGATGCAACCCACGGCCATATAGGACCTACAGGCGATGTTCTTGAGTCGATATATGTCGATCTGAGCACAGCTGGGCCACGTATATACAGCATGGGGGTGGCTGTGATACAAGCCAGCTGCAACCCACGGCTATATAGGACCTACAGGCGATGTTCTTGAGTCGATATATGTCGATCTGAGCACAGCTGGGCCCCGTATATACAGCATGGGGGTAGCTCTGATACCAGCCAGATGCAAGCAACCCAGGGCCATATAGGACCTACAGGCGAAGCTCTTGAGTAGATATATGTCGATCTGAGCACAGCTGGGCCACGTATATACAGCATGGGGGTAGCTGTGATACCAGCCAGCTGCAACCCACGGCTATATAGGACCTACAGGCGATGTTCTTGAGTCGATATATGTCGATCTGAGCACAGCTGGGCCCCATATATGCAGCATGGGGGTAGCTCTGATACCAGCCAGATGCACGGCCATATAGGACCTACAGTGGATATATGTCGATCTGAGCATAGCTGGGCGCCGTATATACAGCATGGGGGTAGCTCTAATACCAGCCAGATGCAACCCACGGCCATATAGGACCTACAGGCGATGTTCTTGAGTCGATATATGTCGATCTGAGCACAGCTGGGCCACGTATATACAGCATGGGGGTAGCTGTGATACCAGCCAGCTGAAACCCACGGCTATATAGGACCTACAGGCGATGTTCTTGAGTCGATATATGTCGATCTGAGCACAGCTGGGCCACGTATATACAGCATGGGGGTAGCTGTGATACCAGCCAGCTGAAACCCACGGCTATATAGGACCTACAGGCGATGTTCTTGAGTCGATATATGTCGATCTGAGCACAGCTGGGCCACGTATATACAGCATGGGAGTAGCTGTGATACCAGCCAGCTGCAACCCACGGCTATATAGGACCTACAGGCGATGTTCTTGAGTCGATATATGTCGATATGAGCACAGCTGGGCCCCGCATATGCAGCATGGGGGTAGCTCTGATACCAGCCAGATGCAACCCTCGGCCATATAGGACCTACAGGCGACGTTCTTGAGTCGATATATGTCGATCTGAGCACAGCTGGGCCACGTATATACAGCATGGGGGTAGCTGTGATACCAGCCAGCTGCAACCCACGGCTATATAGGACCACAGGCGATGTTCTTGAGTCGATATATGTCGATCTGAGCACAGCTGGGCCCCGTATATTCAGCATGGGGGTAGCTCTGATACCAGCCAGATGCAACCCACGGCCATATAGGACCTAAAGTGGATATATGTCGATGTGAGCACAGCTGGGCGCCGTATATACATCATGGAGGTAGCTCTGATACCAGCCAGATGCAACCCACGGCCATATAGGACCTACAGGCGATGCTCTTGAGTCGATATATGTCGATCTGAGCACAGCTGGGCCACGTATATACAGCATGGGGGTAGCTGTAATACCAGCCAGCTGCAACCCACGGCTATATAGGACCTACAGGCGATGTTCTTGAGTCGATATATGTAGATCTGAGCAAAGCTGGGCCCCGTATATGCAGCTTGGGGGTAGCTCTGATACCAGCCAGATGCAACCCACGGCCATATAGGACCTACAGTGGATATATGTCGATCTGAGCACAGCTGGGCGCCGTATATACAGCATGGGGGTAGCTCTAATACCAGCCAGATGCAACCCACGGCCATATACGACCTACAGGCGATGTTCATGAGTCGATATATGTCGATCTGAGCACAGCTGGGCCACGTATATACAGCATGGGGGTGGCTGTGATACAAGCCAGCTGCAACCCACGGCTATATAGGACCTACAGGCGATGTTCTTGAGTCGTAATATGTCGATCTGAGCACAGCTGGGCCCCGTATATACAGCATGGGGGTAGCTCTGATACCAGCCAGATGCAAGCAACCCAGGGCCATATAGGACCTACAGGCGAAGCTCTTGAGTCGATATATGTCGATCTGAGCACAGCTGGGCCACGTATATACAGCATGGGGGTAGCTGTGATACCAGCCAGCTGCAACCCACGGCTATATAGGACCTACAGGCGATGTTCTTGAGTCGATATATGTCGATCTGAGCACAGCTGGGCCTCATATATGCAGCATGGGGGTAGCTCTGATACCAGCCAGATGCAACCCACGGCCATATAGGACCTACAGTGGATATATGTCGATCTGAGCATAGCTGGGCGCCGTATATACAGCATGGGGGTAGCTCTAATACCAGCCAGATGCAACCCACGGCCATATAGGACCTACAGGCGATGTTCTTGAGTCGATATATGTCGATCTGAGCACAGCTGGGCCACGTATATACAGCATGGGGGTAGCTGTGATACCAGCCAGCTACAACCCACGGCTATATAGGACCTACAGGCGATGTTCTTGAGTCGATATATGTCGATCTGAGCACAGCTGGGCCACGTATATACAGCATGGGAGTAGCTGTGATACCAGCCAGCTGCAACCCACGGCTATATAGGACCTACAGGCGATGTTCTTGAGTCGATATATGTCGATCTGAGCACAGCTGGGCCCCGTATATGCAGCATGGGGGTAGCTCTGATACCAGCCAGATGCAACCCACGGCCATATAGGACCTACAGGCGACGTTCTTGAGTCGATATATGTCGATCTGAGCACAGCTGGGCCACGTATATATAGCATGGGGGTAGCTGTGATACCAGCCAGCTGCAACCCACGGCTATATAGGACCACAGGCGATGTTCTTGAGTCGATATATGTCGATCTGAGCACAGCTGGGCCCCGTATATTCAGCATGGGGGTAGCTCTGATACCAGCCAGATGCAACCCACGGCCATATAGGACCTACAGTGGATATATGTCGATGTGAGCACACCTGGGCGCCGTATATACAGCATGGGGGTAGCTCTGATACCAGCCAGATGCAACCCACGGCCATATAGGACCTAAAGTGGATATATGTCGATGTGAGCACAGCTGGGCGCCGTATATACAGCATGGAGGTAGCTCTGATACCAGCCAGATACAACCCACGGCCATATAGGACCTACAGGCGATGCTCTTGAGTCGATATATGTCGATCTGAGCACAGCTGGGCCACGTATATACAGCATGGGGGTAGCTGTAATACCAGCCAGCTGCAACCCACGGCTATATAGGACCTACAGGCGATGTTCTTGAGTCGATATATGTAGATCTGAGCAAAGCTGGGCCCCGTATATGCAGCTTGGGGGTAGCTCTGATACCAGCCAGATGCAACCCACGGCCATATAGGACCTACAGTGGATATATGTCGATCTGAGCACAGCTGGGCCACGTATATACAGCATGGGGGTAGCTGTGATACCAGCCAGCTGCAACCCACGGCCATATACGACCTACAGGCGATGTTCTTGAGTCGATATATGTCGATCTGAGCACAGCTGTGCCACGTATATGCAGCATGGGGATAGCTCTGATACCAGCCAGATGCAACCCACGGCCATATAGGACCTACAGGCGATGCTCTTGAGTCGATATATGTCGATCTGAGCACAGCTGGGCCACGTATATACAGCATGGGGGTAGCTGTGATACCAGCCAGCTGCAACCCACGGCTATATAGGACCTACAGGCGATGTTCTTGAGTCGATATATGTCGATCTGAGCACAGCTGGGCCCCGTATATACAGCATGGGGGTAGCTCTGATACCTGCCAGATGCAACCCACGGCCATATAGGACCTACAGGCGATGTTCTTGAGTCGATATATGTCGATCTGAGCACAGCTGGGCCCCGTATATGCAGCATGGGGGTAGCTCTGATACCAGCCAGATGCAACCCACGGCCATATAGGACCTACAGTGGATATATGTCGATCTGAGAATAGCTGGGCGCCGTATATACAGCATGGGGGTAGCTCTAATACCAGCCAGATGCAACCGACGGCCATATAGGACCTACAGGCGATGTTCTTGAGTCGATATATGTCGATCTGAGCACAGCTGGGCCCCGTATATACAGCATGGGTGTAGCTCTGATACCAGCCAGATGCAACCCACGGCCATATAGAACCTACAGGCGATGTTCTTGAGTCGATATATGTCGATCTGAGCACAGCTGGGCCACGTATATACAGCATGGGGGTGGCTGTGATACAAGCCAGCTGCAACCCACGGCTATATAGGACCTACAGGCGATGTTCTTGAGTCGATATATGTCGATCTGAGCACAGCTGGGCCCCGTATATACAGCATGGGGGTAGCTCTGATACCAGCCAGATGCAACCCACGGCCATATAGGACCTACAGGCGATGCTCTTGAGTCGATATATGTCGATCTGAGCACAGCTGGGCCACGTATATACAGCATGGGGGTAGCTGTGATACCAGCCAGCTGCAACCCACGGCTATATAGGACCTACAGCCGATGTTCTTGAGTCTATATATGTCGATCTGAGCACAGCTGGGCCCCGTATATGCAGCATGGGGGTAGCTCTGATACCAGCCAGATGCAACCCACGGCCATATAGGACCTACAGTGGTTATATGTCGATCTGAGCACAGCTGGGCGCCGTATATACAGCATGGGGGTAGCTCTAATACCAGCCAGATGCAACCCACGGCCATATAGGACCTACAGGCGATGTTCATGAGTCGATATATGTCGATCTGAGCACAGCTGGGCCACGTATATACAGCATGGGGGTGGCTGTGATACAAGCCAGCTGCAACCCACGGCTATATAGGACCTACAGGCGATGTTCTTGTGTCGATATATGTCGATCTGAGCACAGCTGGGCCCCGTATATACAGCATGGGGGTAGCTCTGATACCAGCCAGATGCAACCCACGGCAATATAGGACCTACAGGCGATGTTCTTGAGTCGATATATGCCGATCTGAGCACAGCTGGGCCCCGTATATGCAGCATGGGGGTAGCTCTGATACCAGCCAGATGCAACCTACGGCCATATAGGACCCACAGTGGATATATGTCGATGTGAGCACAGCTGGGCGCCGTATATACAGCATGAGGGTAGCTCTGATACCAGCCAGATGCAACCCACGGCCATATAGGACCTACAGGCGATGTTCTTGAGTCGATATATGTCGATCTGAGCACAGCTGGGCCACGTATATACAGCATGGGGGTGGCTATGATACAAGCCAGCTGCAACCCACGGCTATATAGGACCTACAGGCGATGTTCTTGAGTCGATATATGTCGATCTGAGCACAGCTGGACCCCGTATATACAGCATGGGGGTAGCTCTGATACCAGCCAGATGCAACCCACGGCAATATAGGACCTACAGGCGATGCTCTTGAGTCGATATATGTCGATCTGAGCACAGCTGGGCCACGTATATACAGCATGGGGGTAGCTGTGATACCAGCCAGCTGCAACCCACGGCTATATAGGACCTACAGGCGATGTTCTTGAGTCGATATATGTCGATCTGAGCACAGCTGGGCCCCGTATATGCAGCATGGGGGTAGCTCTGATACCAGCCAGATGCAACCCACGGCCATATAGGACCTACAGTGGATATATGTCGATCTGAGAATAGCTGGGCGACGTATATACAGCATGGGGGTAGCTCTAATACCAGCCAGATGCAACCCACGGCCATATAGGACCTACAGGCGATGTTCTTGAGTCGATATATGTCGATCTGAGCACAGCTGGGCCACGTATATACAGCATGGTGGTGGCTGTGATACAAGCCAGCTGCAACCCACGGCTATATAGGACCTACAGGCGATGTTCTTGAGTCGATATATGTCGATCTGAGCACAGCTGGGCCCCGTATATGCAGCATGGGGGTAGCTCTGATACCAGCCAGATGCAACCCACGGCCATATAGGACCTACAGTGGATATATGTCGATCTGAGAATAGCTGGGCGCCGTATATACAGCATGGGGGTAGCTCTAATACCAGCCAGATGCAACCCACGGCCATATAGGACCTACAGGCGATGTTCTTGAGTCGATATATGTCGATCTGAGCACAGCTGGGCCACGTATATACAGCATGGGGGTGGCTGTGATACAAGCCAGCTGCAACCCACGGGTATATAGGACCTACAGGCGATGTTCTTGAGTCGGTATATGTCGATCTGAGCACAGCTGGGCCCCGTATATACAGCATGGGGTAGCTCTGATACCAGCCAGATGCAACCCACGGCCATAGAGGACCTTCAGGCGATGCTCTTGAGTCGATATATGTCGATCTGAGCACAGCTGGGCCACGCATATACAGCATGGGGGTAGCTGTGATACCAGCCAGCTGCAACCCACGGCTATATAGGACCTACAGGCGATGTTCTTGAGTCGATATATGTCGATCTGAGCACAGCTAGGCCCCGTATATGCAGCATGGGGGTAGCTCTGATACCAGCCAGATGCAACCCACGGTCATATAGGACCTACAGTGGATATATGTCGATGTGAGCACAGCTGGGCGCCGTATATACAGCATGGGGGTAGCTCTAATACCAGCCAGATGCAACCCACGGCCATATAGGACCTACAGGCGATGTTCTTGAGTCGATATATGTCGATCTGAGCACAGCTGGGCCACGTATATACAGCATGGGGGTAGCTGTGATACCAGCCAGCTGCAACCCACGGCTATATAGGACCACAGGCGATGTTCTTGAGTCGATATATGTCGATCTGAGCACAGCTGGGCCCCGTATATTCAGCATGGGGGTAGCTCTGATACCAGCCAGATGCAACCCACGGCCATATAGGACCTACAGTGGATATATGTCGATGTGAGCACACCTGGGCGCCGTATATACAGCATGGGGGTAGCTCTGATACCATCCAGATGCAACCCACGGCCATATAGGACCTACAGGCGATGCTCTTGAGTCGATATATGTCGATCTGAGCACAGCTGGGCCACGTATATACAGCATGGGGGTAGCTGTGATACCAGCCAGCTGCAACCCACGGCTATATAGGACCTACAGGCGATGTTCTTGAGTCGATATATGTCGATCTGAGCACAGCTGTGCCACGTATATGCAGCATGGGGATAGCTCTGATACCAGCCAGATGCAACCCACGGCCATATAGGACCTACAGTGGATATATGTCGATCTGAGCACAGCTGGGCGCCGTATATACAGCATGGGGGTAGCTCTAATACCAGCCAGATGCAACCCACGGCCATATAGGACCTACAGGCGATGTTCTTGAGTCGATATATGTCGATCTGAGCACAGCTGGGCCACGTATATACAGCATGGGGGTGGCTGTGATACAAGCCAGCTGCAACCCACGGCTATATAGGACCTACAGGCGATGCTCTTGAGTCGATATATGTCGATCTGAGCACAGCTGGGCCACGTATATACAGCATGGGGGTAGCTGTGATACCAGCCAGCTGCAACCCACGGCTATATAGGACCTACAGCCGATGTTCTTGAGTCTATATATGTCGATCTGAGCACAGCTGGGCCCCGTATATGCAGCATGTGGGTAGCTCTGATACCAGCCAGATGCAACCCACGGCCATATAGGACCTACAGTGGATATATGTCGATCTGAGCACAGCTGGGCGGCATATATACAGCATGGGGGTAGCTCTAATACCAGCCAGATGCAACCCACGGCCATATAGGACCTACAGGCGATGTTCTTGAGTCGATATATGTCGATCTGAGCACAGCTGGGCCACGTATATACAGCATGGGAGTGTCTGTGATACAAGCCAGCTGCAACCCACGGCTATATAGGACCTACGGCCGATGTTCTTGTGTCGATATATGTCGATCTGAGCATAGCTGTGCCCCGTATATACAGCATGGGGGTAGCTCTGATACCAGCCAGATGCAACCCACGGCCATATAGGACCTACAGGCGATGTTCTTGAGTCGATATATGTCGATCTGAGCACAGCTGGGCCCCGTATATGCAGCATGGGGGTAGCTCTGATACCAGCCAGATGCAACCCACGGCCATATAGGACCTACAGTGGATATATGTCGATGTGAGCACAGCTGGGCGCCGTATATACAGCATGGGGGTAGCTCTAATACCAGCCAGATGCAACCCACGGCCATATAGGACCTACAGGCGATGTTCTTGAGTCGATATATGTCGATCTGAGCACAGCTGGGCCACGTATATACAGCATGGGGGTAGCTGTGATACCAGCCAGCTGCAACCCACGGCTATATAGGACCACAGGCGATGTTCTTGAGTCGATATATGTCGATCTGAGCACAGCTGGGCCCCGTATATTCAGCATGGGGGTAGCTCTGATACCAGCCAGATGCAACCCACGGCCATATAGGACCTACAGTGGATATATGTCGATGTGAGCACACCTGGGCGCCGTATAAACAGCATGGGGGTAGCTCTGATACCATCCAGATGCAACCCACGGCCATATAGGACCTACAGGCGATGCTCTTGAGTCGATATATGTCGATCTGAGCACAGCTGGGCCACGTATATACAGCATGGGGGTAGCTGTGATACCAGCCAGCTGCAACCCACGGCTATATAGGACCTACAGGCGATGTTCTTGAGTCGATATATGTCGATCTGAGCACAGCTGGGCCCCGTATATGCAGCATGGGGGTAGCTCTGATACCAGCCAGATGCAACCCACGGCCATATAGGACCTACAGTGGATATATGTCGATCTGAGAATAGCTGGGCGCCGTATATACAGCATGGGGGTAGCTCTAATACCAGCCAGATGCAACCCACGGCCATATAGGACCTACAGGCGATGTTCTTGAGTCGATATATGTCGATCTGAGCACAGCTGGGCCACGTATATACAGCATGGTGGTGGCTGTGATACAAGCCAGCTGCAACCCACGGCTATATAGGACCTACAGGCGATGTTCTTGAGTCGATATATGTCGATCTGAGCACAGCTGGGCCCCGTATATACAGCATGGGGGTAGCTCTGATACCAGCCAGATGCAAGCAACCCAGGGCCATATAGGACCTACAGGCGATGCTCTTGAGTCAATATATGTCGATCTGAGCACAGCTGGGCCACGTATATACAGCATGGGGGTAGCTGTGATACCAGCCAGCTGCAACCCACGGCTATATAGGACCTACAGGCGATGTTCTTGAGTCGATATATGTCGATCTGAGCACAGCTGGGCCCCGTATATGCAGCATGGGGGTAGCTCTGATACCAGCCAGATGCAACCCACGGCCATATAGGACCTACAGTGGATATATGTCGATCTGAGAATAGCTGGGCGCCGTATATACAGCATGGGGGTAGCTCTAATACCAGCCAGATGCAACCCACGGCCATATAGGACCTACAGGCGATGTTCTTGAGTCGATATATGTCGATCTGAGCACAGCTGGGCCACGTATATACAGCATGGGGGTGGCTGTGATACAAGCCAGCTGCAACCCACGGCTATATAGGACCTACAGGCGATGTTCTTGAGTCGGTATATGTCGATTTGAGCACAGCTGGGCCCCGTATATACAGCATGGGGTAGCTCTGATACCAGCTAGATGCAACCCACGGCCATAGAGGACCTACAGGCGATGCTCTTGAGTCGATATATGTCGATCTGAGCACAGCTGGGCCACGTATATACAGCATGGGGGTAGCTGTGATACCAGCCAGCTGCAACCCACGGCTATATAGGACCTACAGCGATGTTCTTGAGTCGATATATGACGATCTGAGCACAGCTGGGCCCCGTATATGCAGCATGGGGGTAGCTCTGATACCAGCCAGATGCAACCCACGGCCATATAGGACCTACAGTGGATATATGTCGATGTGAGCACAGCTGGGCGCCGTATATACAGCATGGGGGTAGCTCTAATACCAGCCAGATGCAACCCACGGCCATATAGGACCTACAGGCGATGTTCTTGAGTCGATATATGTCGATCTGAGCACAGCTGGGCCACGTATATACAGCATGGGGGTAGCTGTGATACCAGCCAGCTGCAACCCACGGCTATATAGGACCACAGGCGACGTTCTTGAGTCGATATATGTCGATCTGAGCACAGCTGGGCCCCGTATATTCAGCATGGGGGTAGCTCTGATACCAGCCAGATGCAACCCACAGCCATATAGGACCTACAGTGGATATGTGTCGATGTGAGCACACCTGGGCGCCGTATATACAGCATGGGGGTAGCTCTGATACCATCCAGATGCAACCCACGGCCATATAGGACCTACAGGCGATGCTCTTGAGTCGATATATGTCGATCTGAGCACAGCTGGGCCACGTATATACAGCATGGGGGCAGCTGTGATACCAGCCAGCTGCAACCCACGGCTATATAGGACCTACAGGCGATGTTCTTGAGTCGATATATGTCGATCTGATCACAGCTGTGCCACGTATATGCAGCATGGGGATAGCTCTGATACCAGCCAGTTGCAACCCACGGCCATATATGACCTACAGTGGATATATGTCGATCTGAGCACAGCTGGGCGCCGTATATACAGCATGGGGGTAGCTCTAATACCAGCCAGATGCAACCCACGGCCATATAGGACCTACAGGCGATGTTCTTGAGTCGATATATGTCGATCTGAGCACAGCTGGGCCACGTATATACAGCACGGGAGTGGCTGTAATACAAGCCAGCTGCAACCCACGGCTATATAGGACCTACAGGCGATGCTCTTGAGTCGATATATGTCGATCTGAGCACAGCTGGGCCACGTATATACAGCATGGGGGTAGCTGTGATACCAGCCAGCTGCAACCCACGGCTATATAGGACCTACAGCCGATGTTCTTGAGTCTATATATGTCGATCTGAGCACAGCTGGGCCCCGTATATGCAGCATGTGGGTAGCTCTGATACCAGCCAGATGCAACCCACGGCCATATAGGACCTACAGTGGATAGATGTCGATCTGAGCACAGCTGGGCGCCGTATATACAGCATGGGGGTAGCTCTAATACCAGCCAGATGCAACCCACGGCCATATAGGACCTACAGGCGATGTTCTTGAGTCGATATATGTCGATCTGAGCACAGCTGGGCCACGTATATACAGCATGGGAGTGTCTGTGATACAAGCCAGCTGCAACCCAGGGCTATATAGGACCTACAGGCGATGTTCTTGTGTCGATATATGTCGATCTGAGCATAGCTGGGCCCCGTATATACAGCATGGGGGTAGCTCTGATACCAGCCAGATGCAACCCACGGCCATATAGGACCTACAGGCGATGTTCTTGAGTCGATATATGTCGATCTGAGCACAGCTGGGCCCCGTATATGCAGCATGGGGGTAGCTCTGATACCAGCCAGATGCAACCCACGGCCATATAGGACCTACAGTGGATATATGTCGATGTGAGCACAGCTGGGCGCCGTATATACAGCATGGGGGTAGCTCTAATACCAGCCAGATGCAACCCACGGCCATATAGGACCTACAGGCGATGTTCTTGAGTCGAATATATGTCGATCTGAGCACAGCTGGGCCACGTATATACAGCATGGGGGTAGCTGTGATACCAGCCAGCTGCAACCCACGGCTATATAGGACCACAGGCGATGTTCTTGAGTCGATATATGTCGATCTGAGCACAGCTGGGCCCCGTATATTCAGCATGGGGGTAGCTCTGATACCAGCCAGATGCAACCCACGGCCATATAGGACCTACAGTGGATATATGTCGATGTGAGCACACCTGGGCGCCGTATAAACAGCATGGGGGTAGCTCTGATACCATCCAGATACAACTCACGGCCATATAGGACCTACAGGCGATGCTCTTGAGTCGATATATGTCGATCTGAGCACAGCTGGGCCACGTATATACAGCATGGGGGTAGCTGTGATACCAGCCAGCTGCAACCCACGGCTATATAGGACCTACAGGCGATGTTCTTGAGTCGATATATGTCGATCTGAGCACAGCTGTGCCACGTATATGCAGCATGGGGATAGCTCTGATACCAGCCAGATGCAACCCACGGCCATATAGGACCTACAGTGGATATATGTCGATCTGAGCACAGCTGGGCGCCGTATATACAGCATGGGGGTAGCTCTAATACCAGCCAGATGCATCCCACGGCCATATAGGACCTACAGGCGATGTTCTTGAGTCGATATATGTCGATCTGAGCACAGCTGGGCCACGTATATACAGCATGGGGGTAGCTGTGATACCAGCCAGCTGCAACCCACGGCTATATAGGACCACAGGCGATGTTCTAGAGTCGATATATGTCGATCTGAGCACAGCTGGGCCCCGTATATTCAGCACGGGGGTAGCTCTGATACCAGCCAGATGCAACCCACGGCCATATAGGACCTACAGTGGATATATGTCGATGTGAGCACACCTGGGCGCCGTATAAACAGCATGGGGGTAGCTCTGATACCATCCAGATGCAACCCACGGCCATATAGGACCTACAGGCGATGCTCTTGAGTCGATATATGTCGATCTGAGCACAGCTGGGCCACGTATATACAGCATGGGGGTAGCTGTGATACCAGCCAGCTGCAACCCACGGCTATATAGGACCTACAGGCGATGTTCTTGAGTCGATATATGTCGATCTGAGCACAGCTGTGCCACGTATATGCAGCATGGGGATAGCTCTGATACCAGCCAGATGCAACCCACGGCCATATAGGACCTACAGTGGATATATGTCGATCTGAGCACAGCTGGGCGCCGTATAGCATGGGGGTAGCTCTAATACCAGCCAAATGCAACCCACGGCCATATAGGACCTACAGGCGATGTTCTTGAGTCGTTATATGTCGATCTGAGCACAGCTGGGCCACGTATATACAGCATGGGGGTGGCTGTGATACAAGCCAGCTGCAACCCTCGGCTATATAGGACCTACAGGCGATGTTCTTGAGTCGATATATGTCGATCTGAGCACAGCTGGGCCCCGTATATACAGCATGGGGGTAGCTCTGATACCAGCCAGATGCAACCCACGGCCATATAGGACCTACAGGCGATGTTCTTGAGTCGATATATGTCGATCTGAGCACAGCTGGGCCCCGTATATGCAGCATGGCGGTAGCTCTGATACCAGCCAGATGCAACCTACGGCCATATAGGACCTACAGTGGATATATGTCGATGTGAGCACAGCTGGGCGCCGTATATACAGCATGGGGGTAGCTCTGATACCAGCCAGATGCAACCCATGGCCATATAAGACCTACAGGCGATGTACTTGAGTCGATATATGTCGATCTGAGCACAGCTGGGCCACGTATATACAGCATGGGGGTGGCTGTGATACAAGCCAGCTGCAACCCACGGCTATATAGTACCTACAGGCGATGTTCTTGAGTCGATATATGTCGATCTGAGCACAGCTGGGCCCCGTATATACAGCATGGGGGTAGCTCTGATACCAGCCAGATGCAACCCACGGCCATATAGGACCTACAGGCGATGCTCTTGAGTCGATATATGTCGATCTAAGCACAGCTGGGCCACGTATATACAGCATGGGGGTAGCTGTGATACCAGCCAGCTGCAACCCACGGCTATATAGGACCTACAGGCGATGTTCTTGAGTCGATATATGTCGATCTGAGCACAGCTGGGCCCCGTATATGCAGCATGGGGGTAGCTCTGATACCAGCCAGATGCAACCCACGGCCATATAGGACCTACAGTGGATATATGTCGATCTGAGCACAGCTGGGCGCCGTATATACAGCATGGGGGTAGCTCTAATACCAGTCAGATGCAACCCACGGCCATATAGGACCTACAGGCGATGTTCTTGAGTCGATATATGTCGATCTGAGCACAGCTGGGCCACGTATATACAGCATGGGGGTGGCTGTGATACAAGCCAGCTGCAACCCACGGCTATATAGGACCTACAGGCGATGTTCTGGAGTCGATATATGTCGATCTGAGCACAGCTGGGCCCCGTATATACAGCATGGGGGTAGCTCTGATACCAGCCAGATGCAACCCACGGCCATATAGGACCTACAGGCGATGCTCTTGAGTCGATATATGTCGATCTGAGCACAGCTGGGCCACGTATATACAGCATGGGGGTAGCTGTGATACCAGCCAGCTGCAACCCACGGCTATATAGGACCTACAGGCGATGTTCTTGAGTCGATATATGTCGATCTGAGCACAGCTGGGCCCCGTATGTGCAGCATGGGGGGTAGCTCTGATACCAGCCAGATGCCTACAGTGGATATATGTCGATGTGAGCACAGCTGGGCGCCGTATATACAGCATGGGGGTAGCTCTAATACCAGCCAGATGCAACCCACGGCCATATAGGACCTACAGGCGATGTTCTTGAGTCGATATATGTCGATCTGAGCACAGCTGGGCCACGTATATACAGCATGGGGGTAGCTGTGATACCAGCCAGCTGCAACCCACGGCTATATAGGACCACAGGCGATGTTCTTAAGTCGATATATGTCGATCTGAGCACAGCTGGGCCCCGTATATTCAGCATGGGGGTAGCTCTGATACCAGCCAGATGCAACCCACGGCCATATAGGACCTACAGTGGATATATGTCGATGTGAGCAAACCTGGGCGACGTATATACAGCATGGGGGTAGCTCTGATGCCAGCCAGATGCAACCCACGGCCATATAGGACCTACAGGCGATGCTCTTGAGTCGATATATGTCGATCTGAGCACAGCTGGGCCACGTATATACAGCATGGGGGTAGCTGTGATACCAGCCAGCTGCAACCCACGGCTATATAGGACCTACAGGCGATGTTCTTGAGTCGATATATGTCGATCTGAGCACAGCTGGGCCACGTATATGCAGCATGGGGGTAGCTCTGATACCAGCCAGATGCAACCCACGGCCATATAGGACCTACAGTGGATATATGTCGATCTGAGCACAGCTGGGCGCCGTATATACAGCATGGGGGTAGCTCTAATACCAGCCAGATGCAACCCACGGCCATATAGGACCTACAGGCGATGTTCTTGAGTCGATATATGTCGATCTGAGCACAGCTGGGCCACGTATATACAGCATGGGGGTGGCTGTGATACAAGCCAGCTGGAACCCACGGCTATATAGGACCTACAGGCGATGTTCTTGAGTCGATATATGTCGATCTGAGCACAGCTGGGCCCCGTATATACAGCATGGGGGTAGCTCTGATACCAGCCAGATGCAACCCACGGCCATATAGGACCTACAGGCGATGCTCTAGAGTCGATATATGTCGATCTGAGCACAGTTGGGCCACGTATATACAGCATGGGGGTAGCTGTGATACCAGCCAGCTGCAACCCACGGCTATATAGGACCTACAGCCGATGTTCTTGAGTCTATATATGTCGATCTGAGCACAGCTGGGCCACGTATATACAGCATGGGGGTAGCTGTGATACCAGCCAGCTTCAACCTACGGCTATATAGGACCACAGGCGATGTTCTTCAGTCGATATATGTCGATCTGAGCACAGCTGGGCCCCGTATATGCAGCATGGGGGTAGCTCTGAAACCAGCCAGATGCAACCCACGGGCCATATAGGACCTACAGGCGATGCTCTTGAGTCTATATATGTCGATCTGAGCACAGCTGGGCCACGTATATACAGCATGGGTGTAGCTGTGATACCAGCCAGCTGCAACCCACGGCTATATAGGACCTACAGCCGATGTTCTTGAGTCTATATATGTCGATCTGAGCACAGCTGGGCCCCGTATATGCAGCATGGGGGTAGCTCTGATACCAGCCAGATGCAACCCACGGCCATATAGGACCTACAGTGGATATATGTCGATCTGAGCATAGCCGGGCGCCGTATATACAGCATGGGGGTAGCTCTGATACCAGCCAGATGCAACCCACGGCCATGTAGGACCTACAGTGGATATATGTCGATGTGAGCACACCTGGGCGCCGTATATACAGCATGGGGGTAGCTCTGATACCAGCCAGATGCAACCCACGGCCATATAGGACCTACAGGCGATGCTCTTGAGTCGATATATGTCGATCTGAGCACAGCTGGGCCACGTATATAAAGCATGGGGGTAGCTGTGATACCAGCCAGCTGCAACCCACGGCTATATAGGACCTACAGGCGATGTTCTTGAGTCGATATATGTCGATCTGAGCACAGCTGGGCCACGTATATGCAGCATGGTGGTAGCTCTGATACCAGCCAGATGCAACCCACGGCCATATAGGACCTACAGTGGATATATGTCGATCTGAGCACAGCTGGGCGCCGTATATACAGCATGAAGGTAGCTCTAATACCAGCCAGATGCAACCCACGGCCATATAGGACCTACAGGCGATGTTCTTGAGTCGATATATGTCGATCTGAGCACAGCTGGGCCACGTATATACAGCATGGGGGTGGCTGTGATACAAGCCAGCTGGAACCCACGGCTATATAGGACCTACAGGCGATGTTCTTGAGTCGATATATGTCGATCTGAGCACAGCTGGGCCCCGTATATACAGCATGGGGGTAGCTCTGATACCAGCCAGATGCAACCCACGGCCATATAGGACCTACAGTGGATATATGTCGATGTGAGCACAGCTGGGCGCCGTATGTTCAGCATGAGGGTAGCTCTAATACCAGCCAGATGCAACCCACGGCCATATAGGACCTACAGGCGATGTTCTTGAGTCGATATATGTCGATCTGAGCACAGCTGGGCCACGTATATACAGCATGGGGGTAGCTGTGATACCAGCCAGCTTCAACCCACGGCTATATAGGACCACAGGCGATGTTCTTCAGTCGATATATGTCGATCTGAGCACAGCTGGGCCCCGTATATGCTGCATGGGGGTAGCTCTGATACCAGCCAGATGCAACCCACGGGCCATATAGGACCTACAGGCGATGCTCTTGAGTCGATATATGTCGATCTGAGCACAGCTGGGCCACGTATATACAGCATGGGTGTAGCTGTGATACCAGCCAGCTGCAACCCACGGCTATATAGGACCTACAGCCGATGTTCTTGAGTCTATATATGTCGATCTGAGCACAGCTGGGCCCCGTATATGCAGCATGGGGGTAGCTCTGATACCAGCCAGATGCAACCCACGGCCATATAGGACCTACAGTGGATATATGTCGATGTGAGCACAGCTGGGCGCCGTATGTACAGCATGAGGGTGGCTCTAATACCAGCCAGATGCAACCCACGGCCATATAGGACCTACAGGCGATGTTCTTGAGTCGATATATGTCGATCTGAGCACAGCTGGGCCACGTATATACAGCATGGGGGTAGCTGTGATACCAGCCAGCTTCAACCCACGGCTATATAGGACCACAGGCGATGTTCTTCAGTCGATATATGTCGATCTGAGCACAGCTGGGCCCCGTATATGCAGCATGGGGGTAGCTCTGATACCAGCCAGATGCAACCCACGGGCCATATAGGACCTACAGGCGATGCTCTTGAGTCGATATATGTCGATCTGAGCACAGCTGGGCCACGTATATACAGCATGGGTGTAGCTGTGATACCAGCCAGCTGCAACCCACGGCTATATAGGACCTACAGCCGATGTTCTTGAGTCTATATATGTCGATCTGAGCACAGCTGGGCCCCGTATATGCAGCATGGGGGTAGCTCTGATACCAGCCAGATGCAACCCACGGCCATATAGGACCTACAGTGGATATATGTCGATCTGAGCATAGCCGGGCGCCGTATATACAGCATGGGGGTAGCTCTGATACCAGCCAGATGCAACCCACGGCCATATAGGACCTACAGTGGATATATGTCGATGTGAGCACACCTGGGCGCCGTATATACAGCATGGGGGTAGCTCTGATACCAGCCAGATGCAACCCACGGCCATATAGGACCTACAGGCGATGCTCTTGAGTCGATATATGTCGATCTGAGCACAGCTGGGCCACGTATATACAGCATGGGGGTAGCTGTGATACCAGCCAGCTGCAACCCACGGCTATATAGGACCTACAGGCGATGTTCTTGAGTCGATATATGTCGATCTGAGCACAGCTGGGCCACGTATATGCAGCATGGGGGTAGCTCTGATACCAGCCAGATGCAACCCACGGCCATATAGGACCTACAGTGGATATATGTCGATCTGAGCACAGCTGGGCGCCATATATACAGCATGGGGGTAGCTCTAATACCAGCCAGATGCAACCCACGGCCTTATAGGACCTACAGGCGATGTTATTGAGTCGATATATGTCGATCTGAGCACAGCTGGGCCACGTATATACAGCATGGGGGTGGCTGTGATACAAGCCAGCTGGAACCCACGGCTATATAGGACCTACAGGCGATGTTCTTGAGTCGATATATGTCGATCTGAGCACAGCTGGGCCCCGTATATACAGCATGGGGGTAGCTCTGATACCAGCCAGATGCAACCCACGGCCATATAGGACCTACAGTGGATATATGTCGATGTGAGCACAGCTGGGCGCCGTATGTACAGCATGAGGGTAGCTCTAATACCAGCCAGATGCAACCCACGGCCATATAGGACCTACAGGCGATGTTCTTGAGTCGATATATGTCGATCTGAGCACAGCTGGGCCACGTATATACAGCATGGGGGTAGCTGTGATACCAGCCAGCTTCAACCCACGGCTATATACGACCACAGGCGATGTTCTTCAGTCGATATATGTCGATCTGAGCACAGCTGGGCCCCGTATATGCAGCATGGGGGTAGCTCTGATACCAGCCAGATGCAACCCACGGGCCATATAGGACCTACAGGCGATGCTCTTGAGTCGATATATGTCGATCTGAGCACAGCTGGGCCACGTATATACAGCATGGGTGTAGCTGTGATACCAGCCAGCTGCAACCCACGGCTATATAGGACCTACAGCCGATGTTCTTGAGTCTATATATGTCGATCTGAGCACAGCTGGGCTCCGTATATGCAGCATGGGGGTAGCTCTGATACCAGCCAGATGCAACCCACGGCCATATAGGACCTACAGTGGATATATGTCGATCTGAGCATAGCCGGGCGCCGTATATACAGCATGGGGGTAGCTCTAATACCAGCCAGATGCAACCCACGGCCATATAGGACCTACAGGCGATGTTCTTGAGTCGATATATGTCGATCTGAGCACAGCTGGGCCACGTATATACAGCATGGGGGTAGCTGTGATACCAGCCAGCTGCAACCCACGGCTATATAGGACCACAGGCGATGTTCTTGAGTCGATATATGTCGATCTGAGCACAGCTGGGCCCCGTATATGCAGCATGGGGGTAGCTCTAATACCAGCCAGATGCAACCCAAGGCCATATAGGACCTACAGTGGATATATGTCGATGTGAGCACAGCTGGGCGCCGTATATACAGCATGGGGGTAGCTCTGATACCAGCCAGATGCAACCCACGGCCATATAGGACCTACAGGCGATGCTCTTGAGTCGATATATGTCGATCTGAGCACAGCTGGGCCCCGTATATGCAGCATGGGGGTAGCTCTGATACCAGCCAGATGCAACCCACGGCTATATAGGACCTACAGGCGATGCTCTTGAGTCGAAATATGTCGATCTGAGCACAGCTGGGCCACGTATATACAGCATGGGGGTAGCTCTGATACCAGCCAGATGCAACCCACGGCCATATAGGACCTACAGGCGATGCTCTTGAGTCGATATATGTCGATCTGAGCACAGCTGGGCCACGTATATACAGCATGGGGGTAGCTGTGATACCAGCCAGCTGCAACCCACGGCTATATAGGACCTACAGGCGATGTTCTTGAGCCGATATATGTCGATCTGAGCACAGCTGGGCCCTGTATATGCAGCATGGGGGTAGCTCTGATACCAGCCAGATGCAACCCACGGCCTTATGGGACCTACAGTGGATATATGTCGATGTGAGCACAGCTGGGCGCCGTATATACAGCATGGGGGTAGCTCTAATACCAGCCAGATGCAACCCACGGCCATATAGGACCTACAGGCGATGTTCTTGAGTCGATATATGTCGATCTGAGCACAGCTGGGCCCCGTATATGCAGCATGGGGGTAGCTCTGATACCAGCCAGATGCAACCCACGGCTATATAGGACCTACAGGCGATGCTCTTGAGTCGATATATGTCGATCTGAGCACAGCTGGGCCACGTATATATAGCATGGGGGTAGCTGTGATACCAGCCAGCTGCAACCCACGGCTATATAGGACCTACAGGCGATGTCCTTGAGTCGATATATGTCGATCTGAGCACAGCTGGGCCCCGTATATGCAGCATGGGGGTAGCTCTGATACCAGCCAGATGCAACCCACGGCCATATAGGACCTACAGTGGATATATGTCGATGTGAGCACAGCTGGGCGCCGTATATACAGCATGGGGGTAGCTCTAATACCAGCCAGATGCAACCCACGGCCATATAGGACCTACAGGCGATGTTCTTGAGTCGATATATGTCGATCTGAGCACAGCTGGGCCACGTATATACTGCATGGGGGTAGCTGTGATACTAGTCAGCTACAACCCACGGCTATATAGGACCACAGGCGATGTTCTTGAGTCGATATATGTCGATCTGAGCACAGCTGGGCCCCGTATATGCAGCATGGGGGTAGCTCTGATACCAGCCAGATGCAACCCACGGCCATATAGGACCTACAGTGGATATATGTCGATGTGAGCACAGCTGGGCGCCGTATATACAGCACGGGGGTAGCTCTGATACCAGCCAGATGCAACCCACGGCCATATAGGACCTACAGGCGGTGCTCTTGAGTCGATATATGTCGATCTGAGCACAGCTGGGCCCCGTATATGCAGCATGGGGATAGCTCTGATACCAGCCAGATGCAACCCACGGCCATATAGGACCTACAGTGGATATATGTCGATGTGAGCACAGCTGGGCGCCGTATATACAGCATGGGAATAGCTCTGATACCAGCCAGATGCAACCCACGGCCATATAGGACCTACAGGCGATGCTCTTGAGTCGATATATGTCGATCTGAGCACAGCTGGGCCACGTATATACAGCATGGGGGTAGCTGTGATACCAGCCAGCTGCAACCCACGGCTATATAGGACCTACAGGCGATGTTCTTGAGTCGATATATGTCGATCTGAGCACAGCTGGGCCCCGTATATGCAGCATGGGGGTAGCTCTGATACCAACCAGATGCAACCCACGGCCATATAGGACCTATAGGCGATGTTCTTGAGTCGATATATGTCGATCTGAGCACAGCTGGGCCACTTATATACAGCATGGGGGTAGCTGTGATACCAGCCAGCTGCAACCCACGGCTATATAGGACCACAGGCGATGTTCTTGAATCGATATATGTCGATCTGAGCACAGCTGGGCCCCGTATATGCAGCATGGGGGTAGCTCTGATACCAGCCAGATGCAACCCACTGCCATATAGGACCTACAGTGGATATATGTCGATGTGAGCACAGCTGGGCGCCGTATATACAGCATGGGGGTAGCTCTGATACCAGCCAGATGCAACCCACGGCCATATAGACCTACAGGCGATGCTCTTGAGTCGATATATGTCGATCTGAGCACAGCTGGGCCACGTAAATACAGCATGGGGGTAGCTGTGATACCAGCCAGCTGCAACCCACGGCTATATAGGACCTACAGGCGATGTTCTTGAGTCGATATATGTCGATCTGAGCACAGCTGGGCCCCGTATATGCAGCATGGGGGTAGCTCTGATACCAGCCAGATGCAACCCACGGCCATATAGGACCTACAGTGGATATATGTCGATGTGAGCACAGCTGGGCGCCGTATATACAGCACGGGGGTAGCTCTGATACCAGCCAGATGCAACCCACGGCCATATAGGACCTACAGGCGATGCTCTTGAGTCGATATATGTCGATCTGAGCACAGCTGGGCCCCGTATATGCAGCATGGGGATAGCTCTGATACCAGCCAGATGCAACCCACGGCCATATAGGACCTACAGTGGATATATGTCGATGTGAGCACAGCTGGGCGCCGTATATACAGCATGGGAATAGCTCTGATACCAGCCAGATGCAACCCACGGCCATATAGGACCTACAGGCGATGCTCTTGAGTCGATATATGTCGATCTGAGCACAGCTGGGCCACGTATATATAGCATGGGGGTAGCTGTGATACCAGCCAGCTGCATCCCACGGCTATATAGGACCTACAGGCGATATTCTTGAGTCGATATATGTCGATCTGAGCACAGCTGGGCCCCGTATATGCAGCATGGGGGTAGCTCTGATACCAGCCAGATGCAACCCACGGCCATATAGGACGTACAGTGGATATATGTCGATGTGAGCACAGCTGGGCGCCGTATGTACAGCATGAGGGTAGCTCTAATACCAGCCAGATGCAACCCACGGTCATATAGGACCTACAGGCGATGTTCTTGAGTCGATATATGTCGATCTGAGCACAGCTGGGCCACGTATAAACAGCATGGGGGTAGCTGTGATACCAGCCAGCTACAACCCACGGCTATATAGGACCACAGGCGATGTTCTTGAGTCGATATATGTCGATCTGAGCACAGCTGGGCCCCGTATATGCAGCATGGGGGTAGCTCTGATACCAGCCAGATGCAACCCACGGCCATATAGGACCTACAGGCGATGCTCTTGAGTCGATATATGTCGATCTGAGCACAGCTGGGCCACGTATATACAGCATGGGTGTAGCTGTGATACCAGCCAGCTGCAACCCACGGCTATATAGGACCTACAGCCGATGTTCTTGAGTCTATATATGTCGATCTGAGCACAGCTGGGCCCCGTATATGCAGCATGGGGGTAGCTCTGATACCAGCCAGATGCAACCCACGGCCATATAGGACCTACAGTGGATATATGTCGATCTGAGCACAGCTGGGCGCCGTATATACAGCATGGGGGTAGCTCTAATACCAGCCAGATGCAACCCACGGCCATATAGGACCTACAGGCGATGTTCTTGAGTCGATATATGTCGATCTGAGCACAGCTGGGCCACGTATATACAGCATGGGGGTAGCTGTGATACCAGCCAGCTGCAACCCACGGCTATATAGGACCACAGGCGATGTTCTTGAGTCGATATATGTCGATCTGAGCACAGCTGGGCCCCGTATATGCAGCATGGGGGTAGCTCTGATACCAGCCAGATGCAACCCAAGGCCATATAGGACCTACAGTGGATATATGTCGATGTGAGCACAGCTGGGCGCCGTATATACAGCATGGGGGTAGCTCTGATACCAGCCAGATGCAACCCACGGCTATATAGGACCTACAGGCGATGCTCTTGAGTCGATATATGTAGATCTGAGCACAGCTGGGCCCCGTATATGCAGCATGGGGGTAGCTCTGATACCAGCCAGATGCAACCCACGGCTATATAGGACCTACAGGCGATGCTCTTGAGTCGATATATGTCGATCTGAGCACAGCTGGGCCACGTATATACAGCATGGGGGTGGCTGTGATACAAGCCAGCTGCAACCCACGGCTATATAGGACCTACAGGCGATGTTCTTGAGTCGATATATGTCGATCTGAGCACAGCTGGGCCCCGTATATACAGCATGGGGGTAGCTCTGATACCAGCCAGATGCAACTAACGGCCATATAGGACCTACAGGCGATGCTCTTGAGTCGATATATGTCGATCTGAGCACAGCTGGGCCACGTATATACAGCATGGGGGTAGCTGTGATACCAGCCAGCTGCAACCCACGGCTATATAGGACCTACAGGCGATGTTCTTGAGTCGATATATGTCGATCTGAGCACAGCTGGGGCCGGTATATGCAGCATGGGGGTAGCTCTGATACCAGCCAGATGCAACCCACGGCCATATGGGACCTACAGTGGATATATGTCGATGTGAGCACAGCTGGGCGCCGTATATACAGCATGGGGGTAGCTCTAATACCAGCCAGATGCAACCCACGGCCATATAGGACCTACAGGCGATGTTCTTGAGTCGATATATGTCGATCTGAGCACAGCTGGGCCACGTATATACAGCATGGGGGTAGCTGTGATACCAGCCAGCTGCAACCCACGGCTATATAGGACCACAGGCGATGTTCTTGAGTCGATATATGTCGATCTGAGCACAGCTGGGCCCCGTATATGCAGCATGGGGGTAGCTCTGATACCAGCCAGATGCAACCCAAGGCCATATAGGACTTACAGTGCATATATGTCGATGTGAGCACAGCTGGGCGCCGTATATACAGCATGGGGGTAGCTCTGATACCAGCCAGATGCAACCCACGTCCTTATAGGACCTACAGGCGATGCTCTTGAGTCGATATATGTCAAACTGAGCACAGCTGGGCCCCGTATATGCAGCATGGGGGTAGCTCTGATACCAGCCAGATGCAACCCACGGCTATATAGGACCTACAGGCGATGCTCTTGAGTCGATATATGTAGATCTGAGCACAGCTGGGCCCCGTATATGCAGCATGGGGGTAGCTCTGATACCAGCCAGATGCAACCCACGGCCATATAGGACCTACAGTGGATATATGTCGATGTGAGCACAGCTGGGCGCCGTATATACAGCACGGGGGTAGCTCTGATACCAGCCAGATGCAACCCACGGCCATATAGGACCTACAGGCGATCCTCTTGAGTCGATATATGTCGATCTGAGCACAGCTGGGCCACGTATATACAGCATGGGGGTAGCTGTGATACCAGCCAGCTGCAACCCACGGCTATATAGGACCTACAGGCGATGTTGTTGAGTCGATATATGTCGATCTGAGCACAGCTGGGCCCCGTATATGCAGCATGGAGGTAGCTCTTATACCAGCCAGATGCAACCCACGGCCATATAGGACCTACAGTGGATATATGTCGATCTGAGCACAGCTGGGCGCCGTATATACAGCATGGGGGTAGCTCTAATACCAGCCAGATGCAACCCACGGCCATATAGGACCTACAGGCGATGTTCTTGAGTCGATATATGTCGATCTGAGCACAGCTGGGCCACGTATATACAGCATGGGGGTGGCTGTGATACAAGCCAGCTGCAACCCACGGCTATATAGGACCTACAGGCGATGTTCTTGAGTCGATATATGTCGATCTGAGCACAGCTGGGCCCCGTATATACAGCATGGAGGTAGCTCTGATACCAGCCAGATGCAACCCACGGCCATATAGGACCTACAGGCGATGCTCTTGAGTCGATATATGTCCATCTGAGCACAGCTGGGTCCCGTATATGCAGCATGGGGGTAGCTGTGATACCAGCCAGATGCAACCCACGGCCATATAGGACCTACAGTGGATATATGTCGATGTGAGCACAGCTGGGCGCCGTATATACAGCATGGGGGTATCTCTAATACCAGCCAGATACAACCCACGGCCATATAGGACCTACAGGCGATATTCTTGAGTCGATATATGTCGATCTGAGCACAGCTGGGCCACGTATATACAGCATGGGGGTAGCTGTGATACCAGCCAGCTACAACCCACGGCTATATAGGACCACAGGCGATGTTCTTGAGTCGATATATGCCGATCTGAGCACAGCTGGGCCCCGTATATGAAGCATGGGGGTAGCTCTGATACCAGCCAGATGCAATCCACGGCCATATAGGACATACAGTGGATATATGTCGATGTGAGCACAGCTGGGCGCCGTATATACAGCACGGGGGTAGCTCTGATACCAGCCAGATGCAACCCACGGCCATATAGGACCTACAGGCGATGCTCTTGAGTCGATATATGTCGATCTGAGCACAGCTGGGCCACGTATATACAGCATGGGGGTAGCTGTGATACCAGCCAGCTGCAACCCACGGCTATATAGGACCTACAGGCGATGTTCTTGAGTCGATATATGTCTATCTGAGCACAGCTGGGCCCCGTATATGCAGCATGGGGGTAGCTCTGATACCAGCCAGATGCAACCCACGGCCATATAGGACCTACAGTAGATATATGTCGATCTGAGCACAGCTGGGCGCCGTATATACAGCATGGGGGTAGCTCTAATACCAGCCAGATGCAACCCACGGCCATATAGGACCTACAGGCGATGTTCTTGAGTCGATATATGTCGATCTGAGCACAGCTGGGCCACGTATATACAGCATGGGGGTAGCTGTGATACCAGCCAGCTGCAACCCACGGCTATATAGGACCTACAGGCGATGTTCTTGAGCCGATATATGTCGATCTGAGCACAGCTGGGCCCCGTATATGCAGCATGGGGGTAGCTCTGATACCAGCCAGATGCAACCCACGGCCATATAGGACCTACAGGCGATGCTCTAGAGTCGATATATGACGATCTGAGCACAGTTGGGCCACGTATATACAGCATGGGGGTAGCTGTGATACCAGCCAGCTGCAACCCACGGCTATATAGGACCTACAGTCGATGTTCTTGAGTCTATATATGTCGATCTGAGCACAGCTGGGCCCCGTATATGCAGCATGGGGTAGCTCTGATACCAGCCAGATGCAACCCACGGCCATATAGGACCTACAGTGGATATATGTCGATCTGATCACAGCTGGGCGCCGTATATACAGCATGGGGGTAGCTCTAATACCAGCCAGATGCAACCCACGGCCATATAGGACCTACAGGCGTTCTTGAGTCGATATATGTCGATCTGAGCACAGCTGGGCCACGTATATACAGCATGGGGGTGGCTGTGATACAAGCCAGCTGCAACCCACGGCTATATAGGACCTACAGGCGATGTTCTTGAGTCGATATATGTCGATCTGAGCACAGCTGGGCCCCGTATATACAGCATGGGGGTAGCTCTGATACCAGCCAGATGCAACCCACGGCCATATAGGACCTACAGGCGATGCTCTTGAGTCGATATATTTCGATCTGAGCACAGCTGGGCCACGTATATACAGCATGGGGGTAGCTGTGATACCAGCCAGCTGCAACCCACGGCTATATAGGACCTACAGGCGATGTTCTTGAGTCGATATATGTCCATCTGAGCACAGCTGGGCCCCGTATATGCAGCATGGGGGTAGCTCTGATACCAGCCAGATGCAACCCAGGGCCATATAGGACCTACAGTGGATATATGTCGATGTGAGCACAGCTGGGCGCCGTATATACAGCATGGGGGTAGCTCTAATACCAGCCAGATGCAACCCACGGCCATATAGGACCTACAGGCGATGTTCTTGAGTCGATATATGTCGATCTGAGCACAGCTGGGCCACGTATATACAGCATGGGGGTAGCTGTGATACCAGCCAGCTGCAACCCACGGCTATATAGGACCACAGGCGATGTTCTTGAGTCGATATATGTCGATCTGAGCACAACTGGGCCCCGTATATGCAGCATGGGGGTAGCTCTGATACCAGCCAGATGCAACCCAAGGCCATATAGGACCTACAGTGGATATATGTCGATGTGAGCACAGCTGGGCGCCGTATATACAGCATGGGGGTAGCTCTGATACCAGCCAGATGCAACCCACGGCCATATAGGACCTACAGGCGATGCTCTTGAGTCGATATATGTCGATCTGAGCACAGCTGGGCCCCGTATATGCAGCATGGGGGTAGCTCTGATACCAGCCAGATGCAATCCACGGCTATATAGGACCTACAGGCGATGCTCTTGAGTCGATATATGTCGATCTGAGCACAGCTGGGCCACGTATATATAGCATGGGGGTAGCTGTGATACCAGCCAGCTGCAACCCACGGCTATATAGGACCTACAGGCGATGTTCTTGAGTCGATATATGTCGATCTGAGCACAGCTGGGCCCCGTATATGCAGCATGGGGGTAGCTCTGATACCAGCCAGATGCAACCCACGGTCATATAGGACCTACAGTGGATATATGTCGATCTGAGCACAGCTGGGCGCCGTATATACAGCATGGGGGTAGCTCTAATAACAGCCAGATGCAACCCACGGCCATATAGGACCTACAGGCGATGTTCTTGAGTCGATATATGTTGATCTGAGCACAGCTAGGCCCCGTATATACAGCACGGGGGTAGCTCTGATACCAGCCAGATGCAACCCACGACCATATAGGACCTACAGGCGATGCTCTTGAGTCGATATATGTCGATCTGAGCACAGCTGGGCCCCGTATATGCAGCATGGGGGTAGCTCTGATACCAGCCAGATGCAACCCACGGCCATATAGGACCTACAGTGGATATATGTCGATGTGAGCACAGCTGGGCGCCGTATATACAGCATGGGAATAGCTCTGATACCAGCCAGATGCAACCCACGGCCATATAGGACCTACAGGCGATGCTCTTGAGTCGATATATGTCGATCTGAGCACAGCTGGGCCACGTATATACAGCATGGGGGTAGCTGTGATACCAGCCAGCTGCAAGCCACAGCCATATAGGACCTACAGTGGATATATGTCGATGTGAGCACAGCTGGGCGCCGTATATACAGCATGGGGGTAGCTCTGATACCAGCCAGATGCAACCCACGGCCATATAGGACCTACAGGCGATGCTCTTGAGTCAATATATGTCGATCTGAGCACAGCTGGGCCACGTATATACAGCATGGGGGTAGCTGTGATACCAGCCAGCTTCAACCCACGGCTATATAGGACCTACAGGCGATGTTCTTGAGTCGATAAATGTCGATCTGAGCACAGCTGGGCCCCGTATATACAGCATGGGGGTAGCTCTGATACCAGCCAGATGCAACCCACGGCCATATAGGACCTACAGGCGATGCTCTTGAGTCGATATATGTCGATCTGAGCACAGCTGGGCCACGTATATACAGCATGGGGGTAGCTGTAATACCGGCCAGCTGCAACCCACGGCTATATAGGACCTACAGGCGATGTTCTTGAGTCGATATATGTCGATCTAAGCACAGCTGGGCCCCGTATATGCAGCATGGGGGTAGCTCTGATACCAGCCAGATGCAACCTACGGCCATATAGGACCTACAGTGGATATATGTCGATGTGAGCACAGCTGGGCGCCGTATATACAGCATGGGGGTAGCTCTAATACCAGCCAGATGCAACCCACGGCCATATAGGACTTACAGGCGATGTTCTTGAGTCGATATATGTCGATCTGAGCACAGCTCGGCCACGTATATACAGCATTGGGGTAGCTGTGATACCAGCCAGCTGCAACCCACGGCTATATAGGACCACAGGCGATGTTCTTGAGTCGATATATGTCGATCTGAGCACAGCTGGGCCCCGTATATGCAGCATGGGGGTAGCTCTGATACCAGCCAGATGCAACCCAGGGCCATATAGGACCTACAGTGGATATATGTCGATGTGAGCACAGCTGGGCGCCGTATATACAGCATGGGGGTAGCTCTAATACCAGCCAGATGCAACCCACGGCCATATAGGACCTACGGGCGATGTTCTTGAGTCGATATATGTCGATCTGAGCACAGCTGGGCCACGTATATACAGCATGGGGGTAGCTGTGATACCAGCCAGCTGCAACCCACGGCTATATAGGACCACAGGCGATGTTCTTGAGTCGATATATGTCGATCTGAGCACAACTGGGCCCCGTATATGCAGCATGGGGGTAGCTGTGATACCAGCCAGCTGCAACCCACGGCTATATAGGACCTACAGGCGATGTTCTTGAGTCGATATATGTCGATCTGAGCACAGCTGGGCCCCGTATATGCAGCATGGGGGTAGCTCTGATACCAGCCAGATGCAACCCAGGGCCATATAGGACCTACAGTGGATATATGTCGATGTGAGCACAGCTGGGCGCCGTATATACAGCATGGGGGTAGCTCTAATACCAGCCAGATGCAACCCACGGCCATATAGGACCTACAGGCGATGTTCTTGAGTCGATATATGTCGATCTGAGCACAGCTGGGCCACGTATATACAGCATGGGGGTAGCTGTGATACCAGCCAGCTGCAACCCACGGCTATATAGGACCACAGGCGATGTTCTTGAGTCGATATTTGTCGATCTGAGCACAACTGGGCCCCGTATATGCAGCATGGGGGTAGCTCTGATACCAGCCAGATGCAACCCAAGGCCATATAGGACCTACAGTGGATATATGTCGATGTGAGCACAGCTGGGCGCCGTATATACAGCATGGGGGTAGCTCTGATACCAGCCAGATGCAACCCACGGCCATATAGGACCTACAGGCGATGCTCTTGAGTCGATATATGTCGATCTGAGCACAGCTGGGCCCCGTATATGCAGCATGGGGGTAGCTCTGATACCAGCCAGATGCAATCCACGGCTATATAGGACCTACAGGCGATGCTCTTGAGTCGATATATGTCGATCTGAGCACAGCTGGGCCACGTATATATAGCATGGGGGTAGCTGTGATACCAGCCAGCTGCAACCCACGGCTATATAGGACCTACAGGCGATGTTCTTGAGTCGATATATGTCGATCTGAGCACAGCTGGGCCCCGTATATGCAGCATGGGGGTAGCTCTGATACCAGCCAGATGCAACCCACGGCCATATAGGACCTACAGTGGATATATGTCGATCTGAGCACAGCTGGGCGCCGTATATACAGCATGGGGGTAGCTCTAATAACAGCCAGATGCAACCCACGGCCATATAGGACCTACAGGCGATGTTCTTGAGTCGATATATGTCGATCTGAGCACAGCTAGGCCCCGTATATACAGCACGGGGGTAGCTCTGATACCAGCCAGATGCAACCCACGACCATATAGGACCTACAGGCGATGCTCTTGAGTCGATATATGTCGATCTGAGCACAGCTGGGCCCCGTATATGCAGCATGGGGGTAGCTCTGATACCAGCCAGATGCAACCCACGGCCATATAGGACCTACAGTGGATATATGTCGATGTGAGCACAGCTGGGCGCCGTATATACAGCATGGGAATAGCTCTGATACCAGCCAGATGCAACCCACGGCCATATAGGACCTACAGGCGATGCTCTTGAGTCGATATATGTCGATCTGAGCACAGCTGGGCCACGTATATACAGCATGGGGGTAGCTGTGATACCAGCCAGCTGCAAGCCACAGCCATATAGGACCTACAGTGGATATATGTCGATGTGAGCACAGCTGGGCGCCGTATATACAGCATGGGGGTAGCTCTGATACCAGCCAGATGCAACCCACGGCCATATAGGACCTACAGGCGATGCTCTTGAGTCGATATATGTCGATCTAAGCACAGCTGGGCCACGTATATACAGCATGGGGGTAGCTGTGATACCAGCCAGCTTCAACCCACGGCTATATAGGACCTACAGGCGATGTTCTTGAGTCGATAAATGTCGATCTGAGCACAGCTGGGCCCCGTATATACAGCATGGGGGTAGCTCTGATACCAGCCAGATGCAACCCACGGCCATATAGGACCTACAGGCGATGCTCTTGAGTCGATATATGTCGATCTGAGCACAGCTGGGCCACGTATATACAGCATGGGGGTAGCTGTAATACCGGCCAGCTGCAACCCACGGCTATATAGGACCTACAGGCGATGTTCTTGAGTCGATATATGTCGATCTAAGCACAGCTGGGCCCCGTATATGCAGCATGGGGGTAGCTCTGATACCAGCCAGATGCAACCTACGGCCATATAGGACCTACAGTGGATATATGTCGATGTGAGCACAGCTGGGCGCCGTATATACAGCATGGGGGTAGCTCTAATACCAGCCAGATGCAACCCACGGCCATATAGGACTTACAGGCGATGTTCTTGAGTCGATATATGTCGATCTGAGCACAGCTCGGCCACGTATATACAGCATTGGGGTAGCTGTGATACCAGCCAGCTGCAACCCACGGCTATATAGGACCACAGGCGATGTTCTTGAGTCGATATATGTCGATCTGAGCACAGCTGGGCCCCGTATATGCAGCATGGGGGTAGCTCTGATACCAGCCAGATGAAACCTACGGCCATATAGGACCTACAGTGGATATATGTCGATGTGAGCACAGCTGGGCGCCGTATATACAGCATGGGGGTAGCTCTGATACCAGCCAGATGCAACCCACGGCCATATAGGACCTACAAGCGATGCTCTTGAGTCGATATATGTCGATCTGAGCACAGCTGGGCCACGTATATACAGCATGGGGGTAGCTGTGATACCAGCCAGCTGCAACCCACGGCTATATAGGACCTACAGGCGATGTTCTTGAGTCGATATATGTCGATCTGAGCACAGCTGGGCCCCGTATATGCAGCATGGGGGTAGCTCTGATACCAGCCAGATGCAACCCACGGCCATATAGGACCTACAGTGGATATATGTCGATGTGAGCACAGCTGGGCGCCGTATATACAGCATGGGGGTAGCTCTCATACCAGCCAGTTGCAACCCACGGCCATATAGGACCTACAGGCGATGCTCTTGAGTCGATATATGTCGATCTGAGCACAGCTGGGCCGCGTATATACAGCATGGGGGTAGCTGTGATACCAGCCAGCTGCAACCCACGGCTATATAGGACCTACAGGCGACGATGTTCTTGAGTCGATATATGTCGATCTGAGCACAGCTGGGCCCCGTATATGCAGCATGGGGGTAGCTCTGATACCAGCCAGATGCAACCCACGGCCATATAGGACCTACAGTGGATATATGTCGATCTGAGCACGGCTGGGCGCCGTATATACAGCATGGGGGTAGCTCTAATACCAGTCAGATGCAACCCACGGCCATATAGGACCTACAGGCGATGTTCTTGAGTCGATATATGTCGATCTGAGCACAGCTGGGCTACGTATATACAGCATGGGGGTGGCTGTGATACAAGCCAGCTGCAACCCACGGCTATATAGGACCTACAGGCGATGTTCTTGAGTCGATATATGTCGATCTGAGCACAGCTGGGCCCCGTATATACAGCATGGGGGTAGCTCTGATAACAGCCAGATGCAACCCACGGCCATATAGGACCTACAGGCGATTCTCTTGAGTCGATATATGTCGATCTGAGCACAGCTGGGCCACGTATATACAGCATGGGGGTAGCTGTGATACCAGCCAGCTGCAACCCACGGCTATATAGGACCTACAGGCGATGTTCTTGAGTCGATATATGTCGATCTGAGCACAGCTGGGCCCCGTATATGCAGCATGGGGGTAGCTCTGATACCATCCAGATGCAACCCACGGCCATATAGGACCTACAGTGGATATATGTCGATGTGATCACAGCTGGGCGCCGTATATACAGCATGGGGGTAGCTCTAATACCAGCCAGATGCAACCCACGGCCATATAGGTCCTACAGGCGATGTTCTTGAGTCGATATATGTCGATCTGAGCACAGCTGGGCCACGTATATACAGCATGGGGGTAGCTGTGATACCAGCCAGCTGCAACCCACGGCTATATAGGACCACATGCGATGTTCTTGAGTCGATATATGTCGATCTGAGCACAGCTGAGCCACGTATATACAGCATGGGGGTAGTTGTGATAGCAGCCAGCTGCAACCCACGGCCATATAGGACCTACAGTGGATATATGTCGATGTGAGCACAGCTGGGCGCCGTATATACAGCATGGGGGTAGCTCTGATACCAGCCAGATGCAACCCACGGCCATATAGGACCTACAGTGGATATATGTCGATGTGAGCACAGCTGGGCGCCGTATATACAGCATGGGGATAGCTCTAATACCAGCCAGATACACCCCACGGCCATATAGGACCTACAAGCGATGTTCTTGAGTCGATATATGTCGATCTGAGCACAGCTGGGCCACGTATATACAGGATGGGGGTAGCTGTGATACCAGCCAGCTACAACCCACGGCTATATAGGACCACAGGCGATGTTCTTGAGTCGATATATGTCGATCGATCTGAGCACAGCTGGGCCCCGTATATGCAGCATGGGGGTAGCTCTGATACCAGCCAGATGCAACCCACGGCCATATAGGACCTACAGTGGATATATGTCGATGTGAGCACAGCTGGGCGCCGTATATACAGCACGGGGGTAGCTCTGATACTAGCCAGATGCAACCCACGTCCATATAGGACCTACAGGCGATGCTCTTGAGTCGATATATGTCGATCTGAGCACAGCTGGGCCACGTATATACAGCATGGGGGTAGCTGTGATACCAGCCAGCTGCAACCCACGGCTATATAGGACCTACAGGCGATGTTCTTGAGTCGATATATTTCTATCTGAGCACAGCTGGGCCCCGTATATGCAGCATGGGGGTAGCTCTGATACCAGCCAGATGCAACCCACGGCCATATAGGACCTACAGTGGATATATGTCGATCTGAGCACAGCTGGGCGCCGTATATACATCATGGGGGTAGCTCTAATACCAGCCAGATGCAACCCACGGCCATATAGGACCTACAGGCGATGTTCTTGAGTCGATATATGTCGATCTGAGCACAGCTGGGCCACGTATATACAGCATGGGGGTGGCTGTGATACAAGCCAGCTGCAACCAACGGCTATATAGGACCTACAGGCGATGTTCTTGAGTCGATATATGTCGATCTGAGCACAGCTAGGCCCCGTATATACAGCATGGGGGTAGCTCTGATACCAGCCAGATGCAACCCAAGGCCATATAGGACCTACAGTGGATATATGTCGATGTGAGCACAGCTGGGCGCCGTATATACAGCATGGGGGTAGCTCTGATACCAGCCAGATGCAACCCACGGCCATATAGGACCTACAGGCGATGCTCTTGAGTTGATATATGTCGATCTGAGCACAGCTGGGCCCCGTATATGCAGCATGGGGGTAGCTCTGATACCAGCCAGATGCAATCCACGGCTATATAGGACCTACAGGCGATGCTCTTGAGTCGATATATGTCGATCTGAGCACAGCTGGGCCACGTATATATAGCATGGGGGTAGCTGTGATACCAGCCAGCTGCAACCCACGGCTATATAGGACCTACAGGCGATGTTCTTGAGTCGATATATGTCGATCTGAGCACAGCTGGGCCCCGTATATGCAGCATGGGGGTAGCTCTGATACCAGCCAGATGCAACCCACGGCCATATAGGACCTACAGTGGATATATGTCGATCTGAGCACAGCTGGGCGCCGTATATACAGCATGGGGGTAGCTCTAATAACAGCCAGATGCAACCCACGGCCATATAGGACCTACAGGCGATGTTCTTGAGTCGATATATGTCGATCTGAGCACAGCTAGGCCCCGTATATACAGCACGGGGGTAGCTCTGATACCAGCCAGATGCAACCCACGACCATATAGGACCTACAGGCGATGCTCTTGAGTCGATATATGTCGATCTGAGCACAGCTGGGCCCCGTATATGCAGCATGGGGGTAGCTCTGATACCAGCCAGATGCAACCCACGGCCATATAGGACCTACAGTGGATATATGTCGATGTGAGCACAGCTGGGCGCCGTATATACAGCATGGGAATAGCTCTGATACCAGCCAGATGCAACCCACGGCCATATAGGACCTACAGGCGATGCTCTTGAGTCGATATATGTCGATCTGAGCACAGCTGGGCCACGTATATACAGCATGGGGGTAGCTGTGATACCAGCCAGCTGCAAGCCACAGCCATATAGGACCTACAGTGGATATATGTCGATGTGAGCACAGCTGGGCGCCGTATATACAGCATGGGGGTAGCTCTGATACCAGCCAGAAGCAACCCACGGCCATATAGGACCTACAGGCGATGCTCTTGAGTCGATATATGTCGATC
The DNA here is from genome assembly GCA_963942505.1 of Lordithon lunulatus. Lineage (NCBI taxonomy): Eukaryota > Metazoa > Arthropoda > Insecta > Coleoptera > Staphylinidae > Lordithon > Lordithon lunulatus. The sequence goes on along the minus strand of OZ012670.1, from coordinate 31,657,689 downwards.
TGAGCACAGCTGGGCCACGTATATACAGCATGGGGGTAGCTGTGATACCAGCCAGCTTCAACCCACGGCTATATAGGACCTACAGGCGATGTTCTTGAGTCGATAAATGTCGATCTGAGCACAGCTGGGCCCCGTATATACAGCGTGGGGATAGCTCTAATACCAGCCAGATACACCCCACGGCCATATAGGACCTACAAGCGATGTTCTTGAGTCGATATATGTCGATCTGAGCACAGCTGGGCCACGTATATACAGGATGGGGGTAGCTGTGATACCAGCCAGCTACAACCCACGGCTATATAGGACCACAGGCGATGTTCTTGAGTCGATATATGTCGATCTGAGCACAGCTGGGCCCCGTATATGCAGCATGAGGGTAGCTCTGATACCAGCCAGATGCAACCCACGGCCATATAGGACCTACAGTGGATATATGTCGATGTGAGCACAGCTGGGCGCCGTATATACAGCACGGGGGTAGCTCTGATACTAGCCAGATGCAACCCACGTCCATATAGGACCTACAGGCGATGCTCTTGAGTCGATATATGTCGATCTGAGCACAGCTGGGCCACGTATATACAGCATGGGGGTAGCTGTGATACCAGCCAGCTGCAACCCACGGCTATATAGGACCTACAGGCGATGTTCTTGAGTCGATATATTTCTATCTGAGCACAGCTGGGCCCCGTATATGCAGCATGGGGGTAGCTCTGATACCAGCCAGATGCAACCCACGGCCATATAGGACCTACAGTGGATATATGTCGATGTGAGCACAGCTGGGCGCCGTATATACAGCATGGGAATAGCTCTGATACCAGCCAGATGCAACCCACGGCCATATAGGACCTACTGGCGATGCTCTTGAGTCGATATATGTCGATCTGAGCACAGCTGGGCCACGTATATACAGCATGGGGGTAGCTGTGATACCAGCCAGCTGCAAGCCACAGCCATATAGGACCTACAGTGGATATATGTCGATGTGAGCACAGCTGGGCGCCGTATATACAGCATGGGGGTAGCTCTGATACCAGCCAGATGCAACCCACGACCATATAGCACCTACAGGCGATGCTCTTGAGTCGATATATGTCGATCTGAGCACAGCTGGGCCACGTATATACAGCATGGGGGTGGCTGTGATACAAGCCAGCTGCAACCCACGGCTATATAGGACCTACAGGCGATGTTCTTGAGTCGATATATGTCGATCTGAGCACAGCTGGGCCCCGTATATACAGCATGGGGGTAGCTCTGATACCAGCCAGATGCAAACCACGACCATAGAGGACCTACAGGCGATGCTCTTGAGTCGATATATGTCGATCTAAGCACAGCTGGGCCACGTATATACAGCATGGGGGTAGCTGTGATACCAGCCAGCTGCAACCCACGGCTATATAGGACCTACAGGCGTTGTTCTTGAGTCGATATATGTCGATCTGAGCACAGCTGGGCCCCGTATATGCAGCATGGGGGTAGCTCTGATACCAGCCAGATGCAACCCACGGCCATATAGGACCTACAGTGGATATATGTCGATGTGAGCACAGCTGGGCGCCGTATATACAGCATGGGGGTAGCTCTAATACCAGCCAGATGCAACCCACGGCCATATAGGACCTACAGGCGATGTTCTTGAGTCGATATATATCGATCTGAGCACAGCTGGGCCACGTATATACAGCATGGGGGTAGCTGTGATACCAGCCAGCTGCAACCCACGGCTATATAGGACCAAGGGCGATGTTCTTGAGTCGATATATGTCGATCTGAGCACAGCTGGGCCCCGTATATTCAGCATGGGGGTAGCTCTGATACCAGCCAGATGCAACCCACGGCCATATAGGACCTACAGTGGATATATGTCGATGTGAGCACACCGGGGCGCCGTATATACAGCATGGGGGTAGCTCTGTTACCAGCCAGATGCAACCCACGGCCATATAGGACCCACAGGCGATGTTCTTGAGTCGATATATGTCGATCTGAGCACAGCTGGGCCACGTATATACAGCATGGGGGTGGCTGTGATACAAGCCAGCTGCAACCCACGGCTATATAGGACCTACAGGCGATGTTCTTGAGTCGATATATGTCGATCTGAGCACAGCTGGGCCCCGTATATGCAGCATGGGGGGTAGCTCTGATACCAGCCAGATGCAACCCACGGCCATATAGGACCTACAGTGGATATATGTCGATCTGAGCACAGCTGGGCGCCGTATATACAGCATGGGGGTAGCTCTAATACCAGCCAGATGCAACCCACGGCCATATAGGACCTACAGGCGATGTTCTTGAGTCGATATATGTCGATCTGAGCACAGCTGGGCCCCGTATATACAGCATGGGGGTAGCTCTGATACCAGCCAGATGCAACCCACGGCCATATAGGACCTACAGACGATGCTCTAGAGTCGATATATGTCGATCTGAGCACAGTTGGGCCACGTATATACAGCATGGGGGTAGCTGTGATACCAGCCAGCTGCAACCCACGGCTATATAGGAACTACAGTCGATGTTCTTGAGTCTATATATGTCGATCTGAGCACAGCTGGGCCCCGTATATGCAGCATGGGGGTAGCTCTGATACCAGCCAGATGCAACCCACGGCCATATAGGACCTACAGTGGATATATGTCGATCTGATCACAGCTGGGCGCCGTATATACAGCATGGGGGTAGCTCTAATACCAGCCAGATGCAACCCACGGCCATATAGGACCTACAGGCGTTCTTGAGTCGATATATGTCGATCTGAGCACAGCTGGGCCACGTATATACAGCATGGGGGTGGCTGTGATACAAGCCAGCTGCAACCCGCGGCTATATAGGACTTACAGGCGATGTTCTTGAGTCGATATATGTCGATCTGAGCACAGCTGGGCCCCGTATATACAGCATGGGGGTAGCTCTGATACCAACCAGATGCAACCCACGGCCATATAGGACCTACAGGCGATGCTGTTGAGTCGATATATGTCGATCTGAGCACAGCTGGGCCACGTATATACAGCATGGGGGTAGCTGTGATACCAGCCAGCTGCAACCCACGGCTATATAGGAGCTACAGGCGATGTTCTTGAGTCGATATATGTCGATCTGAGCACAGCTGGGCCCCGTATATGCAGCATGGGTTTAGCTCTGATACCAGCCAGATGCAACCCACGGCCATATAGGACCTACAGTGGATATATGTCGATGTGAGCACAGCTGGGCGCCGTATATACAGCATGGGGGTAGCTCTAATACCAGCCAGATGCAACCCACGGCCATATAGGACCTACAGGCGATGTTCTTGAGTCGATATATGTCGATCTGAGCACAGCTGGGCCACGTATATACAGCATGGGGGTAGCTGTGATACCAGCCAGCTGCAACCCACGGCTATATAGGACCACAGGCGATGTTCTTGAGTCGATATATGTCGATCTGAGCACAGCTGGACCCCGTATATGCAGCATGGGGGTAGATCTGATACCAGCCAGATGCAACCCACGGCCATATAGGACCTACAGTGGATATATGTCGATGTGAGCACAGCTGGGCGCCGTATATACAGCATGGGGGTAGCTCTGATACCAGCCAGATGCAACATACGGCCATATAGACCTACAGGCGATGCTCTTGAGTCGATATATGTCGATCTGAGCACAGCTGGGCCTCGTAAATACAGCATGGGGGTAGCTGTGATACCAGCCAGCTGCATCCCACGGCTATATAGGACCTACAGGCGATGTTCTTGAGTCGATATATGTCGATCTGAGCACAGCTGGGCCCCGTATATGCAGCATGGGGGTAGCTCTGATACCAGCCAGATGCAACCCACGGCCATATAGGACCTACAGGCGATGCTCTTGAGTCGATATATGTCGATCTGAGCACAGCTGGGCCACGTATATACAGCATGGGGGTAGCTGTGATACCAGCCAGCTGCAACCCACGGCTATATAGGACCTACAGCCGATGTTCTTGAGTCTATATATGTCGATCTGAGCACAGCTGGGCGCCGTAGATACAGCATGGGGGTAGCTCTGATACCAGCCAGATGCAACCCACGGCCATATAGGACCTACAGGCGATGCTCTTGAATCGATATATGTCGATCAGAGCACAGCTGGGCGCCGTATATACAGCATGGGGGTAGCTCTGATACCAGCCAGCTGCAACCCACGGCTATATAGGACCACAGGCGATGTTCTTGAGTCGATATATGTCGATCTGAGCACAGCTGGGCCCCGTATATGCAGCATGGGGGTAGCTCTGATACCAGCCAGATGCAACCCAAGGCCATATAGGACCTACAGTGGATATATGTCGATGTGAGCACAGCTGGGCGCCGTATATACAGCATGGGGGTAGCTCTGATACCAGCCAGATGCAACCCACGGCCATATAGGACCTACAGGCGATGCTCTTGAATCGATATATGTCGATCAGAGCACAGCTGGGCCCCGTATATGCAGCATTAGGGTAGCTCTGATACCAGCCACATGCAACCCACGGCTATATAGGACCTACAGGCGATGCTCTTGAGTCGATATATGTCGATCTGAGTACAGCTGGGCCACGTATATACAGCATGGGGGTGGCTGTGATACAAGCCAGCTGCAACCCACGGCTATATAGGACCTACAGGCGATGTTCTTGAGTCGATATATGTCGATCTGAGCACAGCTGGGCCCCGTATATACAGCATGGGGGTAGCTCTGACACCAGCCAGATGCAACCCACGGCCATATAGGACCTACAGGCGATGCTCTTGAGTCGATATATGTCGATCTGAGCACAGCTGGGCCACGTATATACAGCATGGGGGTAGCTGTGATACCAGCCAGCTGCAACCCACGGCTATATAAGACCTACAGGCGATGTTCTTGAATCGATATATGTCGATCTGAGCACAGCTGGGCCCCGTATATGCAGCATGGGGGTAGCTCTGGTACCAGCCAGATGCAACCCACGGCCATATAGGACCTACAGTGGATATATGTCGATGTGAGCACAGCTGGGCGCCCTATATACAGCATGGGGGTAGCTCTAATACCAGCCAGATGCAACCCACGGCCATATAGGACCTACAGGCGATGTTCTTGAGTCGATATATGTCGATCTGAACACAGCTGGGCCACGTATATACAGCATGGGGGTAGCTGTGATACCAGCCAGCTGCAACCCACGGCTATATAGGACCACAGGCGATGTTCTTGAGTCGATATATGTCGATCTGAGCACAGCTGGGCCCCGTATATGCAGCATGGGGGTAGCTCCGATACCAGCCAGATGCAACCCAAGGCCATATAGGACCTACAGTGGATATATGTCGATGTGAGCACAGCTGGGCGCCGTATATACAGCATGGGGGTAGCTCTGATACCAGCCAGATGCAACCCACGGCCATATAGGACCTACAGGCGATGCTCTTGAGTCGATATATGTCGATCTGAGCACAGCTGGGCCCCGTATATGCAGCATGGGGGTAGCTCTGATACCAGCCAGATGCAACCCACGGCTATATAGGACCTACAGGCGATGCTCTTGAGTCGATATATGTCGATCTGAGCACAGCTGGGCCACGTATATATAGCATGGGGGTAGCTGTGATACCAGCCAGCTGCAACCCACGGCTATATAGGACCTACAGGCGATGTTCTTGAGTCGATATATGTCGATCTGAGCACAGCTGGGCCCCGTATATGCAGCATGGGGGTAGCTCTGATACCAGCCAGATGCAACCCACGGCTATATAGGACCTACAGGCGATGCTCTTGAGTCGATATATGTCGATCTGAGCACAGCTGGGCCACGTATATATAGCATGGGGGTAGCTGTGATACCAGCCAGCTGCAACCCACGGCTATATAGGACCTACAGGCGATGTTCTTGAGTCGATATATGTCGATCTGAGCACAGCTGGGCCCCGTATATGCAGCACGGGGGTAGCTCTGATACCAGCCAGATGCAACCCACGGCCATATAGGACCTACAGGCGATGCTCTTGAGTCGATATATGTCGATCTGAGCACAGCTGGGCCACGTATATACAGCATGGGGGTAGCTGTGATACCAGCCAGCTGCAACCCACGGCTATATAGGACCTACAGGCGATGTTCTTGAGTCGATATATGTCTATCTGAGCACAGCTGGGCCCCGTATATGCAGCATGGGGGTAGCTCTGATACCAGCCAGATGCAACCCACGGCCATATAGGACCTACAGTCGATATATGTCGATCTGAGCACAGCTGGGCGCCGTATATACAGCATGGGGGTAGCTCTAATACCAGCCAGATGCAACCCACGGCCATATAGGACCTACAGGCGATGTTCTCGAGTCGATATATGTCGATCTGAGCACAGCTGGGCCACGTATATACAGCATGGGGGTGGCTGTGATACAAGCCAGCTGCAACCCACGGCTATATAGGACCTACAGGCGATGTTCTTGAGTCGATATATGTCGATCTGAGCACAGCTGGGCCCCGTATATACAGCATGGGGGTAGCTCTGATACCAGCCAGATGCAACCCACGACCATATAGGACCTACAGGCGATGCTCTTGAGTCGATATATGTCGATCTGAGCTCAGCTGGGCCCCGTATATGCAGCATGGGGGTAGCTCTGATACCAGCCAGATGCAACGCACGGCCATATAGGACCTACAGGCGATGCTCTTGAGTCGATATATGTCGATCTGAGCACAGCTGGGCCACGTATATACAGCATGGGGGTAGCTGTGATACCAGCCAGCTGCAAGCCACAGCCATATAGGACCTACAGTGGATATATGTCGATGTGAGCACAGCTGGGCGCCGTATATACAGCATGGGGGTAGCTCTGATACCAGCCAGATGCAACCCACGGCCATATAGGACCTACAGGCGATGCTCTTGAGTCGATATATGTCGATCTGAGCACAGCTGGGCCACGTATATACAGCATGGGGGTAGCTGTGATACCAGCCAGCTGCAACCCACGGCTATATAGGACCTACAGGCGATGTTCTTGAGTCGATATATGTCGATCTGAGCACAGCTGGGCCCCGTATATGCAGCATGGGGGTAGCTCTGATACCAGCCGGATGCAACCCACGGCCATATAGGACCTACAGTGGATATATGTCGATCTGAGCACAGCTGGGCGCCGTATATACAGCTTGGGGGTAGCTCTAATACCAGCCAGATGCACCCCACGGCCATATAGGACCTACAGGCGATGTTCTTGAGTCGATATATGTCGATCTGAACACAGCTGGGCCACGTATATACAGCATGGGGGTGGCTGTGATACAAGCCAGCTGCAACCCACGGCTATATAGGACCTACAGGCGATGTTCTTGAGTCGATATATGTCGATCTGAGCACAGCTGGGCCCCGTATATACAGCATGGGGGTAGCTCTGATACCAGCCAGATGCAACCCACGGCCATATAGGACCTACAGGCGATGCTCTTGAGTCGATATATGTCGATCTGAGCACAGCTGGGCCACGTATATACAGCATGGGCGTAGCTGTAATACCGGCCAGCTGCAACCCACGGCTATATAGGACCTACAGGCGATGTTCTTGAGTCGATATATGTCGATCTAAGCACAGCTGGGCCCCGTATATGCAGCATGGGGGTAGCTCTGATACCAGCCAGATGCAACCTACGGCCATATAGGACCTACAGTGGATATATGTCGATGTGAGCACAGCTGGGCGCCGTATATACAGCATGGGGGTAGCTCTAATACCAGCCAGATGCAACCCACGGCCATATAGGACTTACAGGCGATGTTCTTGAGTCGATATATGTCGATCTGAGCACAGCTCGGCCACGTATATACAGCATTGGGGTAGCTGTGATACCAGCCAGCTGCAACCCACGGCTATATAGGACCACAGGCGATGTTCTTGAGTCGATATATGTCGATCTGAGCACAGCTGGGCCCCGTATATGCAGCATGGGGGTAGCTCTGATACCAGCCAGATGAAACCTACGGCCATATAGGACCTACAGTGGATATATGTCGATGTGAGCACAGCTGGGCGCCGTATATACAGCATGAGGGTTGCTCTGATACCAGCCAGATGCAACCCACGGCCATATAGGACCTACAAGCGATGCTCTTGAGTCGATATATGTCGATCTGAGCACAGCTGGGCCACGTATATACAGCATGGGGGTAGCTGTGATACCAGCCAGCAGCAACCCACGGCTATATAGGACCTACAGGCGATGTTCTTGAGTCGATATATGTCAATCTGAGCACAGCTGGGCCCCGTATATGCAGCATGGGGGTAGCTCTGATACCAGCCAGATGCAACCCACGGCCATATAGGACCTACAGTGGATATATGTCGATCTGAGCACAGCTGGGCGCCGTATATACAGCATGGGGGTAGCTCTAATACCAGCCAGATGCAACCCACGGCCATATAGGACCTACAGGCGATGCTCTTGAGTCGATATATGTCGATCTGAGCACAGCTGGGCCACGTATATACAGCATGGGGGTAGCTGTGATACCAGCCAGCTGCAAGCCACAGCCATATAGGACCTACAGTGGATATATGTCGATGTGAGCACAGCTGGGCGCCGTATATACAGCATGGGGGTAGCTCTGATACCAGCCAGATGCAACCCACGGCCATATAGGACCTACAGGCGATGCTCTTGAGTCGATATATGTCGATCTGAGCACAGCTGGGCCACGTATATACAGCATGGGGGTAGCTGTGATACCAGCCAGCTGCAACCCACGGCTATATAGGACCTACAGGCGATGTTCTTGAGTCGATATATGTCGATCTGGGCACAGCTGGGCCCCGTATATGCAGCATGGGGGTAGCTCTGATACCAGCCGGATGCAACCCACGGCCATATAGGACCTACAGTGGATATATGTCGATCTGAGCACAGCTGGGCGCCGTATATACAGCTTGGGGGTAGCTCTAATACCAGCCAGATGCAACCCACGGCCATATAGGACCTACAGGCGATGTTCTTGAGTCTATATATGTCGATCTGAGCACAGCTGGGCCACGTATATACAGCATGGGGGTGGCTGTGATACAAGCCAGCTGCAACCCACGGCTATATAGGACCTACAGGCGATGTTCTTGAGTCGATATATGTCGATCTGAGCACAGCTGGGCCCCGTATATACAGCATGGGGGTAGCTCTGATACCAGCCAGATGCAACCCACGGCCATATAGGACCTACAGGCGATGCTCTTGAGTCGATATATGTCGATCTGAACACAGCTGGGCCACGTATATACAGCATGGGGGTAGCTGTAATAACAGCCAGCTGCAACCCACGGCTATATAGGACCTACAGGCGATGTTCTTGAGTCGATATATGTCGATCTGAGCACAGCTGGGCCCCGTATATGCAGCATGGGGGTAGCTCTGATACCAGCCAGATGCAACCCACGGCCATATAGGACCTACAGTGGATATATGTCGATCTGAGCACAGCTGGGCCACGTATATACAGCATGGGGGTAGCTGTAATAACAGCCAGATGCAACCCACGGCCATATAGGACCTACAGTCGATATATGTCGATCTGAGAACAGCTGGGCCACGTATATACAGCATGGGGGTAGCTGTGATACCAGCCAGCTGCAACCCACGGCTATATAGGACCTACAGGCGATGTTCTTGAGTCGATATATGTCGATCTGAGCACAGCTGGGCCCCGTATATGCAGCATGGGGGTAGCTCTGATACCAGCCAGATGCAACCCACGGCCATATAGGACCTACAGTGGATATATGTCGATCTGAGCACAGCTGGGCGCCGTATATACAGCATGGGGGTAGCTCTAATACCAGCCAGATGCAACCCACGGCCATATAGGACCTACAGGCGATGTTCTTGAGTCGATATATGTCGATCTGAGCACAGCTGGGCCACGTATATACAGCATGGGGGTAGCTGTGATACCAGCCAGCTGCAACCCACGGCTATTTAGGACCACAGGCGATGTTCTTGAGTCGATATATTTCGATCTGAGCACAGCTGGGCCCCGTATATGCAGCATGGGGGTAGCTCTGATACCAGCCAGATGCAACCCACGGCCATATAGGACCTACAGTGGATATATGTCGATGTGAGCACAGCTGGGCGCCGTATATACAGCATGGGGGTAGCTCTCATACCAGCCAGTTGCAACCCACGGCCATATAGGACCTACAGGCGATGCTCTTGAGTCGATATATGTCGATCTGAGCACCGCTGGGCCGCGTATATACAGCATGGGGGTAGCTGTGATACCAGCCAGCTGCAACCCACGGCTATATAGGATCTACAGGCGATGTTCTTGAGTCGATATATGTCGATCTGAGCACAGCTGGGCCCCGTATATGCAGCATGGGGGTGGCTCTGATACCAGCCAGATGCAACCCACGGCCATATAGGACCTACAGTGGATATATGTCGATCTGAGCACGGCTGGGCGCCGTATATACAGCATGGGGGTAGCTCTAATACCAGTCAGATGCAACCCACGGCCATATAGGACTTACAGGCGATGTTCTTGAGTCGATATATGTCGATCTGAGCACAGCTCGGCCACGTATATACAGCATTGGGGTAGCTGTGATACCAGCCAGCTGCAACCCACGGCTATATAGGACCACAGGCGATGTTCTTGAGTCGATATATGTCGATCTGAGCACAGCTGGGCTCCGTATATGCAGCATGGGGGTAGCTCTGATACCATCCAGATGAAACCTACGGCCATATAGGACATACAGTGGATATATGTCGATGTGAGCACAGCTGGGCGCCGTATATACAGCATGGGGGTAGCTCTGATACCAGCCAGATGCAACCCACGGCCATATAGGACCTACAAGCGATGCTCTTGAGTCGATATATGTCGATCTGAGCACAGCTGGGCCACGTATATACAGCATGGGGGTAGCTGTGATACCAGCCAGCTGCAACCCACGGCTATATAAGACCTACAGGCGATGTTCTTGAGTCGATATATATCGATCTGAGCACAGCTGGGCCACGTATATACAGCATGGGGGTGGCTGTGATACAAGCCAGCTGCAACCGACGGCTATATAGGACCTACATGCGATGTTCTTGAGTCGATATATGTCGATCTGAGCACAGCTGGGCCCCGTATATATAGCATGGGGGTAGCTCTGATAACAGCCAGATGCAACCCACGGCCATATAGGACCTACAGGCGATTCTCTTGAGTCGATATATGTCGATCTGAGCACAGCTGGGCCACGTATATACAGCATGGGGGTAGCTGTGATACCAGCCAGCTGCAACCCACGGCTATATAGGACCTACAGGCGATGTTCTTGAGTCGATATATGTCGATCTGAGCACAGCTGGTCCCCGTATATGCAGCATGGGGGTAGCTCTGATACCAGCCAGATGAAACCTACGGCCATATAGGACCTACAGTGGATATATGTCGATGTGAGCACAGCTGGGCGCCGTATATACAGCATGGGGGTAGCTCTGATACCAGGCAGATGCAACCCACGGCCATATAGGACCTACAAGCGATGCTCTTGAGTCGATATATGTCGATCTGAGCACAGCTGGGCCACGTATATACAGCATGGGGGTAGCTGTGATACCAGCCAGCTGCAACCCACGGCTATATAGGACCTACAGGCGATGTTCTTGAGTCGATATATGTCGATCTGAGCACAGCTGGGCCCCGTATATGCAGCATGGGGGTAGCTCTGATACCAGCCAGATGCAACCCACGGCCATATAGGACCTACAGTGGATATATGTCGATCTGAGCACAGCTGGGCGCCGTATATACAGCATGGGAGTAGCTCTAATACCAGCCAGATGCAACCCACGGCCATATAGGACCTACAGGCGATGTTCTTGAGTCGATATATGTCGATCTGAGCACAGCTGGGCCACGTATATACAGCATGGGGGTAGCTGTGATACCAGCCAGCTGCAACCCACGGCTATTTAGGACCACAGGCGATGTTCTTAAGTCGATATATGTCGATCTGAGCACAGCTGGGCCCCGTATATGCAGCATGGGGGTAGCTCTGATACCAGCCAGATGCAACCCACGGTCATATAGGACCTACAGTGGATATATGTCGATGTGAGCACAGCTGGGCGCCGTATATACAGCATTGGGGTAGCTCTCATACCAGCCAGTTGCAACCCACGGCCATATAGGACCTACAGGCGATGCTCTTGAGTCGATATATGTCGATCTGAGCACGGCTGGGCGCCGTATATACAGCATGGGGGTAGCTCTAATACCAGTCAGATGCAACCCACGGCCATATAGGACCTACAGGCGATGTTCTTGAGTCGATATATGTCGATCTGAGCACAACTGGGCCACGTATATACAGCATGGGGGTAGCTCTGATAACAGCCAGATGCAACCCACGGCCATATAGGACCTACAGGCGATTCTCTTGAGTCGATATATGTCGATCTGAGCACAGCTGGGCCACTTATATACAGCATGGGGGTAGCTTTGATACCAGCCAGCTGCAACCCACGGCTATATAGGACCTACAGGCGATGTTCTTGAGTCGATATATGTCGATCTGAGCACAGCTGGGCCCCGTATATGCAGCATGGGGGTAGTTCTGATACCAGCCAGATGCAACCCACGGCCATATAGGACCTACAGTGGATATATGTCGATGTGAGCACAGCTGGGCGCCGTATATACAGCATGGGGGTAGCTCTAATACCAGCCAGATGCAACCCACGGCCATATAGGTCCTACAGGCGATGTTCTTGAGTCGATATAAGTCGATCTGAGCACAGCTGGGCCACGTATATACAGCATGGGGGTAGCTGTGATACCAGCCAGCTGCAACCCACGGCTATATAGGACCACAGGCGATGTTCTTGAGTCGATATATGTCGATCTGAGCACAGCTGGGCCACGTATATACAGCATGGGGGTAGTTGTGATAGCAGCCAGCTGCAACCCACGGCCATATAGGACCTACAGTGGATATATGTCGATGTGAGCACAGCTGGGCGCCGTATATACAGCATGGGGGTAGCTCTGATACCAGCCAGATGCAACCCACGGCCATATAGGACCTACAAGCGATGCTCTTGAGTCGATATATGTCGATCTGAGCACAGCTGGGCCACGTATATACAGCATGGGGGTAGCTGTGATACCAGCCAGCTGCAACCCACGGCTATATAAGACCTACAGGCGATGTTCTTGAGTCGATATATGTCGATCTGAGCACAGCTGGGCCACGTATATACAGCATGGGGGTGGCTGTGATACAAGCCAGCTGCAACCGACGGCTATATAGGACCTACATGCGATGTTCTTGAGTCGATATATGTCGATCTGAGCACAGCTGGGCCCCGTATATATAGCATGGGGGTAGCTCTGATAACAGCCAGATGCAACCCACGGCCATATAGGACCTACAGGCGATTCTCTTGAGTCGATATATGTCGATCTGAGCACAGCTGGGCCACGTATATACAGCATGGGGGTAGCTGTGATACCAGCCAGCTGCAACCCACGGCTATATAGGACCTACAGGCGATGTTCTTGAGTCGATATATGTCGATCTGAGCACAGCTGGTCCCCGTATATGCAGCATGGGGGTAGCTCTGATACCAGCCAGATGAAACCTACGGCCATATAGGACCTACAGTGGATATATGTCGATGTGAGCACAGCTGGGCGCCGTATATACAGCATGGGGGTAGCTCTGATACCAGGCAGATGCAACCCACGGCCATATAGGACCTACAAGCGATGCTCTTGAGTCGATATATGTCGATCTGAGCACAGCTGGGCCACGTATATACAGCATGGGGGTAGCTGTGATACCAGCCAGCTGCAACCCACGGCTATATAGGACCTACAGGCGATGTTCTTGAGTCGATATATGTCGATCTGAGCACAGCTGGGCCCCGTATATGCAGCATGGGGGTAGCTCTGATACCAGCCAGATGCAACCCACGGCCATATAGGACCTACAGTGGATATATGTCGATCTGAGCACAGCTGGGCGCCGTATATACAGCATGGGAGTAGCTCTAATACCAGCCAGATGCAACCCACGGCCATATAGGACCTACAGGCGATGTTCTTGAGTCGATATATGTCGATCTGAGCACAGCTGGGCCACGTATATACAGCATGGGGGTAGCTGTGATACCAGCCAGCTGCAACCCACGGCTATTTAGGACCACAGGCGATGTTCTTAAGTCGATATATGTCGATCTGAGCACAGCTGGGCCCCGTATATGCAGCATGGGGGTAGCTCTGATACCAGCCAGATGCAACCCACGGTCATATAGGACCTACAGTGGATATATGTCGATGTGAGCACAGCTGGGCGCCGTATATACAGCATTGGGGTAGCTCTCATACCAGCCAGTTGCAACCCACGGCCATATAGGACCTACAGGCGATGCTCTTGAGTCGATATATGTCGATCTGAGCACGGCTGGGCGCCGTATATACAGCATGGGGGTAGCTCTAATACCAGTCAGATGCAACCCACGGCCATATAGGACCTACAGGCGATGTTCTTGAGTCGATATATGTCGATCTGAGCACAACTGGGCCACGTATATACAGCATGGGGGTAGCTCTGATAACAGCCAGATGCAACCCACGGCCATATAGGACCTACAGGCGATTCTCTTGAGTCGATATATGTCGATCTGAGCACAGCTGGGCCACTTATATACAGCATGGGGGTAGCTTTGATACCAGCAAGCTGCAACCCACGGCTATATAGGACCTACAGGCGATGTTCTTGAGTCGATATATGTCGATCTGAGCACAGCTGGGCCCCGTATATGCAGCATGGGGGTAGTTCTGATACCAGCCAGATGCAACCCACGGCCATATAGGACCTACAGTGGATATATGTCGATGTGAGCACAGCTGGGCGCCGTATATACAGCATGGGGGTAGCTCTAATACCAGCCAGATGCAACCCACGGCCATATAGGTCCTACAGGCGATGTTCTTGAGTCGATATAAGTCGATCTGAGCACAGCTGGGCCACGTATATACAGCATGGGGGTAGCTGTGATACCAGCCAGCTGCAACCCACGGCTATATAGGACCACAGGCGATGTTCTTGAGTCGATATATGTCGATCTGAGCACAGCTGGGCCACGTATATACAGCATGGGGGTAGTTGTGATAGCAGCCAGCTGCAACCCACGGCCATATAGGACCTACAGTGGATATATGTCGATGTGAGCACAGCTGGGCGCCGTATATACAGCATGGGGGTAGGTCTGATACCAGCCAGATGCAACCCACGGCCATATAGGACCTACAGTGGATATATGTCGATGTGAGCACAGCTGGGCGCCGTATATACAGCATGGGGGTAGCTCTAATACCAGCCAGATGCAACCCACGGCCATATAGGACCTACAGGCGATGTTCTTGAGTCGATATATGTCGATCTGAGCACAGCTGGGCCACGTATATACAGCATGGGGGTAGCTGTGATACCAGCCAGCTACAACCCACGGCTATATAGGACCACAGGCGATGTTCTTGAGTCGATATATGTCGATCTGAGCACAGCTGGGCCCCGTATATGCAGCATGGGGGTAGCTCTGATACCAGCCAGATGCAACCCACGGCCATATAGGACCTACAGTGGATATATGTCGATGTGAGCACAGCTGGGCGCCGTATATACAGCACGGGGGTAGCTCTGACACCAGCCAGATGCAACCCACGGCCATATAGGACCTACAGGCGATGCTCTTGAGTCGATATATGTCGATCTGAGCACAGCTGGGCCACGTATATACAGCATGGGGGTAGCTGTGATACCAGCCAGCTGCAACCCACGGCTATATAGGACCTACAGGCGATGTTCTTGAGTCGATATATGTCTATCTGAGCACAGCTGGGCCCCGTATATGCAGCATGGGGGTAGCTCTGATACCAGCCAGATGCAACCCACGGCCATATAGGACCTACAGTGGATATATGTCGATCTGAGCACAGCTGGGCGCCGTATATACAGCATGGGGGTAGCTCTAATACCAGCCAGATGCAACCCACGGCCATATAGGACATACAGGCGATGTTCTTGAGTCGATATATGTCGATCTGAGCACAGCTGGGCCACGTAGATACAGCATGGGGGTGGCTGTGATACAAGCCAGATGCAACCCACGGCCATATAGGACCTACAGGCGATGTTCGTGAGTCGATATATGTCGATATGAGCACAGCTGGGCCACGTATATACAGCATGGGGGTAGCTGTGATACCAGCCAGCTGCAACCCACGGCTATATAAGACCACAGGCGATGTTCTTGAGTCGATATATGTCGATCTGAGCACAGCTGGGCCCCGTATATGCAGCATGGGGGTAGCTCTGATACCAGCCAGATGCAACCCACGGCCATATAGGACCTACAGTGGATATATGTCGATGTGAGCACAGCTGGGCGCCGTATATACAGCATGGGGGTAGCTCTGATACCAGCCAGATGCAACCCACGGCCATATAGGACCTACAGGCGATGCTCTTGAGTCGATATATGTCGATCTGAGCACAGCTGGGCCCCGTATATGCAGCATGGGGGTAGCTCTGATACCAGCCAGATGCAACCCACGGCCATATAGGACCTACAGTGGATATATGTCGATGTGAGCACAGCTGGGCGCCGTATATACAGCATGGGGGTAGCTCTGATACCAGCCAGATGCAACCCACGGCCATATAGGACCTACAGGCGATGCTCTTGAGTCGATATATGTCGATCTGAGCACAGCTGGGCCACGTATATACAGCATGGGGGTGGCTGTGGTACAAGCCAGCTGCAACCCACGGCTATATCGGACCTACAGGCGATGTTCTTGAGTCGATATATGTCGATCTGAGCACAGCTGGGCCCCGTATATACAGCATAGGGGTAGCTCTGATACCAGCCAGATGCAAGCAACCCACGGCCATATAGGACCTACAGGCGATGCTCTTGAGTCGATATATGTCGATCTGAGCACAGCTGGGCCACGTATATACAGGATGGGGGTAGCTGTGATACCAGCCAGCTGCAACCCACGGCTATATAGGACCTACAGGCGATGTTCTTGAGTCGATATATGTCGATCTGAGCACAGCTGGGCCCCGTATATGCAGCATGGGGGTAGCTCTGATACCAGCCAGATGCAACCCACGGCCATATAGGACCTACAGTGGATATATGTCGATCTGAGCATAGCTGGGCGCCGTATATACAGCATGGGGGTAGCTCTAATACCAGCCAGATGCAACCCACGGCCATATAGGACCTACAGGCGATGTTCTTGAGTCGATATATGTCGATCTGAGCACAGCTGGGGCACGTATATACAGCATGGGGGTAGTTGTGATACCAGCCAGCTGCAACCCACGGCTATATAGGACCGCAGCCGATGTTCTTGAGTCGATATATGTCGATCTGAGCACAGCTGGGCCCCGTATATGCAGCATGGGGGTAGCTCTGATACCAGCCAGATGCAACCCACGGTCATATAGGACCTACAGTGGATATATGTCGATGTGAGCACAGCTGGGCGCCGTATATACAGCATGGGGGTAGCTCTAATACCAGCCAGATGCAACCCACGGCCATATAGGACCTACAGGCGATGTTCTTGAGTCGATATATGTCGATCTGAGCACAGCTGGGCCACGTATATACAGCATGGGGGTAGCTGTGATACCAGCCAGCTGCAACCCACGGCTATATAGGACCTACAGGCGATGTTCTTGAGTCGATATATGTCGATCTGAGCACAGCTGGGCCCCGTATATGCAGCATGGGGGTAGCTCTGATACCAGCCAGATGCAACCCACGACCATATAGGAACTACAGTGGATATATGTCGATCTGAGCACAGCTGGGCCACGTATATACAGCATGGGGGTGGCTGTGATACAAGCCAGCTGCAACCCACGGCTATATAGGACCTACAGGCGATGTTCTTGAGTCGATATATGTCGGTCTGAGCGCAGCGGGGCCCCGTATATACAGCATGGGGGTAGCTCTGATACCAGCCAGATGCACCCCACGACCATAGAGGACCTACAGGCGATGCTCTTGAGTCGATATATGTCGATCTGAGCACAGCTGGGCCACGTATATACAGCATGGGGGTAGCTGTGATACCAGCCAGCTGCAACCCACGGCTATATAGGACCTACAGGCGATGTTCTTGAGTCGATATATGTCGATCTGAGCACAGCTGGGCCCCGTATATGCAGCATGGGGGTAGCTCTGATACCAGCCAGATGCAACCCACGGCCATATAGGACCTACAGTGGATATATGTCGATGTGAGCACAGCTGGGCGCCGTATATACAGCATGGAGGTAGCTCTAATACCAGCCAGATGCCATATAGGACCTACAGGCGATGTTCTTGAGTCGATATATGTCGATCTGAGCACAGCTGGGCCACGTATATACAGCATGGGGGTAGCTGTGATACCAGCCAGCTGCAACCCACGGCTATATAGGACCACAGGCGATGTTCTTGAGTCGATATATGTCGATCTGAGCACAGCTGGGCCCCGTATATTCAGCATGGGGGTAGCTCTGATACCAGCCAGATGCAACCCACGGCCATATAGGACCTACAGTGGATATATGTCGATGTGAGCACACCTGGGCGCCGTATATACAGCATGGGGGTAGCTCTGATACCAGCCAGATGCAACCCACGGCCATATAGGACCTACAGACGATGCTCTTGAGTCGATATATGTCGATCTGAGCACAGCTGGGCCACGTATATACAGCATGGGGGTAGCTGTGATACCAGCCAGCTGCAACCCACGGCTATATAGGACCTACAGGCGATGTTCTTGAGTCGATATATGTCGATCTGAGCACAGCTGGGCCACGTATATACAGCATGGGGGTGGCTGTGATACAAGCCAACTGCAACCCACGGCTATATAGGACCTACAGGCGATGTTCTTGAGTCGATATATGTCGATCTGAGCACAGCTGGGACCCGTATATACAGCATGGGGGTAGCTCTGATACCAGCCAGATGCAACCCACGGCCATATAGGACCTACAGGCGATGCTCTAGAGTCGATATATGTCGATCTGAGCACAGTTGGGCCACGTATATACAGCATGGGGGTAGCTGTGATACCAGCCAGCTGCAACCCACGGCTATATAGGACCTACAGCCGATGTTCTTGAGTCTATATATGTCGATCTGAGCACAGCTGGGCCCCGTATATGCAGCATGGGGGCAGCTCTGATACCAGCCAGATGCAACCCACGGCCATGTAGGACCTACAGTGGATATATGTCGATCTGAGCACAGCTGGGCGCCGTATATACAGCATGGGGGTAGCTCTAATACCAGCCAGATGCAACCCACGGCCATATAGGACCTACAGGCGATGTTCTTGAGTCGATATATGTCGATCTGAGCACAGCTGGGCCACGTATATACAGCATGGGGGTGGCTGTGATACAAGCCAGCTGCAACCCACGGCTATATAGGACCTACAGGCGATGTTCTTGAGTCGATATATGTCGATCTGAGCACAGCTGGGCCCCGTATATACAGCATGGGGGTAGCTCTGATACCAGCCAGATGCAACCCACGGCCATATATGACCTACAGGCGATTCTCTTGAGTCGATATATGTCTATCTGAGCACAGCTGGGCCACGTATATACAGCATGGGGGTAGCTGTGATACCAGCCAGCTGCAACCCACGGCTATATAGGACCTACAGGCGATGTTCTTGAGTCGATATATGTCGATCTGAGCACAGCTGGGCCCCGTATATGCAGCATGGGGGTAGCTCTGATACCAGCCAGATGCAACCCACGGCCATATAGGACCTACAGTGGATATATGTCGATGTGAGCACAGCTGGGCGCCGTATATACAGCTTGGGGTAGCTCTAATACCAGCCAGATGCAACCCACGGCCATATAGGACCTACAGGCGATGTTCTTGAGTCGATATATGTCGACCTGAGCACAGCTGGGCCACGTATATACAGCATGGGGGTAGCTGTGATACCAGCCAGCTGCAACCCACGGCTATATAAGACCACAGGCGATGTTCTTGAGTCGATATATGTCGATCTGAGCACAGCTGGGCCCCGTATATGCAGCATGGGGGTAGCTCTGATACCAGCCAGATGCAACCCACGGCAATATAGGACCTACAGTGGATATATGTCGATGTGAGCACAGCTGGGCGCCGTATATACAGCATGGGGGTAGCTCTGATACCAGCCAGATGCAACCCACGGCCATATAGGACCTACAGGCGATGCTCTTGAGTCGATATATGTCGATCTGAGCACAGCTGGGCCCCGTATATGCAGCATGGGGGTAGCTCTGATACCAGCCAGATGCAACCCACGGCTATATAGGACCTACAGGCGATGCTCTTGAGTCGATATATGTCGATCTGAGTACAGCTGGGCCACGTATATATAGCATGGGGGTAGCTGTGATACCAGCCAGCTGCAACCTACGGCTATATAGGACCTACAGGCGATGTTCTTGAGTCGATATATGTCGATCTGAGCACAGCTGGGCCCCGTATATGCAGCATGGGGGTAGCTCTGATACCAGCCAGATGCAACCCACGGCCATATAGGACCTACAGGCGATGCTCTTGAGTCGATATATGTCGATCTGAGCACAGCTGGGCCACGTATATACAGCATGGGGGTAGCTGTGATACCAGCCAGCTGCAACCCACGGCTATATAGGACCTACAGGCGATGTTCTTGAGTCGATATATGTCGATCTGAGCACAGCTGGGCCCCGTATATGCAGCATGGGGGTAGCTCTGATACCAGCCGGATGCAACCCACGGCCATATAGGACCTACAGTGGATATATGTCGATCTGAGCACAGCTGGGCGCCGTATATACAGCTTGGGGGTAGCTCTAATACCAGCCAGATGCAACCCACGGCCATATAGGACCTACAGGCGATGCTCTTGAGTCGATATATGTCGATCTGAGCACAGCTGGGCCACGTATATACAGCATGGGGTGGCTGTGATACAAGCCAGCTGCAACCAACGGCTATATAGGACCTACAGGCGATGTTCTTGAGTCGATATATGTCGATCTGAGCACAGCTAGGCCCCGTATATGCAGCATGGGGGTAGCTCTGATACCAGCCAGCTGCAACCCACGGCTATATAGGACCACAGGCGATGTTCTTGAGTCGATATATGTCGATCTGAGCACAGCTGGGCCCCGTATATGCAGCATGGGGGTAGCTCTGATACCAGCCAGCTGCAACCCACGGCTATATAGGACCACAGGCGATGTTCTTGAGTCGATATATGTCGATCTGAGCACAGCTGGGCCCCGTATATGCAGCATGGGGGTAGCTCTGATACCAGCCAGATGCAACCCAAGGCCATATAGGACCTACAGTGGATATATGTCGATGTGAGCACAGCTGGGCGCCGTATATACAGCATGGGGGTAGCTCTGATACCAGCCAGATGCAACCCACGGCCATATAGGACCTACAGGCGATGCTCTTGAATCGATATATGTCGATCAGAGCACAGCTGGGCCCCGTATATGCAGCATTAGGGTAGCTCTGATACCAGCCACATGCAACCCACGGCTATATAGGACCTACAGGCGATGCTCTTGAGTCGATATATGTCGATCTGAGTACAGCTGGGCCACGTATATACAGCATGGGGGTGGCTGTGATACAAGCCAGCTGCAACCCACGGCTATATAGGACCTACAGGCGATGTTCTTGAGTCGATATATGTCGATCTGAGCACAGCTGGGCCCCGTATATACAGCATGGGGGTAGCTCTGACACCAGCCAGATGCAACCCACGGCCATATAGGACCTACAGGCGATGCTCTTGAGTCGATATATGTCGATCTGAGCACAGCTGGGCCACGTATATACAGCATGGGGGTAGCTGTGATACCAGCCAGCTGCAACCCACGGCTATATAAGACCTACAGGCGATGTTCTTGAATCGATATATGTCGATCTGAGCACAGCTGGGCCCCGTATATGCAGCATGGGGGTAGCTCTGGTACCAGCCAGATGCAACCCACGGCCATATAGGACCTACAGTGGATATATGTCGATGTGAGCACAGCTGGGCGCCCTATATACAGCATGGGGGTAGCTCTAATACCAGCCAGATGCAACCCACGGCCATATAGGACCTACAGGCGATGTTCTTGAGTCGATATATGTCGATCTGAACACAGCTGGGCCACGTATATACAGCATGGGGGTAGCTGTGATACCAGCCAGCTGCAACCCACGGCTATATAGGACCACAGGCGATGTTCTTGAGTCGATATATGTCGATCTGAGCACAGCTGGGCCCCGTATATGCAGCATGGGGGTAGCTCCGATACCAGCCAGATGCAACCCAAGGCCATATAGGACCTACAGTGGATATATGTCGATGTGAGCACAGCTGGGCGCCGTATATACAGCATGGGGGTAGCTCTGATACCAGCCAGATGCAACCCACGGCCATATAGGACCTACAGGCGATGCTCTTGAGTCGATATATGTCGATCTGAGCACAGCTGGGCCCCGTATATGCAGCATGGGGGTAGCTCTGATACCAGCCAGATGCAACCCACGGCTATATAGGACCTACAGGCGATGCTCTTGAGTCGATATATGTCGATCTGAGCACAGCTGGGCCACGTATATATAGCATGGGGGTAGCTGTGATACCAGCCAGCTGCAACCCACGGCTATATAGGACCTACAGGCGATGTTCTTGAGTCGATATATGTCGATCTGAGCACAGCTGGGCCCCGTATATGCAGCATGGGGGTAGCTCTGATACCAGCCAGATGCAACCCACGGCTATATAGGACCTACAGGCGATGCTCTTGAGTCGATATATGTCGATCTGAGCACAGCTGGGCCACGTATATATAGCATGGGGGTAGCTGTGATACCAGCCAGCTGCAACCCACGGCTATATAGGACCTACAGGCGATGTTCTTGAGTCGATATATGTCGATCTGAGCACAGCTGGGCCCCGTATATGCAGCACGGGGGTAGCTCTGATACCAGCCAGATGCAACCCACGGCCATATAGGACCTACAGGCGATGCTCTTGAGTCGATATATGTCGATCTGAGCACAGCTGGGCCACGTATATACAGCATGGGGGTAGCTGTGATACCAGCCAGCTGCAACCCACGGCTATATAGGACCTACAGGCGATGTTCTTGAGTCGATATATGTCTATCTGAGCACAGCTGGGCCCCGTATATGCAGCATGGGGGTAGCTCTGATACCAGCCAGATGCAACCCACGGCCATATAGGACCTACAGTCGATATATGTCGATCTGAGCACAGCTGGGCGCCGTATATACAGCATGGGGGTAGCTCTAATACCAGCCAGATGCAACCCACGGCCATATAGGACCTACAGGCGATGTTCTCGAGTCGATATATGTCGATCTGAGCACAGCTGGGCCACGTATATACAGCATGGGGGTGGCTGTGATACAAGCCAGCTGCAACCCACGGCTATATAGGACCTACAGGCGATGTTCTTGAGTCGATATATGTCGATCTGAGCACAGCTGGGCCCCGTATATACAGCATGGGGGTAGCTCTGATACCAGCCAGATGCAACCCACGACCATATAGGACCTACAGGCGATGCTCTTGAGTCGATATATGTCGATCTGAGCTCAGCTGGGCCCCGTATATGCAGCATGGGGGTAGCTCTGATACCAGCCAGATGCAACGCACGGCCATATAGGACCTACAGGCGATGCTCTTGAGTCGATATATGTCGATCTGAGCACAGCTGGGCCACGTATATACAGCATGGGGGTAGCTGTGATACCAGCCAGCTGCAAGCCACAGCCATATAGGACCTACAGTGGATATATGTCGATGTGAGCACAGCTGGGCGCCGTATATACAGCATGGGGGTAGCTCTGATACCAGCCAGATGCAACCCACGGCCATATAGGACCTACAGGCGATGCTCTTGAGTCGATATATGTCGATCTGAGCACAGCTGGGCCACGTATATACAGCATGGGGGTAGCTGTGATACCAGCCAGCTGCAACCCACGGCTATATAGGACCTACAGGCGATGTTCTTGAGTCGATATATGTCGATCTGAGCACAGCTGGGCCCCGTATATGCAGCATGGGGGTAGCTCTGATACCAGCCGGATGCAACCCACGGCCATATAGGACCTACAGTGGATATATGTCGATCTGAGCACAGCTGGGCGCCGTATATACAGCTTGGGGGTAGCTCTAATACCAGCCAGATGCACCCCACGGCCATATAGGACCTACAGGCGATGTTCTTGAGTCGATATATGTCGATCTGAACACAGCTGGGCCACGTATATACAGCATGGGGGTGGCTGTGATACAAGCCAGCTGCAACCCACGGCTATATAGGACCTACAGGCGATGTTCTTGAGTCGATATATGTCGATCTGAGCACAGCTGGGCCCCGTATATACAGCATGGGGGTAGCTCTGATACCAGCCAGATGCAACCCACGGCCATATAGGACCTACAGGCGATGCTCTTGAGTCGATATATGTCGATCTGAGCACAGCTGGGCCACGTATATACAGCATGGGCGTAGCTGTAATACCGGCCAGCTGCAACCCACGGCTATATAGGACCTACAGGCGATGTTCTTGAGTCGATATATGTCGATCTAAGCACAGCTGGGCCCCGTATATGCAGCATGGGGGTAGCTCTGATACCAGCCAGATGCAACCTACGGCCATATAGGACCTACAGTGGATATATGTCGATGTGAGCACAGCTGGGCGCCGTATATACAGCATGGGGGTAGCTCTAATACCAGCCAGATGCAACCCACGGCCATATAGGACTTACAGGCGATGTTCTTGAGTCGATATATGTCGATCTGAGCACAGCTCGGCCACGTATATACAGCATTGGGGTAGCTGTGATACCAGCCAGCTGCAACCCACGGCTATATAGGACCACAGGCGATGTTCTTGAGTCGATATATGTCGATCTGAGCACAGCTGGGCCCCGTATATGCAGCATGGGGGTAGCTCTGATACCAGCCAGATGAAACCTACGGCCATATAGGACCTACAGTGGATATATGTCGATGTGAGCACAGCTGGGCGCCGTATATACAGCATGAGGGTTGCTCTGATACCAGCCAGATGCAACCCACGGCCATATAGGACCTACAAGCGATGCTCTTGAGTCGATATATGTCGATCTGAGCACAGCTGGGCCACGTATATACAGCATGGGGGTAGCTGTGATACCAGCCAGCAGCAACCCACGGCTATATAGGACCTACAGGCGATGTTCTTGAGTCGATATATGTCAATCTGAGCACAGCTGGGCCCCGTATATGCAGCATGGGGGTAGCTCTGATACCAGCCAGATGCAACCCACGGCCATATAGGACCTACAGTGGATATATGTCGATCTGAGCACAGCTGGGCGCCGTATATACAGCATGGGGGTAGCTCTAATACCAGCCAGATGCAACCCACGGCCATATAGGACCTACAGGCGATGCTCTTGAGTCGATATATGTCGATCTGAGCACAGCTGGGCCACGTATATACAGCATGGGGGTAGCTGTGATACCAGCCAGCTGCAAGCCACAGCCATATAGGACCTACAGTGGATATATGTCGATGTGAGCACAGCTGGGCGCCGTATATACAGCATGGGGGTAGCTCTGATACCAGCCAGATGCAACCCACGGCCATATAGGACCTACAGGCGATGCTCTTGAGTCGATATATGTCGATCTGAGCACAGCTGGGCCACGTATATACAGCATGGGGGTAGCTGTGATACCAGCCAGCTGCAACCCACGGCTATATAGGACCTACAGGCGATGTTCTTGAGTCGATATATGTCGATCTGGGCACAGCTGGGCCCCGTATATGCAGCATGGGGGTAGCTCTGATACCAGCCGGATGCAACCCACGGCCATATAGGACCTACAGTGGATATATGTCGATCTGAGCACAGCTGGGCGCCGTATATACAGCTTGGGGGTAGCTCTAATACCAGCCAGATGCAACCCACGGCCATATAGGACCTACAGGCGATGTTCTTGAGTCTATATATGTCGATCTGAGCACAGCTGGGCCACGTATATACAGCATGGGGGTGGCTGTGATACAAGCCAGCTGCAACCCACGGCTATATAGGACCTACAGGCGATGTTCTTGAGTCGATATATGTCGATCTGAGCACAGCTGGGCCCCGTATATACAGCATGGGGGTAGCTCTGATACCAGCCAGATGCAACCCACGGCCATATAGGACCTACAGGCGATGCTCTTGAGTCGATATATGTCGATCTGAACACAGCTGGGCCACGTATATACAGCATGGGGGTAGCTGTAATAACAGCCAGCTGCAACCCACGGCTATATAGGACCTACAGGCGATGTTCTTGAGTCGATATATGTCGATCTGAGCACAGCTGGGCCCCGTATATGCAGCATGGGGGTAGCTCTGATACCAGCCAGATGCAACCCACGGCCATATAGGACCTACAGTGGATATATGTCGATCTGAGCACAGCTGGGCCACGTATATACAGCATGGGGGTAGCTGTAATAACAGCCAGATGCAACCCACGGCCATATAGGACCTACAGTCGATATATGTCGATCTGAGAACAGCTGGGCCACGTATATACAGCATGGGGGTAGCTGTGATACCAGCCAGCTGCAACCCACGGCTATATAGGACCTACAGGCGATGTTCTTGAGTCGATATATGTCGATCTGAGCACAGCTGGGCCCCGTATATGCAGCATGGGGGTAGCTCTGATACCAGCCAGATGCAACCCACGGCCATATAGGACCTACAGTGGATATATGTCGATCTGAGCACAGCTGGGCGCCGTATATACAGCATGGGGGTAGCTCTAATACCAGCCAGATGCAACCCACGGCCATATAGGACCTACAGGCGATGTTCTTGAGTCGATATATGTCGATCTGAGCACAGCTGGGCCACGTATATACAGCATGGGGGTAGCTGTGATACCAGCCAGCTGCAACCCACGGCTATTTAGGACCACAGGCGATGTTCTTGAGTCGATATATTTCGATCTGAGCACAGCTGGGCCCCGTATATGCAGCATGGGGGTAGCTCTGATACCAGCCAGATGCAACCCACGGCCATATAGGACCTACAGTGGATATATGTCGATGTGAGCACAGCTGGGCGCCGTATATACAGCATGGGGGTAGCTCTCATACCAGCCAGTTGCAACCCACGGCCATATAGGACCTACAGGCGATGCTCTTGAGTCGATATATGTCGATCTGAGCACCGCTGGGCCGCGTATATACAGCATGGGGGTAGCTGTGATACCAGCCAGCTGCAACCCACGGCTATATAGGATCTACAGGCGATGTTCTTGAGTCGATATATGTCGATCTGAGCACAGCTGGGCCCCGTATATGCAGCATGGGGGTGGCTCTGATACCAGCCAGATGCAACCCACGGCCATATAGGACCTACAGTGGATATATGTCGATCTGAGCACGGCTGGGCGCCGTATATACAGCATGGGGGTAGCTCTAATACCAGTCAGATGCAACCCACGGCCATATAGGACTTACAGGCGATGTTCTTGAGTCGATATATGTCGATCTGAGCACAGCTCGGCCACGTATATACAGCATTGGGGTAGCTGTGATACCAGCCAGCTGCAACCCACGGCTATATAGGACCACAGGCGATGTTCTTGAGTCGATATATGTCGATCTGAGCACAGCTGGGCTCCGTATATGCAGCATGGGGGTAGCTCTGATACCATCCAGATGAAACCTACGGCCATATAGGACATACAGTGGATATATGTCGATGTGAGCACAGCTGGGCGCCGTATATACAGCATGGGGGTAGCTCTGATACCAGCCAGATGCAACCCACGGCCATATAGGACCTACAAGCGATGCTCTTGAGTCGATATATGTCGATCTGAGCACAGCTGGGCCACGTATATACAGCATGGGGGTAGCTGTGATACCAGCCAGCTGCAACCCACGGCTATATAAGACCTACAGGCGATGTTCTTGAGTCGATATATATCGATCTGAGCACAGCTGGGCCACGTATATACAGCATGGGGGTGGCTGTGATACAAGCCAGCTGCAACCGACGGCTATATAGGACCTACATGCGATGTTCTTGAGTCGATATATGTCGATCTGAGCACAGCTGGGCCCCGTATATATAGCATGGGGGTAGCTCTGATAACAGCCAGATGCAACCCACGGCCATATAGGACCTACAGGCGATTCTCTTGAGTCGATATATGTCGATCTGAGCACAGCTGGGCCACGTATATACAGCATGGGGGTAGCTGTGATACCAGCCAGCTGCAACCCACGGCTATATAGGACCTACAGGCGATGTTCTTGAGTCGATATATGTCGATCTGAGCACAGCTGGTCCCCGTATATGCAGCATGGGGGTAGCTCTGATACCAGCCAGATGAAACCTACGGCCATATAGGACCTACAGTGGATATATGTCGATGTGAGCACAGCTGGGCGCCGTATATACAGCATGGGGGTAGCTCTGATACCAGGCAGATGCAACCCACGGCCATATAGGACCTACAAGCGATGCTCTTGAGTCGATATATGTCGATCTGAGCACAGCTGGGCCACGTATATACAGCATGGGGGTAGCTGTGATACCAGCCAGCTGCAACCCACGGCTATATAGGACCTACAGGCGATGTTCTTGAGTCGATATATGTCGATCTGAGCACAGCTGGGCCCCGTATATGCAGCATGGGGGTAGCTCTGATACCAGCCAGATGCAACCCACGGCCATATAGGACCTACAGTGGATATATGTCGATCTGAGCACAGCTGGGCGCCGTATATACAGCATGGGAGTAGCTCTAATACCAGCCAGATGCAACCCACGGCCATATAGGACCTACAGGCGATGTTCTTGAGTCGATATATGTCGATCTGAGCACAGCTGGGCCACGTATATACAGCATGGGGGTAGCTGTGATACCAGCCAGCTGCAACCCACGGCTATTTAGGACCACAGGCGATGTTCTTAAGTCGATATATGTCGATCTGAGCACAGCTGGGCCCCGTATATGCAGCATGGGGGTAGCTCTGATACCAGCCAGATGCAACCCACGGTCATATAGGACCTACAGTGGATATATGTCGATGTGAGCACAGCTGGGCGCCGTATATACAGCATTGGGGTAGCTCTCATACCAGCCAGTTGCAACCCACGGCCATATAGGACCTACAGGCGATGCTCTTGAGTCGATATATGTCGATCTGAGCACGGCTGGGCGCCGTATATACAGCATGGGGGTAGCTCTAATACCAGTCAGATGCAACCCACGGCCATATAGGACCTACAGGCGATGTTCTTGAGTCGATATATGTCGATCTGAGCACAACTGGGCCACGTATATACAGCATGGGGGTAGCTCTGATAACAGCCAGATGCAACCCACGGCCATATAGGACCTACAGGCGATTCTCTTGAGTCGATATATGTCGATCTGAGCACAGCTGGGCCACTTATATACAGCATGGGGGTAGCTTTGATACCAGCCAGCTGCAACCCACGGCTATATAGGACCTACAGGCGATGTTCTTGAGTCGATATATGTCGATCTGAGCACAGCTGGGCCCCGTATATGCAGCATGGGGGTAGTTCTGATACCAGCCAGATGCAACCCACGGCCATATAGGACCTACAGTGGATATATGTCGATGTGAGCACAGCTGGGCGCCGTATATACAGCATGGGGGTAGCTCTAATACCAGCCAGATGCAACCCACGGCCATATAGGTCCTACAGGCGATGTTCTTGAGTCGATATAAGTCGATCTGAGCACAGCTGGGCCACGTATATACAGCATGGGGGTAGCTGTGATACCAGCCAGCTGCAACCCACGGCTATATAGGACCACAGGCGATGTTCTTGAGTCGATATATGTCGATCTGAGCACAGCTGGGCCACGTATATACAGCATGGGGGTAGTTGTGATAGCAGCCAGCTGCAACCCACGGCCATATAGGACCTACAGTGGATATATGTCGATGTGAGCACAGCTGGGCGCCGTATATACAGCATGGGGGTAGCTCTGATACCAGCCAGATGCAACCCACGGCCATATAGGACCTACAAGCGATGCTCTTGAGTCGATATATGTCGATCTGAGCACAGCTGGGCCACGTATATACAGCATGGGGGTAGCTGTGATACCAGCCAGCTGCAACCCACGGCTATATAAGACCTACAGGCGATGTTCTTGAGTCGATATATGTCGATCTGAGCACAGCTGGGCCACGTATATACAGCATGGGGGTGGCTGTGATACAAGCCAGCTGCAACCGACGGCTATATAGGACCTACATGCGATGTTCTTGAGTCGATATATGTCGATCTGAGCACAGCTGGGCCCCGTATATATAGCATGGGGGTAGCTCTGATAACAGCCAGATGCAACCCACGGCCATATAGGACCTACAGGCGATTCTCTTGAGTCGATATATGTCGATCTGAGCACAGCTGGGCCACGTATATACAGCATGGGGGTAGCTGTGATACCAGCCAGCTGCAACCCACGGCTATATAGGACCTACAGGCGATGTTCTTGAGTCGATATATGTCGATCTGAGCACAGCTGGTCCCCGTATATGCAGCATGGGGGTAGCTCTGATACCAGCCAGATGAAACCTACGGCCATATAGGACCTACAGTGGATATATGTCGATGTGAGCACAGCTGGGCGCCGTATATACAGCATGGGGGTAGCTCTGATACCAGGCAGATGCAACCCACGGCCATATAGGACCTACAAGCGATGCTCTTGAGTCGATATATGTCGATCTGAGCACAGCTGGGCCACGTATATACAGCATGGGGGTAGCTGTGATACCAGCCAGCTGCAACCCACGGCTATATAGGACCTACAGGCGATGTTCTTGAGTCGATATATGTCGATCTGAGCACAGCTGGGCCCCGTATATGCAGCATGGGGGTAGCTCTGATACCAGCCAGATGCAACCCACGGCCATATAGGACCTACAGTGGATATATGTCGATCTGAGCACAGCTGGGCGCCGTATATACAGCATGGGAGTAGCTCTAATACCAGCCAGATGCAACCCACGGCCATATAGGACCTACAGGCGATGTTCTTGAGTCGATATATGTCGATCTGAGCACAGCTGGGCCACGTATATACAGCATGGGGGTAGCTGTGATACCAGCCAGCTGCAACCCACGGCTATTTAGGACCACAGGCGATGTTCTTAAGTCGATATATGTCGATCTGAGCACAGCTGGGCCCCGTATATGCAGCATGGGGGTAGCTCTGATACCAGCCAGATGCAACCCACGGTCATATAGGACCTACAGTGGATATATGTCGATGTGAGCACAGCTGGGCGCCGTATATACAGCATTGGGGTAGCTCTCATACCAGCCAGTTGCAACCCACGGCCATATAGGACCTACAGGCGATGCTCTTGAGTCGATATATGTCGATCTGAGCACGGCTGGGCGCCGTATATACAGCATGGGGGTAGCTCTAATACCAGTCAGATGCAACCCACGGCCATATAGGACCTACAGGCGATGTTCTTGAGTCGATATATGTCGATCTGAGCACAACTGGGCCACGTATATACAGCATGGGGGTAGCTCTGATAACAGCCAGATGCAACCCACGGCCATATAGGACCTACAGGCGATTCTCTTGAGTCGATATATGTCGATCTGAGCACAGCTGGGCCACTTATATACAGCATGGGGGTAGCTTTGATACCAGCAAGCTGCAACCCACGGCTATATAGGACCTACAGGCGATGTTCTTGAGTCGATATATGTCGATCTGAGCACAGCTGGGCCCCGTATATGCAGCATGGGGGTAGTTCTGATACCAGCCAGATGCAACCCACGGCCATATAGGACCTACAGTGGATATATGTCGATGTGAGCACAGCTGGGCGCCGTATATACAGCATGGGGGTAGCTCTAATACCAGCCAGATGCAACCCACGGCCATATAGGTCCTACAGGCGATGTTCTTGAGTCGATATAAGTCGATCTGAGCACAGCTGGGCCACGTATATACAGCATGGGGGTAGCTGTGATACCAGCCAGCTGCAACCCACGGCTATATAGGACCACAGGCGATGTTCTTGAGTCGATATATGTCGATCTGAGCACAGCTGGGCCACGTATATACAGCATGGGGGTAGTTGTGATAGCAGCCAGCTGCAACCCACGGCCATATAGGACCTACAGTGGATATATGTCGATGTGAGCACAGCTGGGCGCCGTATATACAGCATGGGGGTAGGTCTGATACCAGCCAGATGCAACCCACGGCCATATAGGACCTACAGTGGATATATGTCGATGTGAGCACAGCTGGGCGCCGTATATACAGCATGGGGGTAGCTCTAATACCAGCCAGATGCAACCCACGGCCATATAGGACCTACAGGCGATGTTCTTGAGTCGATATATGTCGATCTGAGCACAGCTGGGCCACGTATATACAGCATGGGGGTAGCTGTGATACCAGCCAGCTACAACCCACGGCTATATAGGACCACAGGCGATGTTCTTGAGTCGATATATGTCGATCTGAGCACAGCTGGGCCCCGTATATGCAGCATGGGGGTAGCTCTGATACCAGCCAGATGCAACCCACGGCCATATAGGACCTACAGTGGATATATGTCGATGTGAGCACAGCTGGGCGCCGTATATACAGCACGGGGGTAGCTCTGACACCAGCCAGATGCAACCCACGGCCATATAGGACCTACAGGCGATGCTCTTGAGTCGATATATGTCGATCTGAGCACAGCTGGGCCACGTATATACAGCATGGGGGTAGCTGTGATACCAGCCAGCTGCAACCCACGGCTATATAGGACCTACAGGCGATGTTCTTGAGTCGATATATGTCTATCTGAGCACAGCTGGGCCCCGTATATGCAGCATGGGGGTAGCTCTGATACCAGCCAGATGCAACCCACGGCCATATAGGACCTACAGTGGATATATGTCGATCTGAGCACAGCTGGGCGCCGTATATACAGCATGGGGGTAGCTCTAATACCAGCCAGATGCAACCCACGGCCATATAGGACATACAGGCGATGTTCTTGAGTCGATATATGTCGATCTGAGCACAGCTGGGCCACGTAGATACAGCATGGGGGTGGCTGTGATACAAGCCAGATGCAACCCACGGCCATATAGGACCTACAGGCGATGTTCGTGAGTCGATATATGTCGATATGAGCACAGCTGGGCCACGTATATACAGCATGGGGGTAGCTGTGATACCAGCCAGCTGCAACCCACGGCTATATAAGACCACAGGCGATGTTCTTGAGTCGATATATGTCGATCTGAGCACAGCTGGGCCCCGTATATGCAGCATGGGGGTAGCTCTGATACCAGCCAGATGCAACCCACGGCCATATAGGACCTACAGTGGATATATGTCGATGTGAGCACAGCTGGGCGCCGTATATACAGCATGGGGGTAGCTCTGATACCAGCCAGATGCAACCCACGGCCATATAGGACCTACAGGCGATGCTCTTGAGTCGATATATGTCGATCTGAGCACAGCTGGGCCCCGTATATGCAGCATGGGGGTAGCTCTGATACCAGCCAGATGCAACCCACGGCCATATAGGACCTACAGTGGATATATGTCGATGTGAGCACAGCTGGGCGCCGTATATACAGCATGGGGGTAGCTCTGATACCAGCCAGATGCAACCCACGGCCATATAGGACCTACAGGCGATGCTCTTGAGTCGATATATGTCGATCTGAGCACAGCTGGGCCACGTATATACAGCATGGGGGTGGCTGTGGTACAAGCTAGCTGCAACCCACGGCTATATCGGACCTACAGGCGATGTTCTTGAGTCGATATATGTCGATCTGAGCACAGCTGGGCCCCGTATATACAGCATAGGGGTAGCTCTGATACCAGCCAGATGCAAGCAACCCACGGCCATATAGGACCTACAGGCGATGCTCTTGAGTCGATATATGTCGATCTGAGCACAGCTGGGCCACGTATATACAGGATGGGGGTAGCTGTGATACCAGCCAGCTGCAACCCACGGCTATATAGGACCTACAGGCGATGTTCTTGAGTCGATATATGTCGATCTGAGCACAGCTGGGCCCCGTATATGCAGCATGGGGGTAGCTCTGATACCAGCCAGATGCAACCCACGGCCATATAGGACCTACAGTGGATATATGTCGATCTGAGCATAGCTGGGCGCCGTATATACAGCATGGGGGTAGCTCTAATACCAGCCAGATGCAACCCACGGCCATATAGGACCTACAGGCGATGTTCTTGAGTCGATATATGTCGATCTGAGCACAGCTGGGGCACGTATATACAGCATGGGGGTAGTTGTGATACCAGCCAGCTGCAACCCACGGCTATATAGGACCGCAGCCGATGTTCTTGAGTCGATATATGTCGATCTGAGCACAGCTGGGCCCCGTATATGCAGCATGGGGGTAGCTCTGATACCAGCCAGATGCAACCCACGGTCATATAGGACCTACAGTGGATATATGTCGATGTGAGCACAGCTGGGCGCCGTATATACAGCATGGGGGTAGCTCTAATACCAGCCAGATGCAACCCACGGCCATATAGGACCTACAGGCGATGTTCTTGAGTCGATATATGTCGATCTGAGCACAGCTGGGCCACGTATATACAGCATGGGGGTAGCTGTGATACCAGCCAGCTGCAACCCACGGCTATATAGGACCTACAGGCGATGTTCTTGAG
Source organism: Lordithon lunulatus (assembly GCA_963942505.1). Lineage (NCBI taxonomy): Eukaryota > Metazoa > Arthropoda > Insecta > Coleoptera > Staphylinidae > Lordithon > Lordithon lunulatus. Next base: position 31,622,808 of record OZ012670.1, on the reverse strand, counting down.
TCGATATATGTCGATCTGAGCACAGCTGGGCCCCGTATATGCAGCATGGGGGTAGCTCTGATACCAGCCAGATGCAACCCACGACCATATAGGAACTACAGTGGATATATGTCGATCTGAGCACAGCTGGGCCACGTATATACAGCATGGGGGTGGCTGTGATACAAGCCAGCTGCAACCCACGGCTATATAGGACCTACAGGCGATGTTCTTGAGTCGATATATGTCGGTCTGAGCGCAGCGGGGCCCCGTATATACAGCATGGGGGTAGCTCTGATACCAGCCAGATGCACCCCACGACCATAGAGGACCTACAGGCGATGCTCTTGAGTCGATATATGTCGATCTGAGCACAGCTGGGCCACGTATATACAGCATGGGGGTAGCTGTGATACCAGCCAGCTGCAACCCACGGCTATATAGGACCTACAGGCGATGTTCTTGAGTCGATATATGTCGATCTGAGCACAGCTGGGCCCCGTATATGCAGCATGGGGGTAGCTCTGATACCAGCCAGATGCAACCCACGGCCATATAGGACCTACAGTGGATATATGTCGATGTGAGCACAGCTGGGCGCCGTATATACAGCATGGAGGTAGCTCTAATACCAGCCAGATGCCATATAGGACCTACAGGCGATGTTCTTGAGTCGATATATGTCGATCTGAGCACAGCTGGGCCACGTATATACAGCATGGGGGTAGCTGTGATACCAGCCAGCTGCAACCCACGGCTATATAGGACCACAGGCGATGTTCTTGAGTCGATATATGTCGATCTGAGCACAGCTGGGCCCCGTATATTCAGCATGGGGGTAGCTCTGATACCAGCCAGATGCAACCCACGGCCATATAGGACCTACAGTGGATATATGTCGATGTGAGCACACCTGGGCGCCGTATATACAGCATGGGGGTAGCTCTGATACCAGCCAGATGCAACCCACGGCCATATAGGACCTACAGACGATGCTCTTGAGTCGATATATGTCGATCTGAGCACAGCTGGGCCACGTATATACAGCATGGGGGTAGCTGTGATACCAGCCAGCTGCAACCCACGGCTATATAGGACCTACAGGCGATGTTCTTGAGTCGATATATGTCGATCTGAGCACAGCTGGGCCACGTATATACAGCATGGGGGTGGCTGTGATACAAGCCAACTGCAACCCACGGCTATATAGGACCTACAGGCGATGTTCTTGAGTCGATATATGTCGATCTGAGCACAGCTGGGACCCGTATATACAGCATGGGGGTAGCTCTGATACCAGCCAGATGCAACCCACGGCCATATAGGACCTACAGGCGATGCTCTAGAGTCGATATATGTCGATCTGAGCACAGTTGGGCCACGTATATACAGCATGGGGGTAGCTGTGATACCAGCCAGCTGCAACCCACGGCTATATAGGACCTACAGCCGATGTTCTTGAGTCTATATATGTCGATCTGAGCACAGCTGGGCCCCGTATATGCAGCATGGGGGCAGCTCTGATACCAGCCAGATGCAACCCACGGCCATGTAGGACCTACAGTGGATATATGTCGATCTGAGCACAGCTGGGCGCCGTATATACAGCATGGGGGTAGCTCTAATACCAGCCAGATGCAACCCACGGCCATATAGGACCTACAGGCGATGTTCTTGAGTCGATATATGTCGATCTGAGCACAGCTGGGCCACGTATATACAGCATGGGGGTGGCTGTGATACAAGCCAGCTGCAACCCACGGCTATATAGGACGTACAGGCGATGTTCTTGAGTCGATATATGTCGATCTGAGCACAGCTGGGCCCCGTATATACAGCATGGGGGTAGCTCTGATACCAGCCAGATGCAACCCACGGCCATATATGACCTACAGGCGATTCTCTTGAGTCGATATATGTCTATCTGAGCACAGCTGGGCCACGTATATACAGCATGGGGGTAGCTGTGATACCAGCCAGCTGCAACCCACGGCTATATAGGACCTACAGGCGATGTTCTTGAGTCGATATATGTCGATCTGAGCACAGCTGGGCCCCGTATATGCAGCATGGGGGTAGCTCTGATACCAGCCAGATGCAACCCACGGCCATATAGGACCTACAGTGGATATATGTCGATGTGAGCACAGCTGGGCGCCGTATATACAGCTTGGGGTAGCTCTAATACCAGCCAGATGCAACCCACGGCCATATAGGACCTACAGGCGATGTTCTTGAGTCGATATATGTCGACCTGAGCACAGCTGGGCCACGTATATACAGCATGGGGGTAGCTGTGATACCAGCCAGCTGCAACCCACGGCTATATAAGACCACAGGCGATGTTCTTGAGTCGATATATGTCGATCTGAGCACAGCTGGGCCCCGTATATGCAGCATGGGGGTAGCTCTGATACCAGCCAGATGCAACCCACGGCAATATAGGACCTACAGTGGATATATGTCGATGTGAGCACAGCTGGGCGCCGTATATACAGCATGGGGGTAGCTCTGATACCAGCCAGATGCAACCCACGGCCATATAGGACCTACAGGCGATGCTCTTGAGTCGATATATGTCGATCTGAGCACAGCTGGGCCCCGTATATGCAGCATGGGGGTAGCTCTGATACCAGCCAGATGCAACCCACGGCTATATAGGACCTACAGGCGATGCTCTTGAGTCGATATATGTCGATCTGAGTACAGCTGGGCCACGTATATATAGCATGGGGGTAGCTGTGATACCAGCCAGCTGCAACCTACGGCTATATAGGACCTACAGGCGATGTTCTTGAGTCGATATATGTCGATCTGAGCACAGCTGGGCCCCGTATATGCAGCATGGGGGTAGCTCTGATACCAGCCAGATGCAACCCACGGCCATATAGGACCTACAGGCGATGCTCTTGAGTCGATATATGTCGATCTGAGCACAGCTGGGCCACGTATATACAGCATGGGGGTAGCTGTGATACCAGCCAGCTGCAACCCACGGCTATATAGGACCTACAGGCGATGTTCTTGAGTCGATATATGTCGATCTGAGCACAGCTGGGCCCCGTATATGCAGCATGGGGGTAGCTCTGATACCAGCCGGATGCAACCCACGGCCATATAGGACCTACAGTGGATATATGTCGATCTGAGCACAGCTGGGCGCCGTATATACAGCTTGGGGGTAGCTCTAATACCAGCCAGATGCAACCCACGGCCATATAGGACCTACAGGCGATGCTCTTGAGTCGATATATGTCGATCTGAGCACAGCTGGGCCACGTATATACAGCATGGGGTGGCTGTGATACAAGCCAGCTGCAACCAACGGCTATATAGGACCTACAGGCGATGTTCTTGAGTCGATATATGTCGATCTGAGCACAGCTAGGCCCCGTATATGCAGCATGGGGGTAGCTCTGATACCAGCCAGATGCAACCCACGACCATATAGGACCTACAGGCGATGCTCTTGAGTCGATATATGTCGATCTGAGCACAGCTGGGCCCCGTATATGCAGCATGGGGGTAGCTCTGATACCAGCCAGATGCAACCCACGGCCATATAGGACCTACAGTGGATATATGTCGATGTGAGCACAGCTGGGCGCCGTATATACAGCATGGGAATAGCTCTGATACCAGCCAGATGCAACCCACGGCCATATAGGACCTACAGGCGATGCTCTTGAGTCGATATATGTCGATCTGAGCACAGCTGGGCCACGTATATACAGCATGGGGGTAGCTGTGATACCAGCCAGCTGCAAGCCACAGCCATATAGGACCTACAGTGGATATATGTCGATGTGAGCACAGCTGGGCGCCGTATATACAGCATGGGGGTAGCTCTGATACCAGCCAGATGCAACCCACGGCCATATAGGACCTACAGGCGATGCTCTTGAGTCGATATATGTCGATCTGAGCACAGCTGGGCCCCGTATATGCAGCATGGGGGTAGCTCTGATACCAGCCAGTTGCAACCCACGGCCATATAGGACCTACAGTGGATATATGTCGATGTGAGCACAGCTGGGCGCCGTATATACAGCATGGGGGTAGCTCTGATACCAGCCAGATGCAACCCACGGCCATATAGGACCTACAGGCGATGTTCTTGAGTCGATATATGTCGATCTGAGCACAGCTGGGCCACGTATATACAGCATGGGGGTAGCTGTGATACCAGCCAGCTACAACCCACGGCTATATAGGACCACAGGCGATGTTCTTAAGTTGATATATGTCGATCTGAGCACAGCTGGGCCCCGTATATGCAGCATGGGGGTAGCTCTGATACCAGCCAGATGCAACCCACGGCCATATAGGACCTACAGTGGATATATGTCGATGTGAGCACAGCTGGGCGCCGTATATACAGCATGGGGGTAGCTCTGATACCAGCCAGATGCAACCCACGGCCATATAGGACCTACAGGCGATGCTCTTGAGTCGATATATGTCGATCTGAGCACAGCTGGGCCACGTATATACAGCATGGGGGTGGCTGTGGTACAAGCCAGCTGCAACCCACGGCTATATCGGACCTACAGGCGATGTTCTTGAGTCGATATATGTCGATCTGAGCACAGCTGGGCCCCGTATATACAGCATAGGGGTAGCTCTGATACCAGCCAGATGCAAGCAACCCACGGCCATATAGGACCTACAGGCGATGCTCTTGAGTCGATATATGTTGATCTGAGCACAGTTGGGCCACGTATATACAGCATGGGGGTAGCTGTGATACCAGCCAGCTGCAACCCACGGCTATATAGGACCTACAGGCGATGTTCTTGAGTCGATATATGTCGATCTGAGCACAGCTGGGCCCCGTATATGCAGCATGGGGGTAGCTCTGATACCAGCCAGATGCAACCCACGGCCATATAGGACCTACAGTGGATATATGTCGATCTGAGCATAGCTGGGCGCCGTATATACAGCATGGGGGTAGCTCTAATACCAGCCAGATGCAACCCACGGCCATATAGGACCTACAGGCGATGTCCTTGAGTCGATATATGTCGATCTGAGCACAGCTGGGCCACGTATATACAGCATGGGGGTAGTTGTGATACCAGCCAGCTGCAACCCACGGCTATATAGGACCGCAGCCGATGTTCTTGAGTCGATATATGTCGATCTGAGCACAGCTGGGCCCCGTATATGCAGCATGGGGGTAGCTCTGATACCAGCCAGATGCAACCCACGGCCATATAGGACCTACAGTGGATATATGTCGATGTGAGCACAGCTGGGCGCCGTATATACAGCATGGGGGTAGCTCTAATACCAGCCAGATGCAACCCACGGCCATATAGGACCTACAGGCGATGTTCTTGAGTCGATATATGTCGATCTGAGCACAGCTGGGCCACGTATATACAGCATGGGGGTAGCTGTGATACCAGCCAGCTGCAACCCACGGCTATTTAGGACCACAGGCGATGTTCTTGAGTCGATATATGTCGATCTGAGCACAGCATGGGCCCCGTATATGCAGCATGGGGGTAGCTCTGATACCAGCCAGATGCACCCCACAGCCATATAGGACCTACAGTGGATATATGTCGATGTGAGCACAGCTGGGCGCCGTATATACAGCATGGGGGTAGCTCTCATACCAGCCAGTTGCAACCCACGTCCATTAAGGACCTACAGGCGATGCTCTTGAGTCGATATATGTCGATCTGAGCACAGCTGGGCCGCGTATATACAGCATGGGGGTCGCTGTGATACCAGCCAGCTGCAACCCACGGCTATATAGGACCTACAGGCGATGTTCTTGAGTCGATATATGTCGATCTGAGCACAGCTGGGCCCCGTATATGCAGCATGGGGGTAGCTCTGATACCAGCCATATGCAATCCACGGCCATATAGGACCTACAGTGGATATATGTCGATCTGAGCACGGCTGGGCGCCGTATATACAGCATGGGGGTAGCTCTAATACCAGTCAGATGCAACCCACGGCCATATAGGACCTACAGGCGATGTTCTTGAGTCGATATATGTCGATATGAGCACAGCTGGGCCACGTATATACAGCATGGGGGTGGCTGTGATACAAGCCAGCTGCAACCCACGGCTATATAGGACCTACAGGCGATGTTCTTGAGTCGATATATGTCGATCTGAGCACAGCTGGGCCCCGTATATACAGCATGGGGGTAGCTCTGATAACAGCCAGATGCAACCCACGGCCATATAGGACCTACAGGCGATTCTCTTGAGTCGATATATGTCGATCTGAGCACAGCTGGGCCACGTATATATTGCATGGGGGTAGCTGTGATACCAGCCAGCTGCAACCCACGGCTATATAGGACCTACAGGCGATGTTCTTGAGTCGATATATGTCGATCTGAGCACAGCTGGGCCCCGTATATGCAGCATGGGGGTAGCTCTGATACCAGCCAGATGCAACCCACGGCCATATAGGACCTACAGTGGATATATGTCGATGTGAGCACAGCTGGGCGCCGTATATACAGCATGGGGGTAGCTCTGATACCAGCCAGATGCAACCCACGGCCATATAGGACCTACAGTGGATATATGTCGATGTGAGCACAGCTGGGCGCCGTATATACAGCATGGGGGTAGCTCTAATACCAGCCAGATACAACCCACGGCCATATAGGACCTACAGGCGATGTTCTTGAGTCGATATATGTCGATCTGAGCACAGCTGGGCCACGTATATACAGCATGGGGGTAGCTGTGATACCAGCCAGCTAAAACCCACGGCTATATAGGACCACAGGCGATGTTCTTGAGTCGATATATGTCGATCTGAGCACAGCTGGGCCCCGTATATGCAGCATGGTGGTAGCTCTGATACCAGCCAGATGCAACCCACGGCCATATAGGACCTACAGTGGATATATGTCGATGTGAGCACAGCTGGGCGCCGTATATACAGCACGGGGGTAGCTCTGATACCAGCCAGATGCAACCCACGGCCATATAGGACCTACAGGCGATGCTCTTGAGTCGATATATGTCGATCTGAGCACAGCTGGGCCACGTATATACAGCATGGGGGTAGCTGTGATACCAGCCAGCTGCAACCCACGGCTATATAGGACCTACAGGCGATGTTCTTGAGTCGATATATGTCTATCTGAGCACAGCTGGGCCCCGTATATGCAGCATGGGGGTAGCTCTGATACCAGCCAGATGCAACCCACGGCCATATAGGTCCTACAGTGGATATATGTCGATCTGAGCACAGCTGGGCGCCGTATATACAGCATGGGGGTCGCTCTAATACCAGCCAGATGCAACCCACGGCCATATAGGACCTACAGGCGATGTTCTTGAGTCGATATATGTCGATATGAGCACAGCTGGGCCACGTATATACAGCATGGGGGTGGCTGTGATACAAGCCAGCTGCAACCCACGGCTATATAGGACCTACAGGCGATGTTCTTGAGTCGATATATGTCGATCTGAGCACAGCTGGGCCCCGTATATACAGCATGGGGGTAGCTCTGATAACAGCCAGATGCAACCCACAGCCATATAGGACCTACAGGCGATTCTCTGGAGTCGATATATGTCGATCTGAGCACAGCTGGGCCACGTATATATAGCATGGGGGTAGCTGTGATACCAGCCAGCTGCAACCCACGGCTATATAGGACCTACAGGCGATGTTCTTGAGTCGATATATGTCGATCTGAGCACAGCTGGGCCCCGTATATGCAGCATGGGGGTAGCTCTGATACCAGCCAGATGCAACCCATGGCCATATAGGACCTACAGTGGATATATGTCGATGTGAGCACAGCTGGGCGCCGTATATACAGCATGGGGGTAGCTCTAATACCAGCCAGATGCAACCCACGGCCATATAGGTCCTACAGGCGATGTTCTTGAGTCGATATATGTCGATCTGAGCACAACTGGGCCACGTATATACAGCATGCGGGTAGCTGTGATACCAGCCAGCTGCAACCCACGGCTATATAGGACCACATGCGATGTTCTTGAGTCGATATATGTCGATCTGAGCACAGCTGGGCCACGTATATACAGCATGGGGGTAGTTGTGATAGCAGCCAGCTGCAACCCACGGCCATATAGGACCTAAAGTGGATATATGTCGATGTGAGCACAGCTGGGCGCCGTATATACAGCATGGGGGTAGCTCTGATACCAGCCAGATGCAACCCACGGCCATATAGGACCTACAGTGGATATATGTCGATGTGAGCACAGCTGGGCGCCGTATATACAGCATGGGGGTAGCTCTAATACCAGCCAGATACAACCCACGGCCATATAGGACCTACAGGCGATGTTCTTGAGTCGATATATGTCGATCTGAGCACAGCTGGGCCACGTATATACAGCATGGGGGTAGCTGTGATACCAGCCAGCTAAAACCCACGGCTATATAGGACCACAGGCGATGTTCTTGAGTCGATATATGTCGATCTGAGCATAGCTGGGCCCCGTATATGCAGCATGGTGGTAGCTCTGATACCAGCCAGATGCAACCCACGGCCATATAGGACCTACAGTGGATATATGTCGATGTGAGCACAGCTGGGCGCCGTATATACAGCACGGGGGTAGCTCTGATACCAGCCAGATGCAACCCACGGCCATATAGGACCTACAGGCGATGCTCTTGAGTCGATATATGTCGATCTGAGCACAGCTGGGCCACGTATATACAGCATGGGGGTAGCTGTGATACCAGCCAGCTGCAACCCACGGCTATATAGGACCTACAGGCGATGTTCTTGAGTCGATATATGTCTATCTGAGCACAGCTGGGCCCCGTATATGCAGCATGGGGGTAGCTCTGATACCAGCCAGATGCAACCCACGGCCATATAGGACCTACAGTGGATATATGTCGATCTGAGCACAGCTGGGCGCCGTATATACAGCATGGGGGTCGCTCTAATACCAGCCAGATGCAACCCACGGCCATATAGGACCTACAGGCGATGTTCTTGAGTCGATATATGTCGATCTGAGCACAGCTGGGCCACGTATATACAGCATGGGGGTGGCTGTGATACAAGCCAGCTGCAACCAACGGCTATATAGGACCTACAGGCGATGTTCTTGAGTCGATATATGTCGATCTGAGCACAGCTAGGCCCCGTATATACAGCATGGGGGTAGCTCTGATACCAGCCAGATGCAACCCACGACCATATAGGACCTACAGGCGATGCTCTTGAGTCGATATATGTCGATCTGAGCACAGCTGGGCCCCGTATATGCAGCATGGGGGTAGCTCTGATACCAGCCAGATGCAACCCACGGCCATATAGGCCCTACAGTGGATATATGTCGATGTGAGCACAGCTGGGCGCCGTATATACAGCATGGGAATAGCTCTGATACCAGCCAGATGCAACCCACGGCCATATAGGACCTACAGGCGATGCTCTTGAGTCGATATATGTCAATCTGAGCACAGCTGGGCCACGTATATACAGCATGGGGGTAGCTGTGATACTAGCCAGCTGCAAGCCACAGCCATATAGGACCTACAGTGTATATATGTCGATGTGAGCACAGCTGGGCGCCGTATATACAGCATGGGGGTAGCTCTGATACCAGCCAGATGCAACCCACGGCCATATAGGACCTACAGGCGATGCTCTTGAGTCGATATATGTCGATCTGAGCACAGCTGGGCCACGTATATACAGCATGGGGGTAGCTGTGATACCAGCCAGCTGCAACCCACGGCTATATAGGACCTACAGGCGATGTTCTTGAGTCGATATATGTCGATCTGAGCACAGCTGGGCCCCGTATATGCAGCATGGGGGTAGCTCTGATACCAGCCGGATGCAACCCACGGCCATATAGGACCTACAGTGGATATATGTCGATCTGAGCACAGCTGGGCGCCGTATATACAGCTTGGGGGTAGCTCTAATACCAGCCAGATGCAACCCACGGCTATATAGGACCTACAGGCGATGTTCTTGAGTCTATATATGTCGATCTGAGCACAGCTGGGCCACGTATATACAGCATGGGGGTGGCTGTGATACAAGCCAGCTGCAACCCACGGCTATATAGGACCTACAGGCGATGTTCTTGAGTCGATATATGTCGATCTGAGCACAGCTGGGCCCCGTATATACAGCATGGGGGTAGCTCTGATACCAGCCAGATGCAACCCACGGCCATATAGGACCTACAGGCGATGTTCTTGAGTCTATATATGTCGATCTGAGCACAGCTGGGCCACGTATATACAGCATGGGGGTGGCTGTGATACAAGCCAGCTGCAACCCACGGCTATATAGGACCTACAGGCGATGTTCTTGAGTCGATATATGTCGATCTGAGCACAGCTGGGCCCCGTATATGCAGCATGGGGGTAGCTCTGATACCAGCCAGATGCAACCTACGGACATATAGGACCTACAGTGGATATATGTCGATGTGAGCACAGCTGGGCGCCGTATATACAGCATGGGCGTAGCTCTAATACCTGCCAGATGCAACCCACGGCCATATAGGACTTACAGGCGATGTTCTTGAGTCGATATATGTCGATCTGAGCACAGCTGGGCCCCGTATATGCAGCATGGGGGTAGCTCTGATACCAGCCAGATGAAACCTACGGCCATATAGGACCTACAGTGGATATATGTCGATGTGAGCACAGCTGGGCGCCGTATATACAGCATGGGGGTAGCTCTGATACCAGCCAGATGCAACCCACGGCCATATAGGACCTACATGCGATGCTCTTGAGTCGATATATGTCGATCTGAGCACAGCTGGGCCACGTATATACAGCATGGGGGTAGCTGTGATACCAGCCAGCTGCAACCCACGGCTATATAGGACCTACAGGCGATGTTCTTGAGCCGATATATGTCGATCTGAGCACAGCTGGGCCCCGTATATGCAGCATGGGGGTAGCTCTGATACCAGCCAGATGCAACCCACGGCCATATAGGACCTACAGTGGATATATGTCGATCTGAGCACAGCTGGGCGCCGTATATACAGCATGGGGGTAGCTCTAATACCAGCCAGATGCAACCCACGGCCATATAGGACCTACAGGCGATGTTCTTGAGTCGATATATGTCGATCTGAGCACAGCTGGGCCACGTATATAAAGCATGGGGGTAGCTGTGATACCAGCCAGCTGCAACCCACGGCTATTTAGGACCACATGCGATGTTCTTGAGTCGATATATGTCGATCTGAGCACAGCTGGGCCCCGTATATGCAGCATGGGGGTAGCTCTGATACCAGCCAGATGCAACCCACGGCCATATAGGACCTACAGTGGATATATGTCGATGTGAGCACAGCTGGGCGCCTTATATACAGCATGGGGGTAGCTCTCATACCAGCCAGTTGCAACCCACGGCCATATAGGACCTACAGGCGATGCTCTTGAGTCGATATATGTCGATCTGAGCACAGCTGGGCCGCGTATATACAGCATGGGGGTAGCTGTGATACCAGCCAGCTGCAACCCACGGCTATATAGGACCTACAGGCGATGTTCTTGAGTCGATATATGTCGATCTGAGCACAGCTGGGCCCCGTATATGCAGCATGGGGGTGGCTCTGATACCAGCCAGATGCAACCCACGGCCATATAGGACCTACAGTGGATATATGTCGATCTGAGCACGGCTGGGCGCCGTATATACAGCATGGGGGTAGCTCTAATACCAGTCAGATGCAACCCACGGCCATATAGGACGTACAGGCGATGTTCTTGAGTCGATATATGTCGATCTGAGCACAGCTGGGCCACGTATATACAGCATGGGGGTGGCTGTGATACAAGCCAGCTGCAACCCACGGCTATATAGGACCTACAGGCGATGTTCTTGAGTCGATATATGTCGATCTGAGCACAGCTGGGCCCCGTATATACAGCATGGGGGTAGCTCTGATAACAGCCAGATGCAACCCACGGCCATATAGGACCTACAGGCGATTCTCTTGAGTCGATATATGTCGATCTGAGCACAGCTGGGCCACGTATATACAGCATGGGGGTAGCTGTGATACCAGCCAGCTGCAACCCACGGCTATATAGGACCTACAGGCGATGTTCTTGAGTCGATATATGTCGATCTGAGCACAGCTGGGCCCCGTATATGCAGCATGGAGGTAGCTCTGATACCAGCCGGATGCAACCCACGGCCATATAGGACCTACAGTGGATATATGTCGATCTGAGCACAGTTGGGCGCCGTATACACAGCTTGGGGGTAGCTCTAATACCAGCCAGATGCAACCCACGGCCATATAGGACCTACAAGCGATGTTCTTGAGTCGATATATGTCGATCTGAGCACAGCTGGGCCACGTATATACAGCATGGGGGTGGCTGTGATACAAGGCAGCTACAACCCACGGCTATATAGGACCTACAGGCGATGTTCTTGAGTCGATATATGTCGATCTGAGCACAGCTGGGCCCCGTATATACAGCATGGGGGTAGCTCTGATACCAGCCAGATGCAACCCACGGCCATATAGGACCTACAGGCGATGCTCTTGAGTCGATATATGTCGATCTGAGCACAGCTGGGCCACGTATATACAGCATGGGGGTAGCTGTAATACCAGCCAGCTGCAACCCACGGCTATATAAGACCTACAGGCGATGTTCTTGAGTCGATATATGTCGATCTAAGCACAGCTGGGCCCCGTATATGCAGCATGGGGGTAGCTCTGATACCAGCCAGATGCAACCTACGGCCATATAGGACCTACAGTGGATATATGTCGATGTGAGCACAGCTGGGCGCCGTATATACAGCATGGGGGTAGCTCTAATACCAGCCAGATGCAACCCACGGCCATATAGGACTTACAGGCGATGTTCTTGAGTCGATATATGTCGATCTGAGCACAGCTCGGCCACGTATATACAGCATTGGGGTAGCTGTGATACCAGCCAGCTGCAACCCACGGCTATATAGGACCACAGGCGATGTTCTTGAGTCGATATATGTCGATCTGAGCACAGCTGGGCCCCGTATATGCAGCATGGGGGTAGCTCTGATACCAGCCAGATGAAACCTACGGCCATATAGGACCTACAGTGGATATATGTCGATGTGAGCACAGCTGGGCGCCGTATATACAGCATGGGGGTAGCTCTGATACCAGCCAGATGCAACCCACGGCCATATAGGACCTACAAGCGATGCTCTTGAGTCGATATATGTCGATCTGAGCACAGCTGGGCCACGTATATACAGCATGGGGGTAGCTGTGATACCAGCCAGCTGCAACCCACGGCTATATAGGACCTACAGGCGATGTTCTTGAGTCGATATATGTCGATCTGAGCACAGCTGGGCCACGTATATACAGCATGGGGGTGGCTGTGATACAAGCCAGCTGCAACCGACGGCTATATAGGACCTACATGCGATGTTCTTGAGTCGATATATGTCGATCTGAGCACAGCTGGGCCCCGTATATACAGCATGGGGGTAGCTCTGATAACAGCCAGATGCAACCCACGGCCATATAGGACCTACAGGCGATTCTCTTGAGTCGATATATGTCGATCTGAGCACAGCTGGGCCACGTATATACAGCATGGCGGTAGCTGTGATACCAGCCAGCTGCAACCCACGGCTATATAGGACCTACAGGCGATGTTCTTGAGTCGATATATGTCGATCTGAGCACAGCTGGGCCCCGTATATGCAGCATGGGGGTAGCTCTGATACCAGCCAGATGAAACCTACGGCCATATAGGACCTACAGTGGATATATGTCGATGTGAGCACAGCTGGGCGCCGTATATACAGCATGGGGGTAGCTCTGATACCAGCCAGATGCAACCCACGGCCATATAGGACCTACAAGCGATACTCTTGAGTCGATATATGTCGATCTGAGCACAGCTGGGCCACGTATATACAGCATGGGGGTAGCTGTGATACCAGCCAGCTGCAAGCCACAGCCATATAGGACCTACAGTGGATATATGTCGATGTGAGCACAGCTGGGCGCCGTATATACAGCATGGGGGTAGCTCTGATACCAGCCAGATGCAACCCACGGCCATATAGGACCTACAGGCGATGCTCTTGAGTCGATATATGTCGATCTGAGCACAGCTGGGCCCCGTATATGCAGCATGGGGGTAGCTCTGATACCAGCCAGATGCAACCCACGGCCATATAGGACCTACAGTGGATATATGTCGATGTGAGCACAGCTGGGCGCCGTATATACAGCATGGGGGTAGCTCTGATACCAGCCAGATGCAACCCACGGCCATATAGGACCTACAGGCGATGCTCTTGAGTCGATATATGTCGATCTGAGCACAGCTGGGCCACGTATATACAGCATGGGGGTGGCTGTGGTACAAGCCAGCTGCAACCCACGGCTATATAGGACCTACAGGCGATGTTCTTGTGTCGATATATGTCGATCTGAGCACAGCTGGGCCCCGTATATACAGCATGGGGGTAGCTCTGATACCAGCCAGATGCAAGCAACCCACGGCCATATAGGACCTACAGGCGATGCTCTTGAGTCGATATATGTCGATCTGAGCACAGCTGGGCCACGTATATACAGCATGGGGGTAGCTGTGATACCAGCCAGCTGCAACCCACGGCTATATAGGACCTACAGGCGATGTTCTTGAGTCGATATATGTCGATCTGAGCACAGCTGGGCCCCGTATATGCAGCATGGGGGTAGCTCTGATACCAGCCAGATGCAACCCACGGCCATATAGGACCTACAGTGGATATATGTCGATCTGAGCATAGCTGGGCGCCGTATATACAGCATGGGGGTAGCTCTAATACCAGCCAGATGCAACCCACGGCCATATAGGACCTACAGGCGATGTTCTTGAGTCGATATATGTCGATCTGAGCACAGCTGGGCCACGTATATACAGCATGGGGGTGGCTGTGATACAAGCCAGCTGCAACCCACGGCTATATAGGACCTACAGGCGATGTTCTTGAGTCGATATATGTCGGTCTGAGCGCAGCTGGGCCCCGTATATACAGCATGGGGGTAGCTCTGATACCAGCCAGATGCACCCCACGACCATAGAGGACCTACAGGCGATGTTCTTGAGTCGATATATGTCGATCTGAGCACAGCTGGGCCACGTATATACAGCATGGGGGTGGCTGTGATACAAGCCAGCTGCAACCCACGGCTATATAGGACCTACAGGCGATGTTCTTGAGTCGATATATGTCGATCTGAGCACAGCCGGGCCCCGTATATACAGCATGGGGGTAGCTCTGATACCAGCCAGATGCAACCCACGGCCATATAGGACCTACAGGCGATACTCTAGAGTCGATATATGTCGATCTGAGCACAGTTGGGCCACGTATATACAGCATGGGGGTAGCTGTGATACCAGCCAGCTGCAACCCACGGCTATATAGGACCTACAGCCGATGTTCTTGAGTCTATATATGTCGATCTGAGCACAGCTGGGCCCCGTATATGCAGCATGGGGGTAGCTCTGATACCAGCCAGATGCAACCCACGGCCATGTAGGACCTACAGTGGATATATGTCGATCTGAGCACAGCTGCGCGCCGTATATACAGCATGGGGGTAGCTCTAATACCAGCCAGATGCAACCCACGGCCATATAGGACCTACAGGCGATGTTCTTGAGTCGATATATGTCGATCTGAGCACAGCTGGGCCACGTATATACAGCATGGGGGTGGCTGTGATACAAGCCAGCTGGAACCCACGGCTATATAGGACCTACAGGCGATGTTCTTGAGTCGATATATGTCGATCTGAGCACAGCTGGGCCCCGTATATACAGCATGGGGGTAGCTCTGAAACCAGCCAGATGCAACCCACGGCCATATAGGACCTACAGGCGATTCTCTTGAGTCGATATATGTCTATCTGAGCACAGCTGGGCCACGTTTATACAGCATGGGGGTAGCTGTGATACCAGCCAGCTGCAACCCACGGCTATATAGGACCTACAGGCGATGTTCTTGAGTCGATATATGTCGATCTGAGCACAGCTGGGCCACGTATATACAGCATGGGGGTAGCTGTGATACCAGCCAGCTGCAACCCACGGCTATATAGGACCTACAGGCGATGTTCTTGAGTCGATATATGTCGATCTGAGCACAGCTGGGCCCCGTATATGCAGCATGGGGGTAGCTCTGATACCGGCCAGATGCAACCCACGGCCATATAGGACCTACAGTGGATATATGTCGATGTGAGCACAGCTGGGCGCCGTATATACAGCATGGGGGTAGCTCTGATACCAGCCAGATGCAACCCACGGCCATATAGTACCTACAGGCGATGTTCTTGAGTCGATATATGTCGATCTGAGCACAGCTGGGCCACGTATATACAGCATGGGGGTAGCTGTGATACCAGCCAGCTGCAACCCACGGCTATATAGGACCTACAGGCGATGCTCTTGAGTCGATATATGTCGATCTGAGTACAGCTGGGCCACGTATATATAGCATGGGGGTAGCTGTGATACCAGCCAGCTGCAACCTACGGCTATATAGGACCTACAGGCGATGTTCTTGAGTCGATATATGTCGATCTGAGCACAGCTGGGCCCCGTATATGCAGCATGGGGGTAGCTCTGATACCAGCCAGATGCAACCCATGGCCATATAGGACCTACAGTGGATATATGTCGATGTGAGCACAGCTGGGCGCCGTATATACAGCTTGGGGGTAGCTCTAATACCAGCCAGATGCAACCCACGGCCATATAGGACCTACAGGCGATGTTCTTGAGTCGATATATGTCGATCTGAGCACAGCTGGGCCACGTATATACAGCATGGGGGTAGCTGTGATACCAGCCAGCTGCAACCCACGGCTATATAAGACCACAGGCGATGTTCTTGAGTCGATATATGTCGATCTGAGCACAGCTGGGCCCCGTATATGCAGCATGGGGGTAGCTCTGATACCAGCCAGATGCAACCCACGGCCATA
The DNA here is from genome assembly GCA_963942505.1 of Lordithon lunulatus. Taxonomy (NCBI): domain Eukaryota; kingdom Metazoa; phylum Arthropoda; class Insecta; order Coleoptera; family Staphylinidae; genus Lordithon; species Lordithon lunulatus. The sequence continues at coordinate 31,605,841 of OZ012670.1, read as the reverse complement.
TAGGACCTACAGTGGATATATGTCGATGTGAGCACAGCTGGGCGCCGTATATACAGCATGGGGGTAGCTCTGATACCAGCCAGATGCAACCCACGGCCATATAGGACCTACAGGCGATGCTCTTGAGTCGATATATGTCGATCTGAGCACAGCTGGGCCCCGTATTTGCAGCATGGGGGTAGCTCTGATACCAGCCAGATGCAACCCACGGCTATATAGGACCTACAGGCGATGCTCTTGAGTCGATATATGTCGATCTGAGTACAGCTGGGCCACGTATATATAGCATGGGGGTAGCTGTGATACCAGCCAGCTGCAACCTACGGCTATATAGGACCTACAGGCGATGTTCTTGAGTCGATATATGTCGATCTGAGCACAGCTGGGCCCCGTATATGCAGCATGGGGGTAGCTCTGATACCAGCCAGATGCAACCCACGGCCATATAGGACCTACAGGCGATGCTCTTGAGTCGATATATGTCGATCTGAGCACAGCTGGGCCACGTATATACAACATGGAAGTAGCTGTGATACCAGCCAGCTGCAACCCACGGCTATATAGGACCTACAGGCGATGTTCTTGAGTCGATATATGTCGATCTGAGCACAGCTGGGCCCCGTATATGCAGCATGGGGGTGGCTGTGATACCAGCCAGATGCAACCCACGGCTATATAGGACCTACAGGCGATGCTCTTGAGTCGATATATGTCGATCTGAGTACAGCTGGGCCACGTATATATAGCATGGGGGTAGCTGTGATACCAGCCAGCTGCAACCTACGGCTATATAGGACCTACAGGCGATGTTCTTGAGTCGATATATGTCGATCTGAGTACAGCTGGGCCACGTATATATAGCATGGGGGTAGCTGTGATACCAGCCAGCTGCAACCTACGGCTATATAGGACCTACAGGCGATGCTCTTGAGTCGATATATGTCGATCTGAGCACAGCTGGGCCCCGTATTTGCAGCATGGGGGTAGCTCTGATACCAGCCAGATGCAACCCACGGCTATATAGGACCTACAGGCGATGCTCTTGAGTCGATATATGTCGATCTGAGTACAGCTGGGCCACGTATATATAGCATGGGGGTAGCTGTGATACCAGCCAGCTGCAACCTACGGCTATATAGGACCTACAGGCGATGTTCTTGAGTCGATATATGTCGATCTGAGCACAGCTGGGCCCCGTATATGCAGCATGGGGGTAGCTCTGATACCAGCCGGATGCAACCCACGGCCATATAGGACCTACAGTCGATATATGTCGATCTGAGCACAGCTGGGCGCCGTATATACAGCTTGGGGGTAGCTCTAATACCAGCCAGATGCAACCCAAGGCCATATAGGACCTACAGGCGATGCTCTTGAGTCGATATATGTCGATCTGAGCACAGCTGGGCCACGTATATACAGCATGGGGGTGGCTGTGATACAAGCCAGCTGCAACCAACGGCTATATAGGACCTACAGGCGATGTTCTTGAGTCGATATATGTCGATCTGAGCACAGCTAGGCCCCGTATATACAGCATGGGGGTAGCTCTGATACCAGCCAGATGCAACCCACGACCATATAGGACCTACAGGCGATGCTCTTGAGTCGATATATGTCGATCTGAGCACAGCTGGGCCCCGTATATGCAGCATGGGGGTAGCTCTGATACCAGCCAGATGCAACCCACGGCCATATAGGACCTACAGTGGATATATGTCGATGTGAGCACAGCTGGGCGCCGTATATACAGCATGGGAATAGCTCTGATACCAGCCAGATGCAACCCACGGCCATATAGGACCTACAGGCGATGCTCTTGAGTCGATATATGTCGATCTGAGCACAGCTGGGCCACGTATATACAGCATGGGGGTAGCTGTGATACCAGCCAGCTGCAAGCCACAGCCATATAGGACCTACAGTGGATATATGTCGATGTGAGCACAGCTGGGCGCCGTATATACAGCATGGGGGTAGCTCTGATACCAGCCAGATGCAACCCACGGCCATATAGGACCTACAGGCGATGCTCTTGAGTCGATATATGTCGATCTGAGCACAGCTGGGCCCCGTATATGCAGCATGGGGGTAGTTTTGATACCAGCCAGATGCAACCCACGGCCATATAGGACCTACAGTGGATATATGTCGATGTGAGCACAGCTGGGCGCCGTATATACAGCATGGGGGTAGCTCTGATACCAGCCAGATGCAACCCACGGCCATATAGGACCTACAGGCGATGTTCTTGAGTCGATATATGTCGATCTGAGCACAGCTGGGCCACGTATATACAGCATGGGGGTAGCTGTGATACCAGCCAGCTACAACCCACGGCTATATAGGACCACAGGCGATGTTCTTGAGTTGATATATGTCGATCTGAGCACAGCTGGGCCCCGTATATGCAGCATGGGGGTAGCTCTGATACCAGCCAGATGCAACCCACGGCCATATAAGACCTACAGTGGATATATGTCGATGTGAGCACAGCTGGGCGCCGTATATACAGCATGGGGGTAGCTCTGATACCAGCCAGATGCAACCCACGGCCATATAGGACCTACAGGCGATGCTCTTGAGTCGATATATGTCGATCTGAGCACAGCTGGGCCACGTATATACAGCATGGGAGTGGCTGTGGTACAAGCCAGCTGCAACCCACGGCTATATAGGACCTACAGGCGATGTTCTTGAGTCGATATATGTCGATCTGAGCACAGCTGGGCCCCGTATATACAGCATAGGGGTAGCTCTGATACCAGCCAGATGCAAGCAACCCACGGCCATATAGGACCTACAGGCGATGCTCTTGAGTCGATATATGTCGATCTGAGCACAGCTGGGCCACGTATATACAGCATGGGGGTAGCTGTGATACCAGCCAGCTGCAACCCACGGCTATATAGGACATACAGGCGATGTTCTTGAGTTGATATATGTCGATCTGAGCACAGCTGGGCCCCGTATATGCAGCATGGGGGTAGCTCTGATACCAGCCAGATGCAACCCACGGCCATATAGGACCTACAGTGGATATATGTCGATCTGAGCATAGCTGGGCGCCGTATATACAGCATGGGGGTAGCTCTAATACCAGCCAGATGCAACCCACGGCCATATAGGACCTACAGGCGATGTTCTTGAGTCGATATATGTCGATCTGAGCACAGCTGGGCCACGTATATACAGCATGGGGGTAGTTGTGATACCAGCCAGCTGCAACCCACGGCTATATAGGACCGCAGCCGATGTTCTTGAGTCGATATATGTCGATCTGAGCACAGCTGGGCCCCGTATATGCAGCATGGGGGTAGCTCTGATACCAGCCAGATGCAACCCACGGCCATATAGGACCTACAGTGGATATATGTCGATGTGAGCACAGCTGGGCGCCCTATATACAGCATGGGGGTAGCTCTAATACCAGCCAGATGCAACCCACGGCCATATAGGACCTACAGGCGATGTTCTTGAGTCGATATATGTCGATCTGAGCACAGCTGGGCCGCGTATATACAGCATGGGGGTAGCTGTTATACCAGCCAGCTGCAACCCACGGCTATATAGGACCTACAGGCGATGTTCTTGAGTCGATATATGTCGATCTGAGCACAGCTGGGCCCCGTATATGCAGCATGGGGGTAGCTCTGATACCAGCCATATGCAACCCACGGCCATATAGGACCTACAGTGGATATATGTCGATCTGAGCACGGCTGGGCGCCGTATATACAGCATGGGGGTAGCTCTAATACCAGTCAGATGCAACCCACGGCCATATAGGACCTACAGGCGATGTTCTTGAGTCGATATATGTCGATATGAGCACAGCTGGGCCACGTATATACAGCATGGGGGTGGCTGTGATACAAGCCAGCTGCAACCCACGGCTATATAGGACCTACAGGCGATGTTCTTGAGTCGATATATGTCGATCTGAGCACAGCTGGGCCCCGCATATACAGCATGGGGGTAGCTCTGATAACAGCCAGATGCAACCCACGGCCATATAGGACCTACAGGCGATTCTCTTGAGTCGATATATGTCGATCTGAGCACAGCTGGGCCACGTATATATAGCATGGGGGTAGCTGTGATACCAGCCAGCTGCAACCCACGGCTATATAGGACCTACAGGCGATGTTCTTGAGTCGATATATGTCGATCTGAGCACAGCTGGGCCCCGTATATGCAGCATGGGGGTAGCTCTGATACCAGCCAGATGCAACCCACGGCCATATATCACCTACAGTGGATATATGTCGATGTGAGCACAGCTGGGCGCCGTATATACAGCATGGGGGTAGCTCTAATACCAGCCAGATGCAACCCACGGCCATATAGGTCCTACAGGCGATGTTCTTGAGTCGATATATGTCGATCTGAGCACAGCTGGGCCACGTATATACAGCATGCGGGTAGCTGTGATACCAGCTAGCTGCAACCCACGGCTATATAGGACCACAGGCGATGTTCTTGAGTCGATATATGTCGATCTGAGCACAGCTGGGCCACGTATATACAGCATGGGGGTAGTTGTGATAGCAGCCAGCTGCAACCCACGGCCATATAGGACCTACAGTGGATATATGTCGATGTGAGCACAGCTGGGCGCCGTATATACAGCATGGGGGTAGCTCTGATACCAGCCAGATGCAACCCACGGCCATATAGGACCTACAGTGGATATATGTCGATGTGAGCACAGCTGGGCGCCGTATATACAGCATGGGGGTAGCTCTAATACCAGCCAGATACAACCCACGGCCATATAGGACCTACAGGCGATGTTCTTGAGTCGATATATGTCGATCTGAGCACAGCTGGGCCACGTATATACAGCATGGGGGTAGCTGTGATACCAGCCAGCTACAACCCACGGCTATATAGGACCACAGGCGATGTTCTTGAGTCGATATATGTCGATCTGAGCACAGCTGGGCCCCGTATATGCAGCATGGTGGTAGCTCTGATACCAGCCAGATGCAACCCACGGCCATATAGGACCTACAGTGGATATATGTCGATGTGAGCACAGCTGGGCGCCGTATATACAGCACGGGGGTAGCTCTGATACCAGCCAGATGCAACCCACGGCCATATAGGACCTACAGGCGATGCTCTTGAGTCGATATATGTCGATCTGAGCACAGCTGGGCCACGTATATACAGCATGGGGGTAGCTGTGATACCAGCCAGCTGCAACCCACGGCTATATAGGACCTACAGGCGATGTTCTTGAGTCGATATATGTCTATCTGAGCACAGCTGGGCCCCGTATATGCAGCATGGGGGTAGCTCTGATACCAGCCAGATGCAACCCACGGCCATATAGGACCTACAGTGGATATATGTCGATCTGAGCACAGCTGGGCGCCGTATATACAGCATGGGGGTAGCTCTAATACCAGCCAGATGCAACCCACGGCCATATAGGACCTACAGGCGATGTTCTTGAGTCGATATATGTCGATCTGAGCACAGCTGGGCCACGTATATACAGCATGGGGGTGGCTGTGATACAAGCCAGCTGCAACCAACGGCTATATAGGACCTACAGGCGATGTTCTTGAGTCGATATATGTCGATCTGAGCACAGCTAGGCCCCGTATATACAGCATGGGGGTAGCTCTGATACCAGCCAGATGCAACCCACGACCATATAGGACCTACAGGCGATGCTCTTGAGTCGATATATGTCGATCTGAGCACAGCTGGGCCCCGTATATGCAGCATGGGGGTAGCTCTGATACCAGCCAGATGCAACCCACGGCCATATAGGCCCTACAGTGGATATATGTCGATGTGAGCACAGCTGGGCGCCGTATATACAGCATGGGAATAGCTCTGATACCAGCCAGATGCAACCCACGGCCATATAGGACCTACAGGCGATGCTCTTGAGTCGATATATGTCGATCTGAGCACAGCTGGGCCACGTATATACAGCATGGGGGTAGCTGTGATACTAGCCAGCTGCAAGCCACAGCCATATAGGACCTACAGTGGATATATGTCGATGTGAGCACAGCTGGGCGCCGTATATACAGCATGGGGGTAGCTCTGATACCAGCCAGATGCAACCCACGGCCATATAGGACCTACAGGCGATGTTCTTGAGTCGATATATGTCGATCTGAGCACAGCTGGGCCACGTATATACAGCATGGGGGTAGCTGTGATACCAGCCAGCTGCAACCCACGGCTATATAGGACCTACAGGCGATGTTCTTGAGTCGATATATGTCGATCTGAGCACAGCTGGGCCCCGTATATGCAGCATGGGGGTAGCTCTGATACCAGCCGGATGCAACCCACGGCCATATAGGACCTAAAGTGGATATATGTCGATCTGAGCACAGCTGGGCGCCGTATATACAGTTTGGGGGTAGCTCTAATACCAGCCAGATGCAACCCACGGCCATATAGGACCTACAGGCGATGTTCTTGAGTCGATATATGTCGATCTGAGCACAGCTGGGCCCCGTATATGCAGCATGGGGGTAGCTCTGATACCAGCCAGATGCAACCCACGGCCATATAGGACCTACAGTGGATATATGTCGATGTGAGCACAGCTGGGCGCCGTATATACAGCATGGGGGTAGCTCTAATACCAGCCAGATGCAACCCACGGCCATATAGGTCCTACAGGCGATGTTCTTGAGTCGATATATGTCGATCTGAGCACAGCTGGGCCCCGTATATACAGCATGGGGGTAGCTCTGATAACAGCCAGATGCAACCCACGGCCATATAGGACCTACAGGCGATTCTCTTGAGTCGATATATGTCGATCTGAGCACAGCTGGGCCACGTATATATAGCATGGGGGTAGCTGTGATACCAGCCAGCTGCAACCCACGGCTATATAGGACCTACAGGCGATGTTCTTGAGTCGATATATGTCGATCTGAGCACAGCTGGGCCCCGTATATGCAGCATGGGGGTAGCTCTGATACCAGCCAGATGCAACCCACGGCCATATAGGACCTACAGTGGATATATGTCGATGTGAGCACAGCTGGGCGCCGTATATACAGCATGGGGGTAGCTCTAATACCAGCCAGATGCAACCCACGGCCATATAGGTCCTACAGGCGATGTTCTTGAGTCGATATATGTCGATCTGAGCACAGCTGGGCCACGTATATACAGCATGCGGGTAGCTGTGATACCAGCTAGCTGCAACCCACGGCTATATAGGACCACAGGCGATGTTCTTGAGTCGATATATGTCGATCTGAGCACAGCTGGGCCACGTATATACAGCATGGGGGTAGTTGTGATAGCAGCCAGCTGCAACCCACGGCCATATAGGACCTACAGTGGATATATGTCGATGTGAGCACAGCTGGGCGCCGTATATACAGCATGGGGGTAGCTCTGATACCAGCCAGATGCAACCCACGGCCATATAGGACCTACAGTGGATATATGTCGATGTGAGCACAGCTGGGCGCCGTATATACAGCATGGGGGTAGCTCTAATACCAGCCAGATACAACCCACGGCCATATAGGACCTACAGGCGATGTTCTTGAGTCGATATATGTCGATCTGAGCACAGCTGGGCCACGTATATACAGCATGGGGGTAGCTGTGATACCAGCCAGCTACAACCCACGGCTATATAGGACCACAGGCGATGTTCTTGAGTCGATATATGTCGATCTGAGCACAGCTGGGCCCCGTATATGCAGCATGGTGGTAGCTCTGATACCAGCCAGATGCAACCCACGGCCATATAGGACCTACAGTGGATATATGTCGATGTGAGCACAGCTGGGCGCCGTATATACAGCACGGGGGTAGCTCTGATACCAGCCAGATGCAACCCACGGCCATATAGGACCTACAGGCGATGCTCTTGAGTCGATATATGTCGATCTGAGCACAGTTGGGCCACGTATATACAGCATGGGGGTAGCTGTGATACCAGCCAGCTGCAACCCACGGCTATATAGGACCTACAGGCGATGTTCTTGAGTCGATATATGTCTATCTGAGCACAGCTGGGCCCCGTATATGCAGCATGGGGGTAGCTCTGATACCAGCCAGATGCAACCCACGGCCATATAGGACCTACAGTGGATATATGTCGATCTGAGCACAGCTGGGCGCCGTATATACAGCATGGGGGTAGCTCTAATACCAGCCAGATGCAACCCACGGCCATATAGGACCTACAGGCGATGTTCTTGAGTCGATATATGTCGATCTGAGCACAGCTGGGCCACGTATATACAGCATGGGGGTGGCTGTGATACAAGCCAGCTGCAACCAACGGCTATATAGGACCTACATGCGATGTTCTTGAGTCGATATATGTCGATCTGAGCACAGCTAGGCCCCGTATATACAGCATGGGGGTAGCTCTGATACCAGCCAGATGCAACCCACGACCATATAGGACCTACAGGCGATGCTCTTGAGTCGATATATGTCGATCTGAGCACAGCTGGGCCCCGTATATGCAGCATGGGGGTAGCTCTGATACCAGCCAGATGCAACCCACGGCCATATAGGCCCTACAGTGGATATATGTCGATGTGAGCACAGCTGGGCGCCGTATATACAGCATGGGAATAGCTCTGATACCAGCCAGATGCAACCCACGGCCATATAGGACCTACAGGCGATGCTCTTGAGTCGATATATGTCGATCTGAGCACAGCTGGGCCACGTATATACAGCATGGGGGTAGCTGTGATAGTAGCCAGCTGCAAGCCACAGCCATATAGGACCTACAGTGGATATATGTCGATGTGAGCACAGCTGGGTGCCGTATATACAGCATGGGGGTAGCTCTGATACCAGCCAGATGCAACCCACGGCCATATAGGACCTACAGGCGTTGCTCTTGAGTCGATATATGTCGATCTGAGCACAGCTGGGCCACGTATATACAGCATGGGGGTAGCTGTGATACCAGCCAGCTGCAACCCACGGCTATATAGGACCTACAGGCGATGTTCTTGAGTCGATATATGTCGATCTGAGCACAGCTGGGCCCCGTATATGCAGCATGGGGGTAGCTCTGATACCAGCCGGATGCAACCCACCGCCATATACGACCTACAGTGGATATATGTCGATCTGAGCACAGCTGGGCGCCGTATATACAGTTTAAGGGTAGCTCTAATACCAGCCAGATGCAACCCACGGCCATATAGGACCTACAGGCGATGTTCTTGAGTCTATATATGTCGATCTGAGCACAGCTGGGCCACGTATATACAGCATGGGGGTGGCTGTGATACAAGCCAGCTGCAACCCACGGCTATATAGGACCTACAGGCGATGTTCTTGAGTCGATATATGTCGATCTGAGCACAGCTGGGCCCCGTATATACAGCATGGGGGTAGCTCTGATACCAGCCAGATGCAACCCACGGCCATATAGGACCTACAGGCGATGCTCTTGAGTCGATATATGTCGATCTGAGCACAGCTGGGCAGCGTATATACAGCATGGGGGTAGCTGTGATACCAGCCAGCTGCAACCCACGGCTATATAGGACCTACAGGCGATGTTCTTGAGTCGACATATGTCGATCTGAGCACAGCTGGGCCCCGTATATGCAGCATGGGGGTAGCTCTGATACCAGTCAGATGCAACCCACGGCCATATAGGACCTACAGGCGATGTTCTTGAGTCGATATATGTCGATATGAGCACAGCTGGGCCACGTATATACAGCATGGGGGTGGCTGTGATACAAGCCAGCTGCAACCCACGGCTATATAGGACCTACAGGCGATGTTCTTGAGTCGATATATGTCTATCTGAGCACAGCTGGGCCCCGTATATGCAGCATGGGGGTAGCTCTGATACCAGCCAGATGCAACCCACGGCCATATAGGACCTACAGTGGATATATGTCGATCTGAGCACAGCTGGGCGCCGTATATACAGCATGGGGGTAGCTCTAATACCAGCCAGATGCAACCCACGGCCATATAGGACCTACAGGCGATGTTCTTGAGTCGATATATGTCGATCTGAGCACAGCTAGGCCCCGTATATACAGCATGGGGGTAGCTCTGATACCAGCCAGATGCAACCCACGACCATATAGGACCTACAGGCGATGCTCTTGAGTCGATATATGTCGATCTGAGCACAGCTGGGCCCCGTATATGCAGCATAGGGGTAGCTCTGATACCAGCCAGATGCAACCCACGGCCATATAGGCCCTACAGTGGATATATGTCGATGTGAGCACAGCTGGGCGCCGTATATACAGCATGGGAATAGCTCTGATACCAGACAGATGCAACCCACGGCCATATAGGACCTACAGGCGATGCTCTTGAGTCGATATATGTCGATCTGAGCACAGCTGGGCCACGTATATACAGCATGGGGGTAGCTGTGATAGTAGCCAGCTGCAAGCCACAGCCATATAGGACCTACAGTGGATATATGTCGATGTGAGCACAGCTGGGCGCCGTATATACAGCATGGGGGTAGCTCTGATACCAGCCAGATGCAACCCACGGCCATATAGGACCTACAGGCGTTGCTCTTGAGTCGATATATGTCGATCTGAGCACAGCTGGGCCACGTATATACAGCATGGGGGTAGCTGTGATACCAGCCAGCTGCAACCCACGGCTATATAGGACCTACAGGCGATGTTCTTGAGTCGATATATGTCGATCTGAGCACAGCTGGGCCCCGTATATGCAGCATGGGGGTAGCTCTGATACCAGCCGGATGCAACCCACCGCCATATAGGACCTACAGTGGATATATGTCGATCTGAGCAAAGCTGGGCGTCGTATATACAGTTTGGGGGTAGCTCTAATACCAGCCAGATGCAACCCACGGCCATATAGGACCTACAGGCGATGTTCTTGAGTCTATATATGTCGATCTGAGCACAGCTGGGCCACGTATATACAGCATGGGGGTGGCTGTGATACAAGCCAGCTGCAACCCACGGCTATATAGGACCTACAGGCGATGTTCTTGAGTCGATATATGTCGATCTGAGCACAGCTGGGCCCCGTATATACAGCATGGGGGTAGCTCTGATACCAGCCAGATGCAACCCACGGCCATATAGGACCTACAGGCGATGCTCTTGAGTCGATATATGTCGATCTGAGCACAGCTGGGCCGCGTATATACAGCATGGGGGTAGCTGTGATACCAGCCAGCTGCAACCCACGGCTATATAGGACCTACAGGCGATGTTCTTGAGTCGACATATGTCGATCTGAGCACAGCTGGGCCCCGTATATGCAGCATGGGGGTAGCTCTGATACCAGCCATATGCAACCCACGGCCATATAGGACCTACAGTGGATATATGTCGATCTGAGCACGGCTGGGCGCCGTATATACAGCATGGGGGTAGCTCTAATACCAGTCAGATGCAACCCACGGCCATATAGGACCTACAGGCGATGTTCTTGAGTCGATATATGTCGATATGAGCACAGCTGGGCCACGTATATACAGCATGGGGGTGGCTGTGATACAAGCCAGCTGCAACCCACGGCTATATAGGACCTACAGGCGATGTTCTTGAGTCGATATATGTCGATCTGAGCACAGCTGGGCCCCGTATATACAGCATGGGGGTAGCTCTGATAACAGCCAGATGCAACCCACGGCCATATAGGACCTACAGGCGATTCTCTTGAGTCGATATATGTCGATCTGAGCACAGCTGGGCCACGTATATATAGCATGGGGGTAGCTGTGATACCAGCCAGCTGCAACCCACGGCTATATAGGACCTACAGGCGATGTTCTTGAGTCGATATATGTCGATCTGAGCACAGCTGGGACCCGTATATGCAGCATGGGGGTAGCTCTGATACCAGCCAGATGCAACCCACGGCCATATAGGACCTACAGTGGATATATGTCGATGTGAGCACAGCTGGGCGCCGTATATACAGCATGGGGGTAGCTCTAATACCAGCCAGATGCAACCCACGGCCATATAGGTCCTACAGGCGATGTTCTTGAGTCGATATATGTCGATCTGAGCACAGCTGGGCCACGTATATACAGCATGCGGGTAGCTGTGATACCAGCCAGCTGCAACCCACGGCTATATAGGACCACAGGCGATGTTCTTGAGTCGATATATGTCGATCTGAGCACAGCTGGGCCACGTATATACAGCATGGGGGTAGTTGTGATAGCAGCCAGCTGCAACCCACGGCCATATAGGACCTACAGTGGATATATGTCGATGTGAGCACAGCTGGGCGCCGTATATACAGCATGGGGGTAGCTCTAATACCAGCCAGATACAACCCACGGCCATATAGGACCTACAGGCGATGTTCTTGAGTCGATATATGTCGATCTGAGCACAGCTGGGCCACGTATATACAGCATGGGGGTAGCTGTGATACCAGCCAGCTACAACCCACGGCTATATAGGACCACAGGCGATGTTCTTGAGTCGATATATGTCGATCTGAGCACAGCTGGGCCCCGTATATGCAGCATGGTGGTAGCTCTGATACCAGCCAGATGCAACCCACGGCCATATAGGACCTACAGTGGATATATGTCGATGTGAGCACAGCTGGGCGCCGTATATACAGCACGGGGGTAGCTCTGATACCAGCCAGATGCAACCCACGGCCATATAGGACCTACAGGCGATGCTCTTGAGTCGATATATGTCGATCTGAGCACAGCTGGGCCACGTATATACAGCATGGGGGTAGCTGTGATACCAGCCAGCTGCAACCCACGGCTATATAGGACCTACAGGCGATGTTCTTGAGTCGATATATGTCTATCTGAGCACAGCTGGGCCCCGTATATGCAGCATGGGGGTAGCTCTGATACCAGCCAGATGCAACCCACGGCCATATAGGACCTACAGTGGATATATGTCGATCTGAGCACAGCTGGGCGCCGTATATACAGCATGGGGGTAGCTCTAATACCAGCCAGATGCAACCCACGGCCATATAGGACCTACAGGCGATGTTCTTGAGTCGATATATGTCGATCTGAGCACAGCTGGGCCACGTATATACAGCATGGGGGTGGCTGTGATACAAGCCAGCTGCAACCAACGGCTATATAGGACCTACAGGCGATGTTCTTGAGTCGATATATGTCGATCTGAGCACAGCTAGGCCCCGTATATACAGCATGGGGGTAGCTCTGATACCAGCCAGATGCAACCCACGACCATATAGGACCTACAGGCGATGCTCTTGAGTCGATATATGTCGATCTGAGCACAGCTGGGCCCCGTATATGCAGCATGGGGGTAGCTCTGATACCAGCCAGATGCAACCCACGGCCATATAGGCCCTACAGTGGATATATGTCGAAGTGAGCACAGCTGGGCGCCGTATATACAGCATGGGAATAGCTCTGATACCAGCCAGATGCAACTTACGGCCATATAGGACCTACAGGCGATGCTCTTGAGTCGATATATGTCGATCTGAGCACAGCTGGGCCACGTATATACAGCATGGGGGTAGCTGTGATACTAGCCAGCTGCAAGCCACAGCCATATAGGACCTACAGTGGATATATGTCGATGTGAGCACAGCTGGGCGCCGTATATACAGCATGGGGGTAGCTCTGATACCAGCCAGATGCAACCCACGGCCATATAGGACCTACAGGCGATGCTCTTGAGTCGATATATGTCGATCTGAGCACAGCTGGGCCACGTATATACAGCATGGGGGTAGCTGTGATACCAGCCAGCTGCAACCCACGGCTATATAGGACCTACAGGCGATGTTCTTGAGTCGATATATGTCGATCTGAGCACAGCTGGGCCCCGTATATGCAGCATGGGGGTAGCTCTGATACCAGCCGGATGCAACCCACGGCCATATAGGACCTACAGTGGATATATGTCGATCTGAGCACAGCTGGGCGCCGTATATACAGCTTGGGGGTAGCTCTAATACCAGCCAGATGCAACCCACGGCCATATAGGACCTACAGGCGATGTTCTTGAGTCTATATATGTCGATCTGAGCACAGCTGGGCCACGTATATACAGCATGGGGGTGGCTGTGATACAAGCCAGCTGCAACCCACGGCTATATAGGACCTACAGGCGATGTTCTTGAGTCGATATATGTCGATCTGAGCACAGCTGGGCCCCGTATATACAGCATGGGGGTAGCTCTGATACCAGCCAGATGCAACCCACGGCCATATAGGACCTACAGGCGATGTTCTTGAGTCGATATATGTCGATCTGAACACAGCTGGGCCACGTATATACAGCATGGGGGTAGCTGTAATACCAGCCAGCTGCAACCCACGGCTATATAGGACCTACAGGCGATGTTCTTGAGTCGATATATGTCGATCTAAGCACAGCTGGGCCCCGTATATGCAGCATGGGGGTAGCTCTGATACCAGCCAGATGCAACCTACGGACATATAGGACCTACAGTGGATATATGTCGATGTGAGCACAGCTGGGCGCCGTATATACAGCATGGGGGTAGCTCTAATACCAGCCAGATGCAACCCACGGCCATATAGGACTTACAGGCGATGTTCTTGAGTCGATATATGTCGATCTGAGCACAGCTCGGCCGCGTATATACAGCATTGGGGTAGCTGTGATACCAGCCAGCTGCAACCCACGGCTATATAGGACCACAGGCGATGTTCTTGAGTCGATATATGTCGATCTGAGCACAGCTGGGCCCCGTATATGCAGCATGGGGGTAGCTCTGATACCAGCCAGATGAAACCTACGGCCATATAGGACCTACAGTGGATATATGTCGATGTGAGCACAGCTGGGCGCCGTATATACAGCAGGGGGTAGCTCTGATACCAGCCAGATGCAACCCACGGCCATATAGGACCTACATGCGATGCTCTTGAGTCGATATATGTCGATCTGAGCACAGCTGGGCCACGTATATACAGCATGGGGGTAGCTGTGATACCAGCCAGCTGCAACCCACGGCTATATAGGACCTACAGGCGATGTTCTTGAGTCGATATATGTCTATCTGAGCACAGCTGGGCCCCGTATATGCAGCATGGGGGTAGCTCTGATACCAGCCAGATGCAACCCACGGCCATATAGGACCTACAGTGGATATATGTCGATCTGAGCACAGCTGGGCGCCGTATATACAGCATGGGGGTAGCTCTAATACCAGCCAGATGCAACCCACGGCCATATAGGACCTACAGGCGATGTTCTTGAGTCGATATATGTCGATCTGAGCACAGCTGGGCCACGTATATACAGCATGGGGGTGGCTGTGATACAAGCCAGCTGCAACCAACGGCTATATAGGACCTACATGCGATGTTCTTGAGTCGATATATGTCGATCTGAGCACAGCTAGGCCCCGTATATACAGCATGGGGGTAGCTCTGATACCAGCCAGATGCAACCCACGACCATATAGGACCTACAGGCGATGCTCTTGAGTCGATATATGTCGATCTGAGCACAGCTGGGCCCCGTATATGCAGCATGGGGGTAGCTCTGATACCAGCCAGATGCAACCCACGGCCATATAGGCCCTACAGTGGATATATGTCGATGTGAGCACAGCTGGGCGCCGTATATACAGCATGGGAATAGCTCTGATACCAGCCAGATGCAACCCACGGCCATATAGGACCTACAGGCGATGCTCTTGAGTCGATATATGTCGATCTGAGCACAGCTGGGCCACGTATATACAGCATGGGGGTAGCTGTGATAGTAGCCAGCTGCAAGCCACAGCCATATAGGACCTACAGTGGATATATGTCGATGTGAGCACAGCTGGGTGCCGTATATACAGCATGGGGGTAGCTCTGATACCAGCCAGATGCAACCCACGGCCATATAGGACCTACAGGCGTTGCTCTTGAGTCGATATATGTCGATCTGAGCACAGCTGGGCCACGTATATACAGCATGGGGGTAGCTGTGATACCAGCCAGCTGCAACCCACGGCTATATAGGACCTACAGGCGATGCTCTTGAGTCGATATATGTCGATCTGAGTACAGCTGGGCCACGTATATATAGCATGGGGGTAGCTGTGATACCAGCCAGCTGCAACCTACGGCTATATAGGACCTACAGGCGATGTTCTTGAGTCGATATATGTCGATCTGAGCACAGCTGGGCCCCGTATATGCAGCATGGGGGTAGCTCTGATACCAGCCAGATGCAACCCATGGCCATATAGGACCTACAGTGGATATATGTCGATGTGAGCACAGCTGGGCGCCGTATATACAGCTTGGGGGTAGCTCTAATACCAGCCAGA
This sequence comes from Lordithon lunulatus, assembly GCA_963942505.1. Taxonomy (NCBI): domain Eukaryota; kingdom Metazoa; phylum Arthropoda; class Insecta; order Coleoptera; family Staphylinidae; genus Lordithon; species Lordithon lunulatus. Next base: position 31,589,575 of record OZ012670.1, on the reverse strand, counting down.
TGCAACCCACGGCCATATAGGACCTACAGGCGATGTTCTTGAGTCGATATATGTCGATCTGAGCACAGCTGGGCCACGTATATACAGCATGGGGGTAGCTGTGATACCAGCCAGCTGCAACCCACGGCTATATAAGACCACAGGCGATGTTCTTGAGTCGATATATGTCGATCTGAGCACAGCTGGGCCCCGTATATGCAGCATGGGGGTAGCTCTGATACCAGCCAGATGCAACCCACGGCCATATAGGACCTACAGTGGATATATGTCGATGTGAGCACAGCTGGGCGCCGTATATACAGCATGGGGGTAGCTCTGATACCAGCCAGATGCAACCCACGGCCATATAGGACCTACAGGCGATGCTCTTGAGTCGATATATGTCGATCTGAGCACAGCTGGGCCCCGTATTTGCAGCATGGGGGTAGCTCTGATACCAGCCAGATGCAACCCACGGCTATATAGGACCTACAGGCGATGCTCTTGAGTCGATATATGTCGATCTGAGTACAGCTGGGCCACGTATATATAGCATGGGGGTAGCTGTGATACCAGCCAGCTGCAACCTACGGCTATATAGGACCTACAGGCGATGTTCTTGAGTCGATATATGTCGATCTGAGCACAGCTGGGCCCCGTATATGCAGCATGGGGGTAGCTCTGATACCAGCCAGATGCAACCCACGGCCATATAGGACCTACAGGCGATGCTCTTGAGTCGATATATGTCGATCTGAGCACAGCTGGGCCACGTATATACAACATGGAAGTAGCTGTGATACCAGCCAGCTGCAACCCACGGCTATATAGGACCTACAGGCGATGTTCTTGAGTCGATATATGTCGATCTGAGCACAGCTGGGCCCCGTATATGCAGCATGGGGGTAGCTCTGATACCAGCCGGATGCAACCCACGGCCATATAGGACCTACAGTCGATATATGTCGATCTGAGCACAGCTGGGCGCCGTATATACAGCTTGGGGGTAGCTCTAATACCAGCCAGATGCAACCCAAGGCCATATAGGACCTACAGGCGATGCTCTTGAGTCGATATATGTCGATCTGAGCACAGCTGGGCCACGTATATACAGCATGGGGGTGGCTGTGATACAAGCCAGCTGCAACCAACGGCTATATAGGACCTACAGGCGATGTTCTTGAGTCGATATATGTCGATCTGAGCACAGCTAGGCCCCGTATATACAGCATGGGGGTAGCTCTGATACCAGCCAGATGCAACCCACGACCATATAGGACCTACAGGCGATGCTCTTGAGTCGATATATGTCGATCTGAGCACAGCTGGGCCCCGTATATGCAGCATGGGGGTAGCTCTGATACCAGCCAGATGCAACCCACGGCCATATAGGACCTACAGTGGATATATGTCGATGTGAGCACAGCTGGGCGCCGTATATACAGCATGGGAATAGCTCTGATACCAGCCAGATGCAACCCACGGCCATATAGGACCTACAGGCGATGCTCTTGAGTCGATATATGTCGATCTGAGCACAGCTGGGCCACGTATATACAGCATGGGGGTAGCTGTGATACCAGCCAGCTGCAAGCCACAGCCATATAGGACCTACAGTGGATATATGTCGATGTGAGCACAGCTGGGCGCCGTATATACAGCATGGGGGTAGCTCTGATACCAGCCAGATGCAACCCACGGCCATATAGGACCTACAGGCGATGCTCTTGAGTCGATATATGTCGATCTGAGCACAGCTGGGCCCCGTATATGCAGCATGGGGGTAGTTTTGATACCAGCCAGATGCAACCCACGGCCATATAGGACCTACAGTGGATATATGTCGATGTGAGCACAGCTGGGCGCCGTATATACAGCATGGGGGTAGCTCTGATACCAGCCAGATGCAACCCACGGCCATATAGGACCTACAGGCGATGTTCTTGAGTCGATATATGTCGATCTGAGCACAGCTGGGCCACGTATATACAGCATGGGGGTAGCTGTGATACCAGCCAGCTACAACCCACGGCTATATAGGACCACAGGCGATGTTCTTGAGTTGATATATGTCGATCTGAGCACAGCTGGGCCCCGTATATGCAGCATGGGGGTAGCTCTGATACCAGCCAGATGCAACCCACGGCCATATAAGACCTACAGTGGATATATGTCGATGTGAGCACAGCTGGGCGCCGTATATACAGCATGGGGGTAGCTCTGATACCAGCCAGATGCAACCCACGGCCATATAGGACCTACAGGCGATGCTCTTGAGTCGATATATGTCGATCTGAGCACAGCTGGGCCACGTATATACAGCATGGGAGTGGCTGTGGTACAAGCCAGCTGCAACCCACGGCTATATAGGACCTACAGGCGATGTTCTTGAGTCGATATATGTCGATCTGAGCACAGCTGGGCCCCGTATATACAGCATAGGGGTAGCTCTGATACCAGCCAGATGCAAGCAACCCACGGCCATATAGGACCTACAGGCGATGCTCTTGAGTCGATATATGTCGATCTGAGCACAGCTGGGCCACGTATATACAGCATGGGGGTAGCTGTGATACCAGCCAGCTGCAACCCACGGCTATATAGGACATACAGGCGATGTTCTTGAGTTGATATATGTCGATCTGAGCACAGCTGGGCCCCGTATATGCAGCATGGGGGTAGCTCTGATACCAGCCAGATGCAACCCACGGCCATATAGGACCTACAGTGGATATATGTCGATCTGAGCATAGCTGGGCGCCGTATATACAGCATGGGGGTAGCTCTAATACCAGCCAGATGCAACCCACGGCCATATAGGACCTACAGGCGATGTTCTTGAGTCGATATATGTCGATCTGAGCACAGCTGGGCCACGTATATACAGCATGGGGGTAGTTGTGATACCAGCCAGCTGCAACCCACGGCTATATAGGACCGCAGCCGATGTTCTTGAGTCGATATATGTCGATCTGAGCACAGCTGGGCCCCGTATATGCAGCATGGGGGTAGCTCTGATACCAGCCAGATGCAACCCACGGCCATATAGGACCTACAGTGGATATATGTCGATGTGAGCACAGCTGGGCGCCCTATATACAGCATGGGGGTAGCTCTAATACCAGCCAGATGCAACCCACGGCCATATAGGACCTACAGGCGATGTTCTTGAGTCGATATATGTCGATCTGAGCACAGCTGGGCCGCGTATATACAGCATGGGGGTAGCTGTTATACCAGCCAGCTGCAACCCACGGCTATATAGGACCTACAGGCGATGTTCTTGAGTCGATATATGTCGATCTGAGCACAGCTGGGCCCCGTATATGCAGCATGGGGGTAGCTCTGATACCAGCCATATGCAACCCACGGCCATATAGGACCTACAGTGGATATATGTCGATCTGAGCACGGCTGGGCGCCGTATATACAGCATGGGGGTAGCTCTAATACCAGTCAGATGCAACCCACGGCCATATAGGACCTACAGGCGATGTTCTTGAGTCGATATATGTCGATATGAGCACAGCTGGGCCACGTATATACAGCATGGGGGTGGCTGTGATACAAGCCAGCTGCAACCCACGGCTATATAGGACCTACAGGCGATGTTCTTGAGTCGATATATGTCGATCTGAGCACAGCTGGGCCCCGTATATACAGCATGGGGGTAGCTCTGATAACAGCCAGATGCAACCCACGGCCATATAGGACCTACAGGCGATTCTCTTGAGTCGATATATGTCGATCTGAGCACAGCTGGGCCACGTATATATAGCATGGGGGTAGCTGTGATACCAGCCAGCTGCAACCCACGGCTATATAGGACCTACAGGCGATGTTCTTGAGTCGATATATGTCGATCTGAGCACAGCTGGGCCCCGTATATGCAGCATGGGGGTAGCTCTGATACCAGCCAGATGCAACCCACGGCCATATATCACCTACAGTGGATATATGTCGATGTGAGCACAGCTGGGCGCCGTATATACAGCATGGGGGTAGCTCTAATACCAGCCAGATGCAACCCACGGCCATATAGGTCCTACAGGCGATGTTCTTGAGTCGATATATGTCGATCTGAGCACAGCTGGGCCACGTATATACAGCATGCGGGTAGCTGTGATACCAGCTAGCTGCAACCCACGGCTATATAGGACCACAGGCGATGTTCTTGAGTCGATATATGTCGATCTGAGCACAGCTGGGCCACGTATATACAGCATGGGGGTAGTTGTGATAGCAGCCAGCTGCAACCCACGGCCATATAGGACCTACAGTGGATATATGTCGATGTGAGCACAGCTGGGCGCCGTATATACAGCATGGGGGTAGCTCTGATACCAGCCAGATGCAACCCACGGCCATATAGGACCTACAGTGGATATATGTCGATGTGAGCACAGCTGGGCGCCGTATATACAGCATGGGGGTAGCTCTAATACCAGCCAGATACAACCCACGGCCATATAGGACCTACAGGCGATGTTCTTGAGTCGATATATGTCGATCTGAGCACAGCTGGGCCACGTATATACAGCATGGGGGTAGCTGTGATACCAGCCAGCTACAACCCACGGCTATATAGGACCACAGGCGATGTTCTTGAGTCGATATATGTCGATCTGAGCACAGCTGGGCCCCGTATATGCAGCATGGTGGTAGCTCTGATACCAGCCAGATGCAACCCACGGCCATATAGGACCTACAGTGGATATATGTCGATGTGAGCACAGCTGGGCGCCGTATATACAGCACGGGGGTAGCTCTGATACCAGCCAGATGCAACCCACGGCCATATAGGACCTACAGGCGATGCTCTTGAGTCGATATATGTCGATCTGAGCACAGCTGGGCCACGTATATACAGCATGGGGGTAGCTGTGATACCAGCCAGCTGCAACCCACGGCTATATAGGACCTACAGGCGATGTTCTTGAGTCGATATATGTCTATCTGAGCACAGCTGGGCCCCGTATATGCAGCATGGGGGTAGCTCTGATACCAGCCAGATGCAACCCACGGCCATATAGGACCTACAGTGGATATATGTCGATCTGAGCACAGCTGGGCGCCGTATATACAGCATGGGGGTAGCTCTAATACCAGCCAGATGCAACCCACGGCCATATAGGACCTACAGGCGATGTTCTTGAGTCGATATATGTCGATCTGAGCACAGCTGGGCCACGTATATACAGCATGGGGGTGGCTGTGATACAAGCCAGCTGCAACCAACGGCTATATAGGACCTACAGGCGATGTTCTTGAGTCGATATATGTCGATCTGAGCACAGCTAGGCCCCGTATATACAGCATGGGGGTAGCTCTGATACCAGCCAGATGCAACCCACGACCATATAGGACCTACAGGCGATGCTCTTGAGTCGATATATGTCGATCTGAGCACAGCTGGGCCCCGTATATGCAGCATGGGGGTAGCTCTGATACCAGCCAGATGCAACCCACGGCCATATAGGCCCTACAGTGGATATATGTCGATGTGAGCACAGCTGGGCGCCGTATATACAGCATGGGAATAGCTCTGATACCAGCCAGATGCAACCCACGGCCATATAGGACCTACAGGCGATGCTCTTGAGTCGATATATGTCGATCTGAGCACAGCTGGGCCACGTATATACAGCATGGGGGTAGCTGTGATACTAGCCAGCTGCAAGCCACAGCCATATAGGACCTACAGTGGATATATGTCGATGTGAGCACAGCTGGGCGCCGTATATACAGCATGGGGGTAGCTCTGATACCAGCCAGATGCAACCCACGGCCATATAGGACCTACAGGCGATGTTCTTGAGTCGATATATGTCGATCTGAGCACAGATGGGCCACGTATATACAGCATGGGGGTAGCTGTGATACCAGCCAGCTGCAACCCACGGCTATATAGGACCTACAGGCGATGTTCTTGAGTCGATATATGTCGATCTGAGCACAGCTGGGCCCCGTATATGCAGCATGGGGGTAGCTCTGATACCAGCCGGATGCAACCCACGGCCATATAGGACCTAAAGTGGATATATGTCGATCTGAGCACAGCTGGGCGCCGTATATACAGTTTGGGGGTAGCTCTAATACCAGCCAGATGCAACCCACGGCCATATAGGACCTACAGGCGATGTTCTTGAGTCGATATATGTCGATCTGAGCACAGCTGGGCCCCGTATATGCAGCATGGGGGTAGCTCTGATACCAGCCAGATGCAACCCACGGCCATATAGGACCTACAGTGGATATATGTCGATGTGAGCACAGCTGGGCGCCGTATATACAGCATGGGGGTAGCTCTAATACCAGCCAGATGCAACCCACGGCCATATAGGTCCTACAGGCGATGTTCTTGAGTCGATATATGTCGATCTGAGCACAGCTGGGCCCCGTATATACAGCATGGGGGTAGCTCTGATAACAGCCAGATGCAACCCACGGCCATATAGGACCTACAGGCGATTCTCTTGAGTCGATATATGTCGATCTGAGCACAGCTGGGCCACGTATATATAGCATGGGGGTAGCTGTGATACCAGCCAGCTGCAACCCACGGCTATATAGGACCTACAGGCGATGTTCTTGAGTCGATATATGTCGATCTGAGCACAGCTGGGCCCCGTATATGCAGCATGGGGGTAGCTCTGATACCAGCCAGATGCAACCCACGGCCATATAGGACCTACAGTGGATATATGTCGATGTGAGCACAGCTGGGCGCCGTATATACAGCATGGGGGTAGCTCTAATACCAGCCAGATGCAACCCACGGCCATATAGGTCCTACAGGCGATGTTCTTGAGTCGATATATGTCGATCTGAGCACAGCTGGGCCACGTATATACAGCATGCGGGTAGCTGTGATACCAGCTAGCTGCAACCCACGGCTATATAGGACCACAGGCGATGTTCTTGAGTCGATATATGTCGATCTGAGCACAGCTGGGCCACGTATATACAGCATGGGGGTAGTTGTGATAGCAGCCAGCTGCAACCCACGGCCATATAGGACCTACAGTGGATATATGTCGATGTGAGCACAGCTGGGCGCCGTATATACAGCATGGGGGTAGCTCTGATACCAGCCAGATGCAACCCACGGCCATATAGGACCTACAGTGGATATATGTCGATGTGAGCACAGCTGGGCGCCGTATATACAGCATGGGGGTAGCTCTAATACCAGCCAGATACAACCCACGGCCATATAGGACCTACAGGCGATGTTCTTGAGTCGATATATGTCGATCTGAGCACAGCTGGGCCACGTATATACAGCATGGGGGTAGCTGTGATACCAGCCAGCTACAACCCACGGCTATATAGGACCACAGGCGATGTTCTTGAGTCGATATATGTCGATCTGAGCACAGCTGGGCCCCGTATATGCAGCATGGTGGTAGCTCTGATACCAGCCAGATGCAACCCACGGCCATATAGGACCTACAGTGGATATATGTCGATGTGAGCACAGCTGGGCGCCGTATATACAGCACGGGGGTAGCTCTGATACCAGCCAGATGCAACCCACGGCCATATAGGACCTACAGGCGATGCTCTTGAGTCGATATATGTCGATCTGAGCACAGTTGGGCCACGTATATACAGCATGGGGGTAGCTGTGATACCAGCCAGCTGCAACCCACGGCTATATAGGACCTACAGGCGATGTTCTTGAGTCGATATATGTCTATCTGAGCACAGCTGGGCCCCGTATATGCAGCATGGGGGTAGCTCTGATACCAGCCAGATGCAACCCACGGCCATATAGGACCTACAGTGGATATATGTCGATCTGAGCACAGCTGGGCGCCGTATATACAGCATGGGGGTAGCTCTAATACCAGCCAGATGCAACCCACGGCCATATAGGACCTACAGGCGATGTTCTTGAGTCGATATATGTCGATCTGAGCACAGCTGGGCCACGTATATACAGCATGGGGGTGGCTGTGATACAAGCCAGCTGCAACCAACGGCTATATAGGACCTACATGCGATGTTCTTGAGTCGATATATGTCGATCTGAGCACAGCTAGGCCCCGTATATACAGCATGGGGGTAGCTCTGATACCAGCCAGATGCAACCCACGACCATATAGGACCTACAGGCGATGCTCTTGAGTCGATATATGTCGATCTGAGCACAGCTGGGCCCCGTATATGCAGCATGGGGGTAGCTCTGATACCAGCCAGATGCAACCCACGGCCATATAGGCCCTACAGTGGATATATGTCGATGTGAGCACAGCTGGGCGCCGTATATACAGCATGGGAATAGCTCTGATACCAGCCAGATGCAACCCACGGCCATATAGGACCTACAGGCGATGCTCTTGAGTCGATATATGTCGATCTGAGCACAGCTGGGCCACGTATATACAGCATGGGGGTAGCTGTGATAGTAGCCAGCTGCAAGCCACAGCCATATAGGACCTACAGTGGATATATGTCGATGTGAGCACAGCTGGGTGCCGTATATACAGCATGGGGGTAGCTCTGATACCAGCCAGATGCAACCCACGGCCATATAGGACCTACAGGCGTTGCTCTTGAGTCGATATATGTCGATCTGAGCACAGCTGGGCCACGTATATACAGCATGGGGGTAGCTGTGATACCAGCCAGCTGCAACCCACGGCTATATAGGACCTACAGGCGATGTTCTTGAGTCGATATATGTCGATCTGAGCACAGCTGGGCCCCGTATATGCAGCATGGGGGTAGCTCTGATACCAGCCGGATGCAACCCACCGCCATATACGACCTACAGTGGATATATGTCGATCTGAGCACAGCTGGGCGCCGTATATACAGTTTAAGGGTAGCTCTAATACCAGCCAGATGCAACCCACGGCCATATAGGACCTACAGGCGATGTTCTTGAGTCTATATATGTCGATCTGAGCACAGCTGGGCCACGTATATACAGCATGGGGGTGGCTGTGATACAAGCCAGCTGCAACCCACGGCTATATAGGACCTACAGGCGATGTTCTTGAGTCGATATATGTCGATCTGAGCACAGCTGGGCCCCGTATATACAGCATGGGGGTAGCTCTGATACCAGCCAGATGCAACCCACGGCCATATAGGACCTACAGGCGATGCTCTTGAGTCGATATATGTCGATCTGAGCACAGCTGGGCAGCGTATATACAGCATGGGGGTAGCTGTGATACCAGCCAGCTGCAACCCACGGCTATATAGGACCTACAGGCGATGTTCTTGAGTCGACATATGTCGATCTGAGCACAGCTGGGCCCCGTATATGCAGCATGGGGGTAGCTCTGATACCAGTCAGATGCAACCCACGGCCATATAGGACCTACAGGCGATGTTCTTGAGTCGATATATGTCGATATGAGCACAGCTGGGCCACGTATATACAGCATGGGGGTGGCTGTGATACAAGCCAGCTGCAACCCACGGCTATATAGGACCTACAGGCGATGTTCTTGAGTCGATATATGTCTATCTGAGCACAGCTGGGCCCCGTATATGCAGCATGGGGGTAGCTCTGATACCAGCCAGATGCAACCCACGGCCATATAGGACCTACAGTGGATATATGTCGATCTGAGCACAGCTGGGCGCCGTATATACAGCATGGGGGTAGCTCTAATACCAGCCAGATGCAACCCACGGCCATATAGGACCTACAGGCGATGTTCTTGAGTCGATATATGTCGATCTGAGCACAGCTAGGCCCCGTATATACAGCATGGGGGTAGCTCTGATACCAGCCAGATGCAACCCACGACCATATAGGACCTACAGGCGATGCTCTTGAGTCGATATATGTCGATCTGAGCACAGCTGGGCCCCGTATATGCAGCATAGGGGTAGCTCTGATACCAGCCAGATGCAACCCACGGCCATATAGGCCCTACAGTGGATATATGTCGATGTGAGCACAGCTGGGCGCCGTATATACAGCATGGGAATAGCTCTGATACCAGACAGATGCAACCCACGGCCATATAGGACCTACAGGCGATGCTCTTGAGTCGATATATGTCGATCTGAGCACAGCTGGGCCACGTATATACAGCATGGGGGTAGCTGTGATAGTAGCCAGCTGCAAGCCACAGCCATATAGGACCTACAGTGGATATATGTCGATGTGAGCACAGCTGGGCGCCGTATATACAGCATGGGGGTAGCTCTGATACCAGCCAGATGCAACCCACGGCCATATAGGACCTACAGGCGTTGCTCTTGAGTCGATATATGTCGATCTGAGCACAGCTGGGCCACGTATATACAGCATGGGGGTAGCTGTGATACCAGCCAGCTGCAACCCACGGCTATATAGGACCTACAGGCGATGTTCTTGAGTCGATATATGTCGATCTGAGCACAGCTGGGCCCCGTATATGCAGCATGGGGGTAGCTCTGATACCAGCCGGATGCAACCCACCGCCATATAGGACCTACAGTGGATATATGTCGATCTGAGCAAAGCTGGGCGTCGTATATACAGTTTGGGGGTAGCTCTAATACCAGCCAGATGCAACCCACGGCCATATAGGACCTACAGGCGATGTTCTTGAGTCTATATATGTCGATCTGAGCACAGCTGGGCCACGTATATACAGCATGGGGGTGGCTGTGATACAAGCCAGCTGCAACCCACGGCTATATAGGACCTACAGGCGATGTTCTTGAGTCGATATATGTCGATCTGAGCACAGCTGGGCCCCGTATATACAGCATGGGGGTAGCTCTGATACCAGCCAGATGCAACCCACGGCCATATAGGACCTACAGGCGATGCTCTTGAGTCGATATATGTCGATCTGAGCACAGCTGGGCCGCGTATATACAGCATGGGGGTAGCTGTGATACCAGCCAGCTGCAACCCACGGCTATATAGGACCTACAGGCGATGTTCTTGAGTCGACATATGTCGATCTGAGCACAGCTGGGCCCCGTATATGCAGCATGGGGGTAGCTCTGATACCAGCCATATGCAACCCACGGCCATATAGGACCTACAGTGGATATATGTCGATCTGAGCACGGCTGGGCGCCGTATATACAGCATGGGGGTAGCTCTAATACCAGTCAGATGCAACCCACGGCCATATAGGACCTACAGGCGATGTTCTTGAGTCGATATATGTCGATATGAGCACAGCTGGGCCACGTATATACAGCATGGGGGTGGCTGTGATACAAGCCAGCTGCAACCCACGGCTATATAGGACCTACAGGCGATGTTCTTGAGTCGATATATGTCGATCTGAGCACAGCTGGGCCCCGTATATACAGCATGGGGGTAGCTCTGATAACAGCCAGATGCAACCCACGGCCATATAGGACCTACAGGCGATTCTCTTGAGTCGATATATGTCGATCTGAGCACAGCTGGGCCACGTATATATAGCATGGGGGTAGCTGTGATACCAGCCAGCTGCAACCCACGGCTATATAGGACCTACAGGCGATGTTCTTGAGTCGATATATGTCGATCTGAGCACAGCTGGGACCCGTATATGCAGCATGGGGGTAGCTCTGATACCAGCCAGATGCAACCCACGGCCATATAGGACCTACAGTGGATATATGTCGATGTGAGCACAGCTGGGCGCCGTATATACAGCATGGGGGTAGCTCTAATACCAGCCAGATGCAACCCACGGCCATATAGGTCCTACAGGCGATGTTCTTGAGTCGATATATGTCGATCTGAGCACAGCTGGGCCACGTATATACAGCATGCGGGTAGCTGTGATACCAGCCAGCTGCAACCCACGGCTATATAGGACCACAGGCGATGTTCTTGAGTCGATATATGTCGATCTGAGCACAGCTGGGCCACGTATATACAGCATGGGGGTAGTTGTGATAGCAGCCAGCTGCAACCCACGGCCATATAGGACCTACAGTGGATATATGTCGATGTGAGCACAGCTGGGCGCCGTATATACAGCATGGGGGTAGCTCTAATACCAGCCAGATACAACCCACGGCCATATAGGACCTACAGGCGATGTTCTTGAGTCGATATATGTCGATCTGAGCACAGCTGGGCCACGTATATACAGCATGGGGGTAGCTGTGATACCAGCCAGCTACAACCCACGGCTATATAGGACCACAGGCGATGTTCTTGAGTCGATATATGTCGATCTGAGCACAGCTGGGCCCCGTATATGCAGCATGGTGGTAGCTCTGATACCAGCCAGATGCAACCCACGGCCATATAGGACCTACAGTGGATATATGTCGATGTGAGCACAGCTGGGCGCCGTATATACAGCACGGGGGTAGCTCTGATACCAGCCAGATGCAACCCACGGCCATATAGGACCTACAGGCGATGCTCTTGAGTCGATATATGTCGATCTGAGCACAGCTGGGCCACGTATATACAGCATGGGGGTAGCTGTGATACCAGCCAGCTGCAACCCACGGCTATATAGGACCTACAGGCGATGTTCTTGAGTCGATATATGTCTATCTGAGCACAGCTGGGCCCCGTATATGCAGCATGGGGGTAGCTCTGATACCAGCCAGATGCAACCCACGGCCATATAGGACCTACAGTGGATATATGTCGATCTGAGCACAGCTGGGCGCCGTATATACAGCATGGGGGTAGCTCTAATACCAGCCAGATGCAACCCACGGCCATATAGGACCTACAGGCGATGTTCTTGAGTCGATATATGTCGATCTGAGCACAGCTGGGCCACGTATATACAGCATGGGGGTGGCTGTGATACAAGCCAGCTGCAACCAACGGCTATATAGGACCTACAGGCGATGTTCTTGAGTCGATATATGTCGATCTGAGCACAGCTAGGCCCCGTATATACAGCATGGGGGTAGCTCTGATACCAGCCAGATGCAACCCACGACCATATAGGACCTACAGGCGATGCTCTTGAGTCGATATATGTCGATCTGAGCACAGCTGGGCCCCGTATATGCAGCATGGGGGTAGCTCTGATACCAGCCAGATGCAACCCACGGCCATATAGGCCCTACAGTGGATATATGTCGAAGTGAGCACAGCTGGGCGCCGTATATACAGCATGGGAATAGCTCTGATACCAGCCAGATGCAACTTACGGCCATATAGGACCTACAGGCGATGCTCTTGAGTCGATATATGTCGATCTGAGCACAGCTGGGCCACGTATATACAGCATGGGGGTAGCTGTGATACTAGCCAGCTGCAAGCCACAGCCATATAGGACCTACAGTGGATATATGTCGATGTGAGCACAGCTGGGCGCCGTATATACAGCATGGGGGTAGCTCTGATACCAGCCAGATGCAACCCACGGCCATATAGGACCTACAGGCGATGCTCTTGAGTCGATATATGTCGATCTGAGCACAGCTGGGCCACGTATATACAGCATGGGGGTAGCTGTGATACCAGCCAGCTGCAACCCACGGCTATATAGGACCTACAGGCGATGTTCTTGAGTCGATATATGTCGATCTGAGCACAGCTGGGCCCCGTATATGCAGCATGGGGGTAGCTCTGATACCAGCCGGATGCAACCCACGGCCATATAGGACCTACAGTGGATATATGTCGATCTGAGCACAGCTGGGCGCCGTATATACAGCTTGGGGGTAGCTCTAATACCAGCCAGATGCAACCCACGGCCATATAGGACCTACAGGCGATGTTCTTGAGTCTATATATGTCGATCTGAGCACAGCTGGGCCACGTATATACAGCATGGGGGTGGCTGTGATACAAGCCAGCTGCAACCCACGGCTATATAGGACCTACAGGCGATGTTCTTGAGTCGATATATGTCGATCTGAGCACAGCTGGGCCCCGTATATACAGCATGGGGGTAGCTCTGATACCAGCCAGATGCAACCCACGGCCATATAGGACCTACAGGCGATGTTCTTGAGTCGATATATGTCGATCTGAACACAGCTGGGCCACGTATATACAGCATGGGGGTAGCTGTAATACCAGCCAGCTGCAACCCACGGCTATATAGGACCTACAGGCGATGTTCTTGAGTCGATATATGTCGATCTAAGCACAGCTGGGCCCCGTATATGCAGCATGGGGGTAGCTCTGATACCAGCCAGATGCAACCTACGGACATATAGGACCTACAGTGGATATATGTCGATGTGAGCACAGCTGGGCGCCGTATATACAGCATGGGGGTAGCTCTAATACCAGCCAGATGCAACCCACGGCCATATAGGACTTACAGGCGATGTTCTTGAGTCGATATATGTCGATCTGAGCACAGCTCGGCCGCGTATATACAGCATTGGGGTAGCTGTGATACCAGCCAGCTGCAACCCACGGCTATATAGGACCACAGGCGATGTTCTTGAGTCGATATATGTCGATCTGAGCACAGCTGGGCCCCGTATATGCAGCATGGGGGTAGCTCTGATACCAGCCAGATGAAACCTACGGCCATATAGGACCTACAGTGGATATATGTCGATGTGAGCACAGCTGGGCGCCGTATATACAGCAGGGGGTAGCTCTGATACCAGCCAGATGCAACCCACGGCCATATAGGACCTACATGCGATGCTCTTGAGTCGATATATGTCGATCTGAGCACAGCTGGGCCACGTATATACAGCATGGGGGTAGCTGTGATACCAGCCAGCTGCAACCCACGGCTATATAGGACCTACAGGCGATGTTCTTGAGTCGATATATGTCGATCTGAGCACAGCTGGGCCCCGTATATGCAGCATGGGGGTAGCTCCGATACCAGCCAGATGCAACCCACGGCCATATAGGACCTACAGTGGATATATGTCGATCTGAGCACAGCTGGGCGCCGTATATACAGCATGGGGGTAGCTCTAATACCAGCCAGATGCAACCCACGGCCATATAGGACCTACAGGCGATGTTCTTGAGTCGATATATGTCGATCTGAGCACAGCTGGGCCACGTATATACAGCATGGGGGTAGCTGTGATACCAGCCAGCTGCAACCCACGGCTATTTAGGACCACATGCGATGTTCTTGAGTCGATATATGTCGATCTGAGCACAGCTGGGCCCCGTATATGCAGCATGGGAGTAGCTCTGATACCAGCCAGATGCAACCCACGGCCATATAGGACCTACAGTGGATATATGTCGATGTGAGCACAGCTGGGCGCCGTATATACAGCATGGGGGTAGCTCTCATACCAGCCAGTTGCAACCCACGGCCATATAGGACCTACAGGCGATGCTCTTGAGTCGATATATGTCGATCTGAGCACAGCTGGGCCGCGTATATACAGCATGGGGGTAGCTGTGATACCAGCCAGCTGCAACCCACGGCTATATAGGACCTACAGGCGATGTTCTTGAGTCGATATATGTCGATCTGAGCACAGCTGGGCCCCGTATATGCAGCATGGGGGTGGCTCTGATACCAGCCAGATGCAACCCACGGCCATATAGGACCTACAGTGGATATATGTCGATCTGAGCACGGCTGGGCGCCGTATATACAGCATGGGGGTAGCTCTAATACCAGTCAGATGCAACCCACGGCCATATAGGACGTACAGGCGATGTTCTTGAGTCGATATATGTCGATCTGAGCACAGCTGGGCCACGTATATACAGCATGGGGGTGGCTGTGATACAAGCCAGCTGCAACCCACGGCTATATAGGACCTACAGGCGATGTTCTTGAGTCGATATATGTCGATCTGAGCACAGCTGGGCCCCGTATATACAGCATGGGGGTAGCTCTGATAACAGCCAGATGCAACCCACGGCCATATAGGACCTACAGGCGATTCTCTTGAGTCGATATATGTCGATCTGAGCACAGCTGGGCCACGTATATACAGCATGGGGGTAGCTGTGATACCAGCCAGCTGCAACCCACGGCTATATAGGACCTACAGGCGATGTTCTTGAGTCGATATATGTCGATCTGAGCACAGCTGGGCCCCGTATATTCAGCATGGGGGTAGCTCTGATACCAGCCAGATGCAACCCACGGCCATATAGGACCTACAGTGGATATATGTCGATCTGAGCACAGTTGGGCGCCGTATACACAGCTTGGGGGTAGCTCTAATACCAGCCAGATGCAACCCACGGCCATATAGGACCTACAGGCGATGTTCTTGAGTCGATATATGTCGATCTGAGCACAGCTGGGCCACGTATATACAGCATGGGGGTGGCTGTGATACAAGGCAGCTACAACCCACGGCTATATAGGACCTACAGGCGATGTTCTTGAGTCGATATATGTCGATCTGAGCACAGCTGGGCCCCGTATATACAGCATGGGGGTAGCTCTGATACCAGCCAGATGCAACCCACGGCCATATAGGACCTACAGGCGATGCTCTTGAGTCGATATATGTCGATCTGAGCACAGCTGGGCCACGTATATACAGCATGGGGGTAGCTGTAATACCAGCCAGCTGCAACCCACGGCTATATAGGACCTACAGGCGATGTTCTTGAGTCGATATATGTCGATCTAAGCACAGCTGGGCCCCGTATATGCAGCATGGGGGTAGCTCTGATACCAGCCAGATGCAACCTACGGCCATATAGGACCTACAGTGGATATATGTCGATGTGAGCACAGCTGGGCGCCGTATATACAGCATGGGGGTAGCTCTAATACCAGCCAGATGCAACCCACGGCCATATAGGACTTACAGGCGATGTTCTTGAGTCGATATATGTCGATCTGAGCACAGCTCGGCCACGTATATACAGCATTGGGGTAGCTGTGATACCAGCCAGCTGCAACCCACGGCTATATAGGACCACAGGCGATGTTCTTGAGTCGATATATGTCGATCTGAGCACAGCTGGGCCCCGTATATGCAGCATGGGGGTAGCTCTGATACCAGCCAGATGAAACCTACGGCCATATAGGACCTACAGTGGATATATGTCGATGTGAGCACAGCTGGGCGCCGTATATACAGCATGGGGGTAGCTCTGATACCAGCCAGATGCAACCCACGGCCATATAGGACCTACAAGCGATGCTATTGAGTCGATATATGTCGATCTGAGCACAGCTGGGCCACGTATATACAGCATGGGGGTGGCTGTGATACAAGCCAGCTGCAACCGACGGCTATATAGGACCTACATGCGATGTTCTTGAGTCGATATATGTCGATCTGAGCACAGCTGGGCCCCGTATATACAGCATGGGGGTAGCTCTGATAACAGCCAGATGCAACCCACGGCCATATAGGACCTACAAGCGATGCTCTTGAGTCGATATATGTCGATCTGAGCACAGCTGGGCCACGTATATACAGCATGGGGGTAGCTGTGATACCAGCCAGCTGCAACCCACGGCTATATAGGACCTACAGGCGATGTTCTTGAGTCGATATATGTCGATCTGAGCACAGCTGGGCCCCGTATATGCAGCATGGGGGTAGCTCTGATACCAGCCAGATGCAACCCACGGCCATATAGGACCTACAGTGGATGTATGTCGATCTGAGCACAGCTGGGCGCCGTATATACAGCATGGGGGTAGCTCTAATACCAGCCAGATGCAACCCACGGCCATATAGGACCTACAGGCGATGTTCTTGAGTCGATATATGTCGATCTGAGCACAGCTGGGCCACGTATATACAGCATGGGGGTAGCTGTGATACCAGCCAGCTGCAACCCACGGCTATTTAGGACCACAGGCGATGTTCTTGTGTCGATATATGTCGATCTGAGCACAGCTGGGCCCCGTATATGCAGCATGGGGGTAGCTCTGATACCAGCCAGATGCAACCCACGGCCATATAGGACCTACAGTGGATATATGTCGATGTGAGCACAGCTGGGCGCCGTATATACAGCATGGGGGTAGCTCTCATACCAGCCAGTTGCAACCCACGGCCATATAGGACCTACAGGCGATGCTCTTGAGTCGATATATGTCGATCTGAGCACGGCTGGGCGCCGTATATACAGCATGGGGGTAGCTCTAATACCAGTCAGATGCAACCCACGGCCATATAGGACCTACAGGCGATGTTCTTGAGTCGATATATGTCGATCTGAGCACAGCTGGGCCACGTATATACAGCATGGGGGTGGCTGTGATACAAGCCAGCTGCAACCCACGGCCATATAGGACCTACAGGCGACTCTCTTGAGTCGATATATGTCGATCTGAGCACAGCTGGGCCACGTATATACAGCATGGGGGTAGCTGTGATACCAGCCAGCTGCAACCCACGGCTATATAGGACCTACAGGCGATGTTCTTGAGTCGATATATGTCGATCTGAGCACAGCTGGGCCCCGTATATGCAGAATGGGGGTAGCTCTGATACCAGTTAGATGCAACCCACGGCCATATAGGACCTACAGTGGATATATGTCGATGTGAGCACAGCTGGGCGCCGTATATACAGCATGGGGGTAGCTCGGATACCAGCCAGATGCAACCCACGGCCATATAGGACCTACAGTGGATATATGTCGATGTGAGCACAGCTGGGCGCCGTATATACAGCATGGGGGTAGCTCTAGTACCAGCCAGATGCAACCCACGGCCATATAGGACCTACAGGCGATGTTCTTGAGTCGATATATGTCGATCTGAGCACAGCTGGGCCACGTATATACAGCATGGGGGTAGCTGTGATACCAGCCAGCTACAACCCACGGCTATATAGGACCACAGGCGATGTTCTTGAGTCGATATATGTCGATCTGAGCACAGCTGGGCCCCGTATATGCAGCATGGGGGTAGCTCTGATACCAGCCAGATGCAACCCACGGCCATATAGGACCTACAGTGGATATATGTCGATGTGAGCACAGCTGGGCGCCGTATATACAGCACGGGGGTAGCTCTGACACCAGCCAGATGCAACCCACGGCCATATAGGACCTACAGGCGATGCTCTTGAGTCGATATATGTCGATCTGAGCACAGCTAGGCCACGTATATACAGCATGGGGGTAGCTGTGATACCAGCCAGCTGCAACCCACGGCTATATAGGACCTACAGGCGATGTTCTTGAGTCGATATATGTCTATCTGAGCACAGCTGGGCCCCGTATATGCAGCATGGGGGTAGCTCTGATACCAGCCAGATGCAACCCACGGCCATATAGGACTTACAGTGGATATATGTCGATGTGAGCACAGCTGGGCGCCGTATATACAGCACGGGGGTAGCTCTGACACCAGCCAGATGCAACCCACGGCCATATAGGACATACAGGCGATGTTCTTGAGTCGATATATGTCGATCTGAGCACAGCTGGGCCACGTATATACAGCATGGGGGTGGCTGTGATACAAGCCACCTGCAACCAACGGCTATATAGGACCTACAGGCGATGTTCTTGAGTCGATATATGTCGATCTGAGCACAGCTAGGCCCCGTATATACAGCATGGGGGTAGCTCTGATACCAGCCAGATGCAACCCACGACCATATAGGACCTACAGGCGATGCTCTTGAGTCGATATATGTCGATCTGAGCACAGCTGGGCCCCGTATATACAGCATGGGGGTAGCTCTGATACCAGCCAGATGCAACCCACGGCCATATAGGACCTACAGTGGATATATGTCGATGTGAGCACAGCTGGGCGCCGTATATACAGCATGGGAATAGCTCTGATACCAGCCAGATGCAACCCACGGCCATATAGGACCTACAGGCGATGCTCTTGAGTCGATATATGTCGATCTGAGCACAGCTGGGCCACGTATATACAGCATGGGGGTAGCTGTGGTACCAGCCAGCTGCAAGCCACAGCCATATAGGACCTACAGTGGATATATGTCGATGTGAGTACAGCTGGGCGCCGTATATACAGCATGGGGGTAGCTCTGATACCAGCCAGATGCAACCCACGGCCATATAGGACCTACAGGCGATGCTCTTGAGTCGATATATGTCGATCTGAGCACAGCTGGGCCCCGTATATGCAGCATGGGGGTAGCTCTGATACCAGCCGGATGCAACCCACGCCCATATAGGACCTACAGTGGATATATGTCGATCTGAGCACAGCTGGGCGCCGTATATACAGCTTGGGGGTAGCTCTAATACCAGCCAGATGCAACCCACGGCCATATAGGACCTACAGGCGATGTTCTTGAGTCTATATATGTCGATCTGAGCACAGCTGGGCCACGTATATACAGCATGGGGGTGGCTGTGATACAAGCCAGCTGCAACCCACGGCTATATAGGACCTACAGGCGATGTTCTTGAGTCGATATATCGATCTGAGCACAGCTGGGCCCCGTATATACAGCATGGGGGTAGCTCTGATACCAGCCAGATGCAACCCACGGCTATTTAGGACCACAGGCGATGTTCTTGAGTCGATATATGTCGATCTGAGCACAGCTGGGCCCCCAATATGCAGCATGGGGGTAGCTCTGATACCAGCCAGATGCAACCCACGGCCTTATAGGACCTACAGTGGATATATGTCGATGTGAGCACAGCTGGGCGCCGTATATACAGCATGGGGGTAGCTCTCATACCAGCCAGTTGCAACCCACGGCCATATAGGACCTACAGGCGATGCTCTTGAGTCGATATATGTCGATCTGAGCACAGCTGGGCCGCGTATATACAGCATGGGGGTAGCTGTGATACCAGCCAGCTGCAACCCACGGCTATATAGGACCTACAGGCGATGTTCTTGAGTCTATATATGTCGATCTGAGCACAGCTGGGCCCCGTATATGCAGCATGGGGGTAGATCTGATACCAGCCAGATGCAACCCACGGTCATATAGGACCTACAGTGGATATATGTCGATCTGAGCACTGCTGGGCGCCGTATATACAGCATGGGGGTAGCTCTAATACCAGTCAGATGCAACCCACGGCCATATAGGACCTACAGGCGATGTTCTTGAGTCGATATATGTCGATCTGAGCACAGCTGGGCCACGCATATACAGCATGGGGGTGGCTGTGATACAAGCCAGCTGCAACCCACGGCTATATAGGACCTACAGGCAATGTTCTTGAGTCGATATATGTCGATCTGAGCACAGCTGGGCCCCGTTTATACAGCATGGGGGTAGCTCTGATAACAGCCAGATGCAACCCACGGCCATATAGGACCTATAGGCGATTCTCTTGAGTCGATATATGTCGATCTGAGCACAGCTGGGCCACGTATATACAGCATGGGGGTAGCTGTGATACCAGCCAGCTGCAACCCACGGCTATATAGGACCTACAGGCGATGTTCTTGAGTCGATATATGTCGATCTGAGCACAGCTGGGCCCCGTATATGCAGCATGGGGGTAGCTCTGATACCAGCCAGATGCAACCCACGGCCATATAGGACCTACAGTGGATATATGTCGATGTGAGCACAGCTGGGCGCCGTATATACAGCATGGGGGTAGCTCTAATACCAGCCAGATGCAACCCACGGCCATATAGGTCCTACAGGCGATGTTCTTGAGTCGATATATGTCGATCTGAGCACAGCTCGGCCACGTATATACAGCATGGGGGTAGCTGTGATACCAGCCAGCTGCAACCCACGGCCATATAGGACCTACAGGCGATGCCCTTGAGTCGATATATGTCGATCTGAGCACAGCTGGGCCGCGTATATACAGCATGGGGGTAGCTGTGATACCAGCCAGCTGCAACCCACGGCTATATAGGACCTACAGGCGATGTTCTTGAGTCGATATATGTCGATCTGAGCACAGCTGGGCCCCGTATATGCAGCATGGGGGTAGCTCTGATACCAGCCAGATGCAACCCACGGCCATATAAGACCTACAGTGGATATATGTCGATCTGAGCACGGCTGGGCGCCGTATATACAGCATGGGGGTAGCTCTAATACCAGTCAGATGCAACCCACGGCCATATAGGACCTACAGGCGATGTTCTTGAGTCGATATATGTCGATCTGAGCACAGCTGGGCCACGTATATACAGCATGGGGGTGGCTGTGATACAAGCCAGCTGCAACCCACGGCTATATAGGACCTACAGGCAATGTTCTTGAGTCGATATATGTCGATCTGAGCACAGCTGGGCCCCGTATATACAGCATGGGGGTAGCTCTGATAACAGCCAGATGCAACCCACGGCCATATAGGACCTACAGGCGATTCTCTTGAGTCGATATATGTCGATCTGAGCACAGCTGGGCCACGTATATACAGCATGGGGGTAGCTGTGATACCAGCCAGCTGCAACCCACGGCTATATAGGACCTACAGGCGATGTTCTTGAGTCGATATATGTCGATCTGAGCACAGCTGGGCCCCGTATATGCAGCATGGGGGTAGCTCTGATACCAGCCAGATGCAACCCACGGCCATATAGGACCTACAGTGGATATATGTCGATGTGAGCACAGCTGGGCGCCGTATATACAGCATGGGGGTAGCTCTAATACCAGCCAGATGCAACCCACGGCCATATAGGTCCTACAGGCGATGTTCTTGAGTCGATATATGTCGATCTGAGCACAGCTGGGCCACGTATATACAGCATGGGTGTAGCTGTGATACCAGCCAGCTGCAACCCACGGCTATATAGGACCACAGGCGATGTTCTTGAGTCGATATATGTCGATCTGAGCACAGCTGGGCCACGTATATACAGCATGGGGGTAGTTGTGATAGCAGCCAGCTGCAACCCACGGCCATATAGGACCAACAGTGGATATATGTCGATGTGAGCACAGCCGGGCGCCGTATATACAGCATGGGGGTAGCTCTGATACCAGCCAGATGCAACCCACGGCCATATAGGACCTACAGGCGATGCTCTTGAGTCGATATATGTCGATCTGAGCACAGCTGGGCCGCGTATATACAGCATAAGGGTAGCTGTGATACCAGCCAGCTGCAACCCACGGCTATATAGGACCTACAGGCGATGTTCTTGAGTCGATATATGTCGATCTGAGCACAGCTGGGCCCCGTATATACAGCATGGGGGTAGCTCTGATAACAGCCAGATGCAACCCACGGCCATATAGGACCTACAGGCGATTCTCTTGAGTCGATATATGTCGATCTGAGCACAGCTGGGCCACGTATATACAGCATGGGGGTAGCTGTGATACCAGCCAGCTGCAACCCACGGCTATATAGGACCTACAGGCAATACTCTTGAGTCGATATATGTCTATCTGAGCAGAGCTGGGCCCCGTATATGCAGCATGGGGGTAGCTCTGATACCAGCCAGATGCAACCTACGGCCATATAGGACCTACAGTGGATATATGTCGATGTGAGCACAGCTGGGCGCCGTATATACAGCATGGGGGTAGCTCTAATACCAGCCAGATGCAACCCACGGCCATATAGGTCCTACAGGCGATGTTCTTGAGTCGATATATGTCGATCTGAGCACAGCTGGGCCACGTATATACAGCATGGGGGTAAATGTGATACCAGCCAGCTGCAACCCACGGCTATATAGGACCACAGGCATTGTTCTTGAGTCGATATATGTCGATCTGACCACAGCTGGGCCACGTATATACAGCATGGGGGTAGTTGTGATACCAGCCAGCTGCAACCCACGGCTATATAGGACCGCAGCCGATGTTCTTGAGTCGATATATGTCGATCTGAGCACAGCTGGGCCCCGTATATGGAGCATGGGGGTAGCTCTGATACCAGCCAGAAGCAACCCACGGCCATATAGGACCTACAGTGGATATATGTCGATGTGAGCACAGCTGGGCGCCGTATATACAGCATGGGGGTAGCTCTGATACCGATGCAACCCACGGCCATATAGGACCTACAGGCGATGTTCTTGAGTCGATATATGTCGATCTGAGCACAGCTGGGCCACGTATATACAGCATGGGAGTAGCTGTGATACCAGCCAGCTACAACCCACGTCTATATAGGACCACAGGCGATGTTCTTGAGTTGATATATGTCGATCTGAGCACAGCTGGGCCCCGTATATGCAACATGGGGGTAGCTCTGATACCAGCCAGATGCAACCCACGGCCATATAGGACCTACAGTGGATATATGTCGATGTGAGCACAGCTGGGCGCCGTATATACAGCATGGGGGTAGCTCTGATACCAGCCAGATGCAACCCACGGCCATATAGGACCTACAGACGATGCTCTTGAGTCGATATATGTCGATCTGAGCACAGCTGGGCCACGTATATACAGCATGGGGGTGGCTGTGGTACAAGCCAGCTGCAACCCACGGCTATATAGGACCTACAGGCGATGTTCTTGAGTCGATATATGTCGATCTGAGCACAGCTGGGCCCCGTATATACAGCATGGGGGTAGCTCTGATACCAGCCAGATGCAAGCAACCCACGGCCATATAGGACCTACAGGCGATGCTCTTGAGTCGATATATGTCGATCTGAGCACAGCTGGGCCACGTATATACAGCATGGGGGTAGCTGTGATACCAGCCAGCTGCAACCCACGGCTATATAGGACCTACAGGCGATGTTCTTGAGTCGATATATGTCGATCTGAGCACAGCTGGGCCCCGTATATGCAGCATGGGGGTAGCTCTGATACCAGCCAGATGCAACCCACGGCCATATAGGACCTACAGTGGATATATGTCGATCTGAGCATAGCTGGGCGCCGTATATACAGCATGGGGGTAGCTCTAATACCAGCCAGATGCAACCCACGGCCATATAGGACCTACAGGCGATGTTCTTGAGTCGATATATGTCGATCTGAGCACAGCTGGGCCACGTATATACAGCATGGGGGTGGCTGTGATACAAGCCAGCTGCAACCCACGGCTATATAGGACCTACAGGCGATGTTCTTGAGTCGATATATGTCGATCTGAGCACAGCTGGGCCCCGTATATACAGCATGGGGGTAGCTCTGATACCAGCCAGATGCACCCCACGACCATAGAGGACCTACAGGCGATGCTCTTGAGTCGATATATGTCGATCTGAGCACAGCTGGGCCACGTATATACAGCATGGGGGTAGCTGTGATACCAGCCAGCTGCAACCCACGGCTATATAGAACCTACAGGCGATGTTCTTGAGTCGATATATGTCGATCTGAGCACAGCTGGGCCCCGTATATGCAGCATGGGGGTAGCTCTGATACCAGCCAGATGCAACCCATGGCCATATAGGACCTACAGTGGATATATGTCGATGTGAGCACAGCTGGGCGCCGTATATACAGCATGGGGGTAGCTCTAATACCAGCCAGATGCAACCCACGGCCATATAGGACCTACAGGCGATGTTCTTGAGTCGATATATGTCGATCTGAGCACAGCTGGGCCACGTATATACAGCATGGGGGTAGCTGTGATACCTGCCAGCTGCAACCCACGGCTATATAGGACCACAGGCGATGTTCTTGAGTCGATATATGTCGATCTGAGCACAGCTGGGCCCCGTATATTCAGCATGGGGGTAGCTCTGATACCAGCCAGATGCAACCCACGGCCATATAGGACCTACAGTGGATATATGTCGATGTGAGCACACCTGGGCGCCGTATATACAGCATGGGGGTAGCTCTGATACCAGCCAGATGCAACCCACGGCCATATAGGACCTACAGACGATGCTCTTGAGTCGATATATGTCGATCTGAGCACAGCTGGGCCACTTATATACAGCATGGGGGTAGCTGTGATACCAGCCAGCTGCAACCCACGGATATATAGGACCTACAGGCGATGTTCTTGAGTCGATATATGGCGATCTGAGCACAGCTGGGCCACGTATATGCAGCATGGGGGTAGCTCTGATACCAGCCAGATGCAACCCACGGCCATATAGGACCTACAGTGGATATATGTCGATCTGAGCACAGCTGGGCGCCGTATATACAGCATGGGGGTAGCTCTATTACCAGCCAGATGCAACCCACGGCCATATAGGACCTACAGGCGATGTTCTTGAGTCGATATATGTCGATCTGAGCACAGCTGGGCCACGTATATACAGCATGGGGGTGGCTGTGATACAAGCCAGCTGCAACCCACGGCTATATAGGACCTACAGGCGATGTTCTTGAGTCGATATATGTCGATCTGAGCACAGCTGGGCCCCGTATATACAGCATGGGGGTAGCTCTGATACCAGCCAGATGCAACCCACGGCCATATAGGACCTACAGGCGAGGCTCTAGAGTCGATATATGTCGATCTGAGCACAGTTGGGCCACGTATATACAGCATGGGGGTAGCTGTGATACCAGCCAGCTGCAACCCACGGCTATATAGGACCTACAGCCGATGTTCTTGAGTCTATATATGTCGATCTGAGCACAGCTGGGCCCCGTATATGCAGCATGGGGGTAGCTCTGATACCAGCCAGATGCAACCCACGGCCATGTAGGACCTACAGTGGATATATGTCGATCTGAGCACAGCTGGGCGCCGTATATACAGCATGGGGGTAGCTCTAATACCAGCCAGATGCAACCCACGGCCATATAGGACCTTCAGGCGATGTTCTTGAGTCGATATATGTCGATCTGAGCACAGCTGGGCCACGTATATACAGCATGGGGGTGGCTGTGATACAAGCCAGCTGCAACCCACGGCTATATAGGACCTACAGGCGATGTTCTTGAGTCGATATATGTCGATCTGAGCACAGCTGGGCCCCGTATATACAGCATGGGGGTAGCTCTGATACCAGCCAGATGCAACCCACGGCCATGTAGGACCTACAGGCGATTCTCTTGAGTCGATATATGTCTATCTGAGCACAGCTGGGCCACGTATATACAGCATGGGGGTAGCTGTGATACCAGCCAGCTGCAACCCACGGCTATATAGGACCTACAGGCGATGTTCTTGAGTCGATATATGTCGATCTGAGCACAGCTGGGCCCCGTATATGCAGCATGGGGGTAGCTCTGATACCAGCCAGATGCAACCCACGGCCATATAGGACCTACAGTGGATATATGTCGATGTGAGCACAGCTGGGCGCCGTATATACAGCATGGGGGTAGCTCTAATACCAGCCAGATACAACCCACGGCCATATAGGACCTACAGGCGATGTTCTTGAGTCGATATATGTCGATCTGAGCACAGCTGGGCCACGTATATACAGCATGGGGGTAGCTGTGATACCAGCCAGCTGCAACCCACGGCTATATAAGACCACAGGCGATGTTCTTGAGTCGATATATGTCGATCTGAGCACAGCTGGGCCCCGTATATGCAGCATGGGGGTAGCTCTGATACCAGCCAGATGCAACCCACGGCCATGTAGGACCTACAGTGGATATATGTCGATGTGAGCACAGCTGGGCGCCGTATATACAGCATGGGGGTAGCTCTAATACCAGCCAGATGCAACCCACGGCCATATAGGACCTACAGGCGATGCTCTTGAGTCGATATATGTCGATCTGAGCACAGCTGGGCCACGTATATATAGCATGGGGGTAGCTGTGATACCAGCCAGCTGCAACCTACGGCTATATAGGACCTACAGGCGATGTTCTTGAGTCGATATATGTCGATCTGAGCACAGCTGGGCCCCGTATATGCAGCATGGGGGTAGCTCTGATACCAGCCAGATGCAACCCACGGCCATATAGGACCTACAGGCGATGCTCTTGAGTCGATATATGTCGATCTGAGCACAGCTGGGCCACGTATATACAGCATGGGGGTATCTGTGATACCTGCCAGCTGCAACCCACGGCTATATAGGACCTACAGGCGATGTTCTTGAGTCGATATATGTCGATCTGAGCACAGCTGGGCCCCGTATATGCAGCATGGGGGTAGCTCTGATACCAGCCGGATGCAACCCACGGCCATATAGGACCTACAGTGGATATATGTCGATCTGAGCACAGCTGGGCGCCGTATATACAGCTTGGGGGTAGCTCTAATACCAGCCAGATGCAACCCACGGCCATATAAGACCTACAGGCGATGCTCTTGAGTCGATATATGTCGATCTGAGCACAGCTGGGCCACGTATATACAGCATGGGGGTGGCTGTGATACAAGCCAGCTGCAACCAACGGTTATATAGGACCTACAGGCGATGTTCTTGAGTCGATATATGTCGATCTGAGCACAGCTAGGCCCCGTATATACAGCATGGGGGTAGCTCTGATACCAGCCAGATGCAACCCACGACCATATAGGACCTACAGGCGATGCTCTTGAGTCGATATATGTCGATCTGAGCACAGCTGGGCCCCGTATATGCAGCATGGGGGTAGCTCTGATACCAGCCAGATGGAACCCACGGCCATATAGGACCTACAGTGGATATATGTCGATGTGAGCACAGCTGGGCGCCGTATATACAGCATGGGAATAGCTCTGATACCAGCCAGATGCAACCCACGGCCATATATGACCTACAGGCGATGCTCTTGAGTCGATATATGTCGATCTGAGCACAGCTGGGCCACGTATATACAGCATGGGGGTAGCTGTGATACCAGCCAGCTGCAAGCCACAGCCATATAGGACCTACAGTGGATATATGTCGATGGTAGCACAGCTGGGCGCCGTATATACAGCATGGGGGTAGCTCTGATACCAGCCAGATGCAACCCACGGCCATATAGGACCTACAGGCGATGCTCTTGAGTCGATATATGTCGATCTGAGCACAGCTGGGCCACGTATATACAGCATGGGGGTAGCTGTGATACCAGCCAGCTGCAACCCACGGCTATATAGGACCTACAGGCGATGTTCTTGAGTCGATATATGTCGATCTGAGCACAGCTGGGCCCCGTATATGCAGCATGGGGGTAGCTCTGATACCAGCCGGATGCAACCCACGGCCATATAGGACCTACAGTGGATATATGTCGATCTGAGCACAGCTGGGCGCCGTATATACAGCTTGGGGGTAGCTCTAATACCAGCCAGATGCAACCCACGGCCATATAGGACCTACAGGCGATGTTCTTGAGTCTATATATGTCGATCTGAGCACAGCTGGGCCACGTATATACAGCATGGGGGTGGCTGTGATACAAGCCAGCTGCAACCCACGGCTATATAGGACCTACAGGCGATGTTCTTGAGTCGATATATATCGATCTGAGCACAGCTGGGCCCCGTATATACAGCATGGGGGTAGCTCTGATACCAGCCAGATGCAACCCACGGCCATATAGGACCTACAGGAGATGCTCTTGTGTCGATATATGTCGATCTGAGCACAGCTGGGCCACGTATATACAGCATGGGGGTAGCTGTGATACCAGCCAGCTGCAACCCACGGCTATATAGGACCACAGGCGATGTTCTTGAGTCGATATATGTCGATCTGAGCACAGCTGGGCCCCGTATATGCAGCATGGGGGTAGCTCTGATACCAGCCAGATGCAACCCACGGCCATATAGGACCTACAGTGGATATATGTCGATGTGAGCACAGCTGGGCGCCGTATATACAGCATGGGAGTAGCTCTCATACCAGCCAGTTGCAACCCACGGCCATATAGGACCTACAGGCGATGCTCTTAAGTCGATATATGTCGATCTGAGCACAGCTGGGCCGCGTATATACAGCATGGGGGTAGCTGTGATACCAGCCAGCTGCAACCCACGGCTATATAGGACCTACAGGCGATGTTTTTGAGTCGATATATGTCGATCTGAGCACAGCTGGGCCCCGTATATGCAACATGGGGGTAGCTCTGATACCAGCCAGATGCAACCCACGGCCATATAGGACCCACAGTGGATATATGTCGATCTGAGCACGGCTGGGCGCCGTATATACAGCATGGGGGTAGCTCTAATACCAGTCAGATGCAACCCACGGCCATATAGGACCTACAGGCGATGTTCTTGAGTCGATATATGTCGATCTGAGCACAGCTGGGCCACGTATATACAGCATGGGGCTGGCTGTGATACAAGCCAGCTGCAACCCACGGCTATATAGGACCTACAGGCGATGTTCTTGAGTGGATATATGTCGATCTGAGCACAGCTGGGCCCCGTATATACAGCATGGGGGTAGCTCTGATAACAGCCAGATGCAACCCACTGCCATATAGGACCTACAGGCGATTCTCTTGAGTCGATATATGTCGATCTGAGCACAGCTGGGCCACGTATATACAGCATGGTGGTAGCTGTGATACCAGCCAGCTGCAACCCACGGCTATATAGGACCTACAGGCGATGTTCTTGAGTCGATATATGTTGATCTGAGTACAGCTGGGCCCCGTATATGCAGCATGGGGGTAGCTCTGATACCAGCCAGATGCAACCCACGGCCATATAGGACCTACAGTGGATATATGTCGATGTGAGCATAGCTGGGCGCCGTATATACAGCATGGGGGTAGCTCTAATACCAGCCAGATGCAACCGACGGCCATATAGGTCCTACAGGCGATGTTCTTGAGTCGATATATGTCGATCTGAGCACAGCTGGGCCACGTATATACAGCATGGGGGTAGCTGTGATACCAGCCAGTTGCAACCCACGGCTATATAGGACCACAGGCGATGTTCTTGAGTCGATATATGTCGATCTGAGCACAGCTGGGCCACGTATATACAGCATGGGGGTAGTTGTGATAGCAGCCAGCTGCAACCCACGGCCATATAGGACCTACAGTGGATATATGTCGATGTGAGCACAGCTGGGCGCCGTATATACAGCATGGGGGTAGCTCTGATACCAGCCAGATGCAACCCACGGCCATATAGGACCTACAGTGGATATATGTCGATGTGAGCACAGCTGGGCGCCGTATATACAGCATGGGGGTAGCTCTAATACCAGCCAGATGCAACCCACGGCCATATAGGACCTACAGGCGATGTTCTTGAGTCGATATATGTCGATCTGAGCACAGCTGGGCCACGTATATACAGCATGGGGGTAGCTGTGATACCAGCCAGCTACAACCCACGGCTATATAGGACCACAGGCGATGTTCTTGAGTCGATATATGTCGATCTGAGCACAGCTGGGCCCCGTATATGCAGCATGGGGGTAGCTCTGATACCAGCCAGATGCAACCCACGGCCATATAGGACCTACAGTGGATATATGTCGATGTGAGCACAGCTGGGCGCCGTATATACAGCACGGGGGTAGCTCTGACACCAGCCAGATGCAACCCACGGCCATATAGGACCTACAGGCGATGCTCTTGAGTCGATATATGTCGATCTGAGCACAGCTAGGCCACGTATATACAGCATGGGGGTAGCTGTGATACCAGCCAGCTGCAACCCACGGCTATATAGGACCTACAGGCGATGTTCTTGAGTCGATATATGTCTATCTGAGCACAGCTGGGCCCCGTATATGCAGCATGGGGGTAGCTCTGATACCAGCCAGATGCAACCCACGGCCATATAGGACCTACAGTGGATATATGTCGATGTGAGCACAGCTGGGCGCCGTATATACAGCACGGGGGTAGCTCTGACACCAGCCAGATGCAACCCACGGCCATATAGGACATACAGGCGATGTTCTTGAGTCGATATATGTCGATCTGAGCACAGCTGGGCCACGTATATACAGCATGGGGGTGGCTGTGATACAAGCCACCTGCAACCAACGGCTATATAGGACCTACAGGCGATGTTCTTGAGTCGATATATGTCGATC
Source organism: Lordithon lunulatus (assembly GCA_963942505.1). Classification (NCBI taxonomy): domain Eukaryota; kingdom Metazoa; phylum Arthropoda; class Insecta; order Coleoptera; family Staphylinidae; genus Lordithon; species Lordithon lunulatus. The sequence goes on along the minus strand of OZ012670.1, from coordinate 31,558,028 downwards.
TGAGCACAGCTAGGCCCCGTATATACAGCATGGGGGTAGCTCTGATACCAGCCAGATGCAACCCACGACCATATAGGACCTACAGGCGATGCTCTTGAGTCGATATATGTCGATCTGAGCACAGCTGGGCCCCGTATATGCAGCATGGGGGTAGCTCTGATACCAGCCAGATGCAACCCACGGCCATATAGGACCTACAGTGGATATATGTCGATGTGAGCACAGCTGGGCGCCGTATATACAGCATGGGAATAGCTCTGATACCAGCCAGATGCAACCCACGGCCATATAGGACCTACAGGCGATGCTCTTGAGTCGATATATGTCGATCTGAGCACAGCTGGGCCACGTATATACAGCATGGGGGTAGCTGTGGTACCAGCCAGCTGCAAGCCACAGCCATATAGGACCTACAGTGGATATATGTCGATGTGAGTACAGCTGGGCGCCGTATATACAGCATGGGGGTAGCTCTGATACCAGCCAGATGCAACCCACGGCCATATAGGACCTACAGGCGATGCTCTTGAGTCGATATATGTCGATCTGAGCACAGCTGGGCCCCGTATATGCAGCATGGGGGTAGCTCTGATACCAGCCGGATGCAACCCACGGCCATATAGGACCTACAGTGGATATATGTCGATCTGAGCACAGCTGGGCGCCGTATATACAGCTTGGGGGTAGCTCTAATACCAGCCAGATGCAACCCACGGCCATATAGGACCTACAGGCGATGTTCTTGAGTCTATATATGTCGATCTGAGCACAGCTGGGCCACGTATATACAGCATGGGGGTGGCTGTGATACAAGCCAGCTGCAACCCACGGCTATATAGGACCTACAGGCGATGTTCTTGAGTCGATATATATCGATCTGAGCACAGCTGGGCCCCGTATATACAGCATGGGGGTAGCTCTGATACCAGCCAGATGCAACCCACGGCTATTTAGGACCACAGGCGATGTTCTTGAGTCGATATATGTCGATCTGAGCACAGCTGGGCCCCCAATATGCAGCATGGGGGGCTCTGATACCAGCCAGATGCAACCCACGGCCTTATAGGACCTACAGTGGATATATGTCGATGTGAGCACAGCTGGGCGCCGTATATACAGCATGGGGGTAGCTCTCATACCAGCCAGTTGCAACCCACGGCCATATAGGACCTACAGGCGATGCTCTTGAGTCGATATATGTCGATCTGAGCACAGCTGGGCCGCGTATATACAGCATGGGGGTAGCTGTGATACCAGCCAGCTGCAACCCACGGCTATATAGGACCTACAGGCGATGTTCTTGAGTCGATATATGTCGATCTGAGCACAGCTGGGCCCCGTATATGCAGCATGGGGGTAGCTCTGATACCAGCCAGATGCAACCCACGGTCATATAGGACCTACAGTGGATATATGTCGACCTGAGCACTGCTGGGCGCCGTATATACAGCATGGGGGTAGCTCTAATACCAGTCAGATGCAACCCACGGCCATATAGGACCTACAGGCGATGTTCTTGAGTCGATATATGTCGATCTGAGCACAGCTGGGCCACGTATATACAGCATGGGGGTGGCTGTGATACAAGCCAGCTGCAACCCACGGCTATATAGGACCTACAGGCGATGTTCTTGAGTCGATATATGTCGATCTGAGCACAGCTGGGCCCCGTATATACAGCATGGGGGTAGCTCTGATACCAGCCAGATGCAACCCACGGCCATATAGGACCTACAGGCGAGGCTCTAGAGTCGATATATGTCGATCTGAGCACAGTTGGGCCACGTATATACAGCATGGGGGTAGCTGTGATACCAGCCAGCTGCAACCCACGGCTATATAGGACCTACAGCCGATGTTCTTGAGTCTATATATGTCGATCTGAGCACAGCTGGGCCCCGTATATGCAGCATGGGGGTAGCTCTGATACCAGCCAGATGCAACCCACGGCCATGTAGGACCTACAGTGGATATATGTCGATCTGAGCACAGCTGGGCGCCGTATATACAGCATGGGGGTAGCTCTAATACCAGCCAGATGCAACCCACGGCCATATAGGACCTTCAGGCGATGTTCTTGAGTCGATATATGTCGATCTGAGCACAGCTGGGCCACGTATATACAGCATGGGGGTGGCTGTGATACAAGCCAGCTGCAACCCACGGCTATATAGGACCTACAGGCGATGTTCTTGAGTCGATATATGTCGATCTGAGCACAGCTGGGCCCCGTATATACAGCATGGGGGTAGCTCTGATACCAGCCAGATGCAACCCACGGCCATATAGGACCTACAGGCGATTCTCTTGAGTCGATATATGTCTATCTGAGCACAGCTGGGCCACGTATATACAGCATGGGGGTAGCTGTGATACCAGCCAGCTGCAACCCACGGCTATATAGGACCTACAGGCGATGTTCTTGAGTGGATATATGTCGATCTGAGCACAGCTGGGCCCCGTATATGCAGCATGGGGGTAGCTCTGATACCAGCCAGATGCAACCCACGGCCATATAGGACCTACAGTGGATATATGTCGATCTGAGCACAGCTGGGCGCCGTATATACAGCTTGGGGGTAGCTCTAATACCAGCCAGATGCAACCCACGGCCATATAGGACCTACAGGCGATGTTCTTGAGTCTATATATGTCGATCTGAGCACAGCTGGGCCACGTATATACAGCATGGGGGTGGCTGTGATACAAGCCAGCTGCAACCCACGGCTATATAGGACCTACAGGCGATGCTCTTGAGTCGATATATGTCGATCTGAGCACAGCTGGGCCACGTATATACAGCATGGGGGTAGCTGTGATACCAGCCAGCTGCAACCCACGGCTATATAGGACCTACAGGCGATGTTCTTGAGTCGATATATGTCGATCTGAGCACAGCTGGGCCCCGTATATGCAGCATGGGGGTAGCTCTGATACCAGCCGGATGCAACCCACGGCCATATAGGACCTATAGTGGATATATGTCGATGTGAGCACAGCTGGGCGCCGTATATACAGCATGGGGGTAGCTCTAATACCAGCCAGATGCAACCCACGGCCATATAGGACTTACAGGCGATGTTCTTGAGTCGATATATGTCGATCTGAGCACAGCTCGGCCGCGTATATACAGCATTGGGGTAGCTGTGATACCAGCCAGCTGCAACCCACGGCTATATAGGACCACAGGCGATGTTCTTGAGTCGATATATGTCGATCTGAGCACAGCTGGGCCCCGTATATGCAGCATGGGGGTAGCTCTGATACCAGCCAGATGAAACCTACGGCCATATAGGACCTACAGTGGATATATGTCGATGTGAGCACAGCTGGGCGCCGTATATACAGCATGGGGGTAGCTCTGATACCAGCCAGATGCAACCCACGGCCATATAGGACCTACAGGCGATGCTCTTGAGTCGATATATGTCGATCTGAGCACAGCTGGGCCACGTATATACAGCATGGGGGTAGCTGTGATACCAGCCAGCTGCAACCCACGGCTATATAGGACCTACAGGCGATGTTCTTGAGTCGATATATGTCGATCTGAGCACAGCTGGGCCCCGTATATGCAGCATGGGGGTAGCTCTGATACCAGCCAGATGCAACCCACGGCCATATAGGACCTACAGTGGATATATGTCGATCTGAGCACAGCTGGGCGCCGTATATACAGCATGGGGGTAGCTCTAATACCAGCCTGATGCAACCCACGGCCATATAGGACCTACAGGCGATGTTCTTGAGTCGATATATGTCGATCTGAGCACAGCTGGGCCACGTATATACAGCATGGGGGTAGCTGTGATACCAGCCAGCTGCAACCCACGGCTATTTAGGACCACAGGCGATGTTCTTGAGTCGATATATGTCGATCTGAGCACAGCTGGGCCCCGTATATGCAGCATGGGGGTAGCTCTGATACCAGCCAGATGCAACCCACGGCCATATAGGACCTACAGTGGATATATGTCGATGTGAGCACAGCTGGGCGCCGTATATACAGCATGGGAGTAGCTCTCATACCAGCCAGTTGCAACCCACGGCCATATAGGACCTACAGGCGATGCTCTTAAGTCGATATATGTCGATCTGAGCACAGCTGGGCCGCGTATATACAGCATGGGGGTAGCTGTGATACCAGCCAGCTGCAACCCACGGCTATATAGGACCTACAGGCGATGTTTTTGAGTCGATATATGTCGATCTGAGCACAGCTGGGCCCTGTATATGCAACATGGGGGTAGCTCTGATACCAGCCAGATGCAACCCACGGCCATATAGGACCCACAGTGGATATATGTCGATCTGAGCACGGCTGGGCGCCGTATATACAGCATGGGGGTAGCTCTAATACCAGTCAGATGCAACCCACGGCCATATAGGACCTACAGGCGATGTTCTTGAGTCGATATATGTCGATCTGAGCACAGCTGGGCCACGTATATACAGCATGGGGCTGGCTGTGATACAAGCCAGCTGCAACCCACGGCTATATAGGACCTACAGGCGATGTTCTTGAGTCGATATATGTCGATCTGAGCACAGCTGGGCCCCGTATATACAGCATGGGGGTAGCTCTGATAACAGCCAGATGCAACCCACGGCCATATAGGACCTACAGGCGATTCTCTTGAGTCGATATATGTCGATCTGAGCACAGCTGGGCCACGTATATACAGCATGGGGGTAGCTGTGATACCAGCCAGCTGCAACCCACGGCTATATAGGACCTACAGGCGATGTTCTTGAGTCGATATATGTTGATCTGAGTACAGCTGGGCCCCGTATATGCAGCATGGGGGTAGCTCTAATACCAGCCAGATGCAACCGACGGCCATATAGGTCCTACAGGCGATGTTCTTGAGTCGATATATGTCGATCTGAGCACAGCTGGGCCACGTATATACAGCATGGGGGTAGCTGTGATACCAGCCAGCTGCAACCCACGGCTATATAGGACCACAGGCGATGTTCTTGAGTCGATATATGTCGATCTGAGCACAGCTGGGCCACGTATATACAGCATGGGGGTAGTTGTGATAGCAGCCAGCTGCAACCCACGGCCATATAGGACCTACAGTGGATATATGTCGATGTGAGCACAGCTGGGCGCCGTATATACAGCATGGGGGTAGCTCTGATACCAGCCAGATGCAACCCACGGCCATATAGGACCTACAGGCGATGCTCTTGAGTCGATATATGTCGATCTGAGCACAGCTGGGCCGCGTATATACAGCATGGGGGTAGCTGTAATACCAGCCAGCTGCAACCCACTGCTATATAGGACCTACAGGCGATGTTCTTGAGTCGATATATGTCGATCTGAGCACAGCTGGGCCCCGTATATACAGCATGGGGGTAGCTCTGATAACAGCCAGATGCAACCCACGGCCATATAGGACCTACAGGCGATTCTCTTGAGTCGATATATGTCGATCTGAGCACAGCTGGGCCACGTATATACAGCATGGGGGTAGCTGTGATACCAGCCAGCTGCAACCCACGGCTATATGGGACCTACAGGCGATGTTCTTGAGTCGATATATGTCTATCTGAGCAGAGCTGGGCCCCGTATATGCAGCATTGGGGTAGCTCTGATACCAGCCAGATGCAACCTACGGCCATATAGGACCTACAGTGGATATATGTCGATGTGAGCACAGCTGGGCGCCGTATATACAGCATGGGGGTAGCTCTAATACCAGCCAGATGCAACCCACGGCCATATAGGTCCTACAGGCGATGTTCTTGAGTCGATATATGTCGATCTGAGCACAGCTGGGCCACGTATATACAGCATGGGGGTAGCTGTGATACCAGCCAGCTGCAACCCACGGCTATATAGGACCACAGGCATTGTTCTTGAGTCGATATATGTCGATCTGACCACAGCTGGGCCACGTATATACAGCATGGGGGTGGTTGTGATACCAGCCAGCTGCAACCCACGGCTATATAGGACCGCAGCCGATGTTCTTGAGTCGATATATGTCGATCTAAGCACAGCTGGGCCCCGTATATGCAGCATGGGGGTAGCTCTGATACCAGCCAGATGCAACCCACGGCCATATAGGAACTACAGTGGATATATGTCGATGTGAGCACAGCTGGGCGCCGTATATACAGCATGGGGGTAGCTCTGATACCAGCCAGATGCAACCCACGGCCATATAGGACCTACAGGCGATGTTCTTGGGTCGATATATGTCGATCTGAGCACAGCTGGGCCACGTATATACAGCATGGGGGTAGCTGTGATACCAGCCAGCTACAACCCACGGCTATATAGGACCACAGGCGATGTTCTTGAGTTGATATATGTCGATCTGAGCACAGCTGGGCCCCGTATATGCAGCATGGGGGTAGCTCTGATACCAGCCAGATGCAACCCACGGCCATATAGGACCTACAGTGGATATATGTCGATGTGAGCACAGCTGGGCGCCGTATATACAGCATGGGGGTAGCTCTGATACCAGCCAGATGCAACCCACGGCCATATAGGACCTACAGGCGATGCTCTTGAGTCGATATATGTCGATCTGAGCACAGCTGGGCCACGTATATACAGCATGGGGGTGGCTGTGGTACAAGCCAGCTGCAACCCACGGCTATATAGGACCTACAGGCGATGTTCTTGAGTCGATATATGTCGATCTGAGCACAGCTGGGCCCCGTATATACAGCATGGGGGTAGCTCTGATACCAGCCAGATGCAAGCAACCCACGGCCATATAGGACCTACAGGCGATGCTCTTGAGTCGATATATGTCGATCTGAGCACAGCTGGGCCACGTATATACAGCATGGGGGTAGCTGTGATACCAGCCAGCTGCAACCCACGGCTATATAGGACCTACAGGCGATGTTCTTGAGTCGATATATGTCGATCTGAGCACAGCTGGGCCCCGTATATGCAGCATGGGGGTAGCTCTGATACCAGCCAGATGCAACCCACGGCCATATAGGATCTACAGTGGATATATGTCGATCTGAGCATAGCTGGGCGCCGTATATACAGCATGGGGGTAGCTCTAATACCAGCTAGATGCAACCCACGGCCATATAGGACCTACAGGCGATGTTCTTGAGTCGATATATGTCGATCTGAGCACAGCTGGGCCACGTATATACAGCATGGGGGTGGCTGTGATACAAGCCAGCTGCAACCCACGGCTATATAGGACCTACAGGCGATGTTCTTGAGTCGATATATGTCGATCTGAGCACAGCTGGGCCCCGTATATACAGCATGGGGGTAGCTCTGATACCAGCCAGATGCACCCCACGACCATAGAGGACCTACAGGCGATGCTCTTGAGTCGATATATGTCGATCTGAGCACAGCTGGGCCACGTATATACAGCATGGGGGTAGCTGTGATACCAGCCAGCTGCAACCCACGGCTGTATAGGACCTACAGGCGATGTTCTTGAGTCGATATATGTCGATCTGAGCACAGCTGGGCCCCGTATATGCAGCATGGGGGTAGCTCTGATACCAGCCAGATGCAACCCACGGCCATATAGGACATACAGTGGATATATGTCGATGTGAGCACAGCTGGGCGCCGTATATACAGCATGGGGGTAGCTCTAATACCAGCCAGATGCAACCCACGGCCATATAGGACCTACAGGCGATGTTCATGAGTCGATATATGTCGATCTGAGCACAGCTGGGCCACGTATATACAGCATGGGGGTAGCTGTGATACCAGCCAGCTGCAACCCACGGCTATATAGGACCACAGGCGATGTTCTTGAGTCGATATATGTCGATCTGAGCACAGCTGGGCCCCGTATATTCAGCATGGGGGTAGCTCTGATACCAGCCAGATGCAACCCACGGCCATATAGGACCTACAGTGGATATATGTCGATGTGAGCACACCCGGGCGCCGTATATACAGCATGGGGGTAGCTCTGATACCAGCCAGATGCAACCCACGGCCATATAGGACCTACAGACGATGCTCTTGAGTCGATATATGTCGATCTGAGCACAGCTGGGCCACGTATATGCAGCATGGGGGTAGCTCTGATACCAGCCAGATGCAATCCACGGCCATATAGGACCTACAGTGGATATATGTCGATCTAAACACAGCTGGGCGCCGTATATACAGCATGGGGGTAGCTCTAATACCAGCCAGCTGCAACCCACGGCTATATAGGACCTACAGGCGATGTTCTTGAGTCGATATATGTCGATCTGAGCACAGCTGGGCCCCGTATATACAGCATGGGGGTAGCTCTGATACCAGCCAGATGCAACCCACGGCCATATAGGACCTACAGGCGATGCTCTAGAGTCGATATATGTCGATCTGAGCACAGCTGGGCCCCGTATATACAGCATGGGGGTAGCTCTGATAACAGCCAGATGCAACCCACGGCCATATAGGACCTACAGGCGATTCTCTTGAGTCGATATATGTCGATCTGAGCACAGCTGGGCCACGTATATACAGCATGGGGGTAGCTGTCATACCAGCCAGCTGCAACCCACGGCTATATAGGACCTACAGGCGATGTTCTTGAGTCGATATATGTTGATCTGAGTACAGCTGGGCCCCGTATATGCAGCATGGGGGTAGCTCTAATACCAGCCAGATGCAACCGACGGCCATATAGGTCCTACAGGCGATGTTCTTGAGTCGATATATGTCGATCTGAGCACAGCTGGGCCACGTATATACAGCATGGGGGTAGCTGTGATACCAGCCAGCTGCAACCCACGGCTATATAGGACCACAGGCGATGTTCTTGAGTCGATATATGTCGATCTGAGCACAGCTGGGCCACGTATATACAGCATGGGGGTAGTTGTGATAGCAGCCAGCTGCAACCCACGGCCATATAGGACCTACAGTGGATATATGTCGATGTGAGCACAGCTGGGCGCCGTATATACAGCATGGGGGTAGCTCTAATACCAGCCAGATGCAACCCACGGCCATATAGGACCTACAGGCGATGCTCTTGAGTCGATATATGTCGATCTGAGCACAGCTGGGCCACGTATATATAGCATGGGGGTAGCTGTGATACCAGCCAGCTGCAACCTACGGCTATATAGGACCTACAGGCGATGTTCTTGAGTCGATATATGTCGATCTGAGCACAGCTGGGCCCCGTATATGCAGCATGGGGGTAGCTCTGATACCAGCCAGATGCAACCCACGGCCATATAGGACCTACAGGCGATGCTCTTGAGTCGATATATGTCGATCTGAGCACAGCTGGGCCACGTATATACAGCATGGGGGTATCTGTGATACCTGCCAGCTGCAACCCACGGCTATATAGGACCTACAGGCGATGTTCTTGAGTCGATATATGTCGATCTGAGCACAGCTGGGCCCCGTATATGCAGCATGGGGGTAGCTCTGATACCAGCCGGATGCAACCCACGGCCATATAGGACCTACAGTGGATATATGTAGATCTGAGCACAGCTGGGCGCCGTATATACAGCTTGGGGGTAGCTCTAATACCAGCCAGATGCAACCCACGGCCATATAGGACCTACAGGCGATGCTCTTGAGTCGATATATGTCGATCTGAGCACAGCTGGGCCACGTATATACAGCATGGGGGTGGCTGTGATACAAGCCAGCTGCAACCAACGGTTATATAGGACCTACAGGCGATGTTCTTGAGTCGATATATGTCGATCTGAGCACAGCTAGGCCCCGTATATACAGCATGGGGGTAGCTCTGATACCAGCCAGATGCAACCCACGACCATATAGGACCTACAGGCGATGCTCTTGAGTCGATATATGTCGATCTGAGCACAGCTGGGCCCCGTATATGCAGCATGGGGGTAGCTCTGATACCAGCCAGATGGAACCCACGGCCATATAGGACCTACAGTGGATATATGTCGATGTGAGCACAGCTGGGCGCCGTATATACAGCATGGGAATAGCTCTGATACCAGCCAGATGCAACCCACGGCCATATAGGAGCTACAGGCGATGCTCTTGAGTCGATATATGTCGATCTGAGCACAGCTGGGCCACGTATATACAGCATGGGGGTAGCTGTGATACCAGCCAGCTGCAAGCCACAGCCATATAGGACCTACAGTGGATATATGTCGATGGTAGCACAGCTGGGCGCCGTATATACAGCATGGGGGTAGCTCTGATACCAGCCAGATGCAACCCACGGCCATATAGGACCTACAGGCGATGCTCTTGAGTCGATATATGTCGATCTGAGCACAGCTGGGCCACGTATATACAGCATGGGGGTAGCTGTGATACCAGCCAGCTGCAACCCACGGCTATATAGGACCTACAGGCGATGTTCTTGAGTCGATATATGTCGATCTGAGCACAGCTGGGCCCCGTATATGCAGCATGGGGGTAGCTCTGATACCAGCCAGATGAAACCTACGGCCATATAGGACCTACAGTGGATATATGTCGATGTGAGCACAGCTGGGCGCCGTATATACAGCTTGGGGGTAGCTCTAATACCAGCCAGATGCAACCCACGGCCATATAGGACCTACAGGCGATGCTCTTGAGTCGATATATGTCGATCTGAGCACAGCTGGGCCACGTATATACAGCATGGGGGTAGCTGTGATACCAGCCAGCTGCAACCCACGGCTATTTAGGACCACAGGCGATGTTCTTGAGTCGATATATGTCGATCTGAGCACAGCTGGGCCCCGTATATGCAGCATGGGGGTAGCTCTGATACCAGCCAGATGCAACCCACGGCCATATAGGACCTACAGTGGATATATGTCGATGTGAGCACAGCTGGGCGCCGTATATACAGCATGGGAGTAGCTCTCATACCAGCCAGTTGCAACCCACGGCCATATAGGACCTACAGGCGATGCTCTTAAGTCGATATATGTCGATCTGAGCACAGCTGGGCCGCGTATATACAGCATGGGGGTAGCTGTGATACCAGCCAGCTGCAACCCACGGCTATATAGGACCTACAGGCGATGTTTTTGAGTCGATATATGTCGATCTGAGCACAGCTGGGCCCCGTATATGCAACATGGGGGTAGCTCTGATACCAGCCAGATGCAACCCACGGCCATATAGGACCCACAGTGGATATATGTCGATCTGAGCACGGCTGGGCGCCGTATATACAGCATGGGGGTAGCTCTAATACCAGTCAGATGCAACCCACGGCCATATAGGACCTACAGGCGATGTTCTTGAGTCGATATATGTCGATCTGAGCACAGCTGGGCCACGTATATACAGCATGGGGCTGGCTGTGATACAAGCCAGCTGCAACCCACGGCTATATAGGACCTACAGGCGATGTTCTTGAGTCGATATATGTCGATCTGAGCACAGCTGGGCCCCGTATATACAGCATGGGGGTAGCTCTGATAACAGCCAGATGCAACCCACGGCCATATAGGACCTACAGGCGATTCTCTTGAGTCGATATATGTCGATCTGAGCACAGCTGGGCCACGTATATACAGCATGGGGGTAGCTGTGATACCAGCCAGCTGCAACCCACGGCTATATAGGACCTACAGGCGATGTTCTTGAGTCGATATATGTTGATCTGAGTACAGCTGGGCCCCGTATATGCAGCATGGGGGTAGCTCTAATACCAGCCAGATGCAACCGACGGCCATATAGGTCCTACAGGCGATGTTCTTGAGTCGATATATGTCGATCTGAGCACAGCTGGGCCACGTATATACAGCATGGGGGTAGCTGTGATACCAGCCAGCTGCAACCCACGGCTATATAGGACCACAGGCGATGTTCTTGAGTCGATATATGTCGATCTGAGCACAGCTGGGCCACGTATATACAGCATGGGGGTAGTTGTGATAGCAGCCAGCTGCAACCCACGGCCATATAGGACCTACAGTGGATATATGTCGATGTGAGCACAGCTGGGCGCCGTATATACAGCATGGGGGTAGCTCTGATACCAGCCAGATGCAACCCACGGCCATATAGGACCTACAGGCGATGCTCTTGAGTCGATATATGTCGATCTGAGCACAGCTGGGCCGCGTATATACAGCATGGGGGTAGCTGTAATACCAGCCAGCTGCAACCCACTGCTATATAGGACCTACAGGCGATGTTCTTGAGTCGATATATGTCGATCTGAGCACAGCTGGGCCCCGTATATACAGCATGGGGGTAGCTCTGATAACAGCCAGATGCAACCCACGGCCATATAGGACCTACAGGCGATTCTCTTGAGTCGATATATGTCGATCTGAGCACAGCTGGGCCACGTATATACAGCATGGGGGTAGCTGTGATACCAGCCAGCTGCAACCCACGGCTATATGGGACCTACAGGCGATGTTCTTGAGTCGATATATGTCTATCTGAGCAGAGCTGGGCCCCGTATATGCAGCATTGGGGTAGCTCTGATACCAGCCAGATGCAACCTACGGCCATATAGGACCTACAGTGGATATATGTCGATGTGAGCACAGCTGGGCGCCGTATATACAGCATGGGGGTAGCTCTAATACCAGCCAGATGCAACCCACGGCCATATAGGTCCTACAGGCGATGTTCTTGAGTCGATATATGTCGATCTGAGCACAGCTGGGCCACGTATATACAGCATGGGGGTAGCTGTGATACCAGCCAGCTGCAACCCACGGCTATATAGGACCACAGGCATTGTTCTTGAGTCGATATATGTCGATCTGACCACAGCTGGGCCACGTATATACAGCATGGGGGTAGTTGTGATACCAGCCAGCTGCAACCCACGGCTATATAGGACCGCAGCCGATGTTCTTGAGTCGATATATGTCGATCTAAGCACAGCTGGGCCCCGTATATGCAGCATGGGGGTAGCTCTGATACCAGCCAGATGCAACCCACGGCCATATAGGAACTACAGTGGATATATGTCGATGTGAGCACAGCTGGGCGCCGTATATACAGCATGGGGGTAGCTCTGATACCAGCCAGATGCAACCCACGGCCATATAGGACCTACAGGCGATGTTCTTGAGTCGATATATGTCGATCTGAGCACAGCTGGGCCACGTATATACAGCATGGGGGTAGCTGTGATACCAGCCAGCTACAACCCACGGCTATATAGGACCACAGGCGATGTTCTTGAGTTGATATATGTCGATCTGAGCACAGCTGGGCCCCGTATATGCAGCATGGGGGTAGCTCTGATACCAGCCAGATGCAACCCACGGCCATATAGGACCTACAGTGGATATATGTCGATGTGAGCACAGCTGGGCGCCGTATATACAGCATGGGGGTAGCTCTGATACCAGCCAGATGCAACCCACGGCCATATAGGACCTACAGGCGATGCTCTTGAGTCGATATATGTCGATCTGAGCACAGCTGGGCCACGTATATACAGCATGGGGGTGGCTGTGGTACAAGCCAGCTGCAACCCACGGCTATATAGGACCTACAGGCGATGTTCTTGAGTCGATATATGTCGATCTGAGCACAGCTGGGCCCCGTATATACAGCATGGGGGTAGCTCTGATACCAGCCAGATGCAAGCAACCCACGGCCATATAGGACCTACAGGCGATGCTCTTGAGTCGATATATGTCGATCTGAGCACAGCTGGGCCACGTATATACAGCATGGGGGTAGCTGTGATACCAGCCAGCTGCAACCCACGGCTATATAGGACCTACAGGCGATGTTCTTGAGTCGATATATGTCGATCTGAGCACAGCTGGGCCCCGTATATGCAGCATGGGGGTAGCTCTGATACCAGCCAGATGCAACCCACGGCCATATAGGATCTACAGTGGATATATGTCGATCTGAGCATAGCTGGGCGCCGTATATACAGCATGGGGGTAGCTCTAATACCAGCTAGATGCAACCCACGGCCATATAGGACCTACAGGCGATGTTCTTGAATCGATATATGTCGATCTGAGCACAGCTGGGCCACGTATATACAGCATGGGGGTGGCTGTGATACAAGCCAGCTGCAACCCACGGCTATATAGGACCTACAGGCGATGTTCTTGAGTCGATATATGTCGATCTGAGCACAGCTGGGCCCCGTATATACAGCATGGGGGTAGCTCTGATACCAGCCAGATGCACCCCACGACCATAGAGGACCTACAGGCGATGCTCTTGAGTCGATATATGTCGATCTGAGCACAGCTGGGCCACGTATATACAGCATGGGGGTAGCTGTGATACCAGCCAGCTGCAACCCACGGCTGTATAGGACCTACAGGCGATGTTCTTGAGTCGATATATGTCGATCTGAGCACAGCTGGGCCCCGTATATGCAGCATGGGGGTAGCTCTGATACCAGCCAGATGCAACCCACGGCCATATAGGACATACAGTGGATATATGTCGATGTGAGCACAGCTGGGCGCCGTATATACAGCATGGGGGTAGCTCTAATACCAGCCAGATGCAACCCACGGCCATATAGGACCTACAGGCGATGTTCATGAGTCGATATATGTCGATCTGAGCACAGTTGGGCCACGTATATACAGCATGGGGGTAGCTGTGATACCAGCCAGCTGCAACCCACGGCTATATAGGACCACAGGCGATGTTCTTGAGTCGATATATGTCGATCTGAGCACAGCTGGGCCCCGTATATTCAGCATGGGGGTAGCTCTGATACCAGCCAGATGCAACCCACGGCCATATAGGACCTACAGTGGATATATGTCGATGTGAGCACACCCGGGCGCCGTATATACAGCATGGGGGTAGCTCTGATACCAGCCAGATGCAACCCACGGCCATATAGGACCTACAGACGATGCTCTTGAGTCGATATATGTCGATCTGAGCACAGCTGGGCCACGTATATGCAGCATGGGGGTAGCTCTGATACCAGCCAGATGCAACCCACGGCCATATAGGACCTACAGTGGATATATGTCGATCTAAACACAGCTGGGCGCCGTATATACAGCATGGGGGTAGCTCTAATACCAGCCAGCTGCAACCCACGGCTATATAGGACCTACAGGCGATGTTCTTGAGTCGATATATGTCGATCTGAGCACAGCTGGGCCCCGTATATACAGCATGGGGGTAGCTCTGATACCAGCCAGATGCAACCCACGGCCATATAGGACCTACAGGCGATGCTCTAGAGTCGATATATGTCGATCTGAGCACAGCTGGGCCCCGTATATACAGCATGGGGGTAGCTCTGATACCAGCCAGATGCAACCCACGGCCATATAGGACCTACAGGCGATTCTCTTGAGTCGATATCTGTCTATCTGAGCACAGCTGGGCCACGTATATACAGCATGGGGGTAGCTCTGATACCAGCCAGATGCAACCCACGGCCATATAGGACCTACAGTGGATATATGTCGATGTGAGCACAGCTGGGCGCCGTATATACAGCATGGGGGTAGCTCTAATACCAGCCAGATGCAACCCACGGCCATATAGGACCTACAGGCGATGTTCTTGAGTCGATATATGTCGATCTGAGCACAGCTGGGCCACGTATATACAGCATGGGGGTAGCTGTGATACCAGCCAGCTGCAACCCACGGCTATATAAGACCACAGGCGATGTTCTTGAGTCGATATATGTCGATCTGAGCACAGCTGGGCCCCGTATATGCAGCATAAGGGTAGCTCTGATACCAGCCAGATGCAACCCACGGCCATATAGGACCTACCGTGGATATATGTCGATGTGAGCACAGCTGGGCGCCGTATATACAGCATGGGGGTAGCTCTGATACCAGCCAGATGCAACCCACGGCCATATAGGACCTACAGGCGATGCTCTTGAGTCGATATATGTCGATCTGAGCACAGCTGGGCCCCGTATATGCAGCATGGGGGTAGCTCTGATACCAGCCAGATGCAACCCACGGCTATATAGGACCTACAGGCGATGCTCTTGAGTCGATATATGTCGATCTGAGTACAGCTGGGCCACGTATATATAGCATGGGGGTAGCTGTGATACCAGCCAGCTGCAACTTACGGCTATATAGGACCTACAGGCGATGTTCTTGAGTCGATATATGTCGATCTGAGCACAGCTGGGCCCCGTATATGCAGCATGGGGGTAGCTCTGATACCAGCCAGATGCAACCCACGGCCATATAGGACCTACAGGCGATGCTCTTGAGTCGATATATGTCGATCTGAGCACAGCTGGGCCACGTATATACAGCATGGGGGTAGCTGTGATACCAGCCAGCTACAACCCACAACTATATAGGACCTACAGGCGATGTTCTTGAGTCGATATATGTCGATCTGAGCACAGCTGGGCCCCGTATATGCAGCATGGGGGTAGCTCTGATACCAGCCGGATGCAACCCACGGCCATATAGGACCTACAGTGGATATATGTCGATCTGAGCACAGCTGGGCGCCGTATATACAGCTTGGGGGTGGCTCTAATACCAGCCAGATGCAACCCACGGCCATATAGGACCTACAGGCGATGCTCTTGAGTCGATATATGTCGATCTGAGCACAGCTGGGCCACGTATATACAGCATGGGGGTGGCTGTGATACAAGCCAGCTGCAACCAACGGCTATATAGGACCTACAGGCGATGTTCTTGAGTCGATATATGTCGATCTGAGCACAGCTAGGCCCCGTATATACAGCATGGGGGTAGCTCTGATACCAGCCAGATGCAACCCACGACCATATAGGACCTACAGGCGATGCTCTTGAGTCGATATATGTCGATCTGAGCACAGCTGGGCCCCGTATATGCAGCATGGGGGTAGCTCTGATACCAGCCAGATGCAACCCACGGCCATATAGGACCTACAGTGGATATATGTTGATGTGAGCACAGCTGGGCGCCGTATATACAGCATGGGAATAGCTCTGATACCAGCCAGATGCAACCCACGGCCATATAGGACCTACAGGCGATGCTCTTGAGTCGATATATGTCGATCTGAGCACAGCTGGGCCACGTATATACAGCATGGGGGTAGCTGTGATACCAGCCAGCTGCAAGCCACAGCCATATAGGACCTACAGTGGATATATGTCGATGTGAGCACAGCTGGGCGCCGTATATACAGCATGGGGGTAGCTCTGATACCAGCCAGATGCAACCCACGGCCATATAGGACCTACAGGCGATGCTCTTGAGTCGATATATGTCGATCTGAGCACAGCTGGGCCACGTATATACAGCATGGGGGTAGCTGTGATACCAGCCAGCTGCAACCCACGGCTATATAGGACCTACAGGCGATGTTCTTGAGTCGATATATGTCGATCTGAGCACAGCTGGGCCCCGTATATGCAGCATGGGGGTAGCTCTGATACCAGCCGGATGCAACCCACGGCCATATAGGACCTACAGTGGATATATGTCGATCTGAGCACAACTGGGCGCCGTATATACAGCTTGGGGGTAGCTCTAATACCAGCCAGATGCAACCCACGGCCATATAGGACCTACAGGCGATGTTCTTGAGTCTATATATGTCGATCTGAGCACAGCTGGGCCACGTATATACAGCATGGGGGTGGCTGTGATACAAGCCAGCTGCAACCCACGGCTATATAGGACCTACAGGCGATGTTCTTGAATCGATATATATCGATCTGAGCACAGCTGGGCCCCGTATATACAGCATGGGGGTAGCTCTGATACCAGCCAGATGCAACCCACGGCCATATAGGACCTACAGGCGATGCTCTTGAGTGGATATATGTCGATCTGAGCACAGCTGGGCCACGTATATACAGCATGGGGGTAGCTGTAATACCAGCCAGCTGCAACCCACGGCTATATAGGACCTACAGGCGATGTTCTTGAGTCGATATATGTCGATCTAAGCACAGCTGGGCCCCGTATATGCAGCATGGGGGTAGCTCTGATACCAGCCAGATGCAACCTACGGCCATATAGGACCTACAGTGGATATATGTCGATGTGAGCACAGCTGGGCGCCGTATATACAGCATGGGGGTAGCTCTAATACCAGCCAGATGCAACCCACGGCCATATAGGACTTACAGGCGATGTTCTTAAGTCGATATATGTCGATCTGAGCACAGCTCGGCCGCGTATATACAGCATTGGGGTAGCTGTGATACCAGCCAGCTGCAACCCACGGCTATATAGGACCACAGGCGATGTTCTTGAGTCGATATATGTCAATCTGAGCACAGCTGGGCCACGTATATACAGCATGGGGGTAGCTGTGATACCAGCCAGCTGCAACCCACGGCTATATAGGACCTACAGGCGATGTTCTTGAGTCGATATATGTCGATCTGAGCACAGCTGGGCCCCGTATATGCAGCATGGGGGTAGCTCTGATACCAGCCAGATGCAACCCACGGCCATATAGGACCTACAGTGGATATATGTCGATCTGAGCACAGCTGGGCGCCGTATATACAGCATGGGGGTAGCTCTAATACCAGCCAGATGCAACCCACGGCCATATAGGACCTACAGGCGATGTTCTTGAGTCGATATATGTCGATCTGAGCACAGCTGGGCCACGTATATACAGCATGGGGGTAGCTGTGATACCAGCCAGCTGCAACCCACGGCTATTTAGGACCACAGGCGATGTTCTTGAGTCGATATATGTCGATCTGAGCACAGCTGGGCCCCGTATATGCAGCATGGGGGTAGCTCTGATACCAGCCAGATGCAACCCACGGCCATATAGGACCTACAGTGGATATATGTCGATGTGAGCACAGCTGTACGCCGTATATACAGCATGGGGGTAGCTCTCATACCAGCCAGTTGCAACCCACGGCCATATAGGACCTACAGGCGATGCTCTTGAGTCGATATATGTCGATCTGAGCACAGCTGGGCCGCGTATATACAGCATGGGGGTAGCTGTGATACCAGCCAGCTGCAACCCACGGCTATATAGGACCTACAGGCGATGTTTTTGAGTCGATATATGTCGATCTGAGCACAGCTGGGCCCCGTATATGCAGCATGGGGGTAGCACTGATACCAGCCAGATGCAACCCACGGCCATATAGGACCCACAGTGGATATATGTCGATCTGAGCACGGCTGGGCGCCGTATATACAGCATGGGGGTAGCTCTAATACCAGTCAGATGCAACCCACGGCCATATAGGACCTACAGGCGATGTTTTTGAGTCGATATATGTCGATCTGAGCACAGCTGGGCCCCGTATATACAGCATGGGGGTAGCTCTGATAACAGCCAGATGCAACCCACGGCCATATAGGACCTACAGGCGATTCTCTTGAGTCGATATATGTCGATCTGAACACAGCTGGGCCACGTATATACAGCATGGGGGTAGCTGTGATACCAGCCAGCTGCAACCCACGGCTATATAGGACCTACAGGCGATGTTCTTGAGTCGATATATGTCGATCTGAGTACAGCTGGGCCCCGTATATGCAGCATGGGGGTAGCTCTGATACCAGCCAGATGCAACCCACGGCCATATAGGACCTACAGTGGATATATGTCGATGTGAGCATAGCTGGGCGCCGTATATACAGCATGGGGGTAGCTCTAATACCAGCCAGATGCAACCCACGGCCATATAGGTCCTACAGGCGATGTTCTTGAGTCGATATATGTCGATCTGAGCACAGCTGGGCCACGTATATACAGCATGGGGGTAGCTGTGATACCAGCCAGCTGCAACCCACGGCTATATAGGACCACAGGCGATGTTCTTGAGTCGATATATGTCGATCTGAGCACAGCTGGGCCACGTATATACAGCATGGGGGTAGTTGTGATAGCAGCCAGCTGCAACCCACGGCCATATAGGACCTACAGTGGATATATGTCGATGTGAGCACAGCTGGGCGCCGTATATACAGCATGGGGGTAGCTCTGATACCAGCCAGATGCAACCCACGGCCATATAGGACCTACAGGCGATGCTCTTGAGTCGATATATGTCGATCTGAGCACAGCTGGGCCGCGTATATACAGCATGGGGGTAGCTGTAATACCAGCCAGCTGCAACCCACGGCTATATAGGACCTACAGGCGATGTTTTGCGTCGATATATGTCGATCTGAGCACAGCTGGGCCCCGTATATACAGCATGGGGGTAGCTCTGATAACAGCCAGATGCAACCCACGGCCATATTGGACATACAGGCGATTCTCTTGAGTCGATATATGTCGATCTGAGCACAGCTGGGCCACGTATATACAGCATGGGCGTAGCTGTGATACCAGCCAGCTGCAACCCACGGCTATATAGGACCTACAGGCGATGTTCTTGAGTCGATATATGTCTATCTGAGCAGAGCTGGGCCCCGTATATGCAGCATGGGGGTAGCTCTGATACCAGTCAGATGCAACCTACGGCCATATAGGACCTACAGTGGATATATGTCGATGTGAGCACAGCTGGGCGCCGTATATACAGCATGGGGGTAGCTCTAATACCAGCCAGATGCAACCCACGGCCATATAGGTCCTACAGGCGATGTTCTTGAGTCGATATATGTCGATCTGAGCACAGCTGGGCCACGTATATACAGCATGGGGGTAGCTGTGATACCAGCCAGCTGCAACCCACGGCTATATAGGACCACAGGCATTGTTCTTGAGTCGATATATGTCGATCTGACCACAGCTGGGCCACGTATATACAGCATGGGGGTAGTTGTGATACCAGCCAGCTGCAACCCACGGCTATATAGGACCGCAGCCGATGTTCTTGAGTCGATATATGTCGATCTGAGCACAGCTGGGCCCCGTATATGCAGCATGGGGATAGCTCTGATACCAGCCAGATGCAACCCACGGCCATATAGGACCTACAGTGGATATATGTCGATGTGAGCACAGCTGGGCGCCGTATATACAGCATGGGGGTAGCTCTGATACCAGCCAGATGCAACCCACGGCCATATAGGACCTACAGGCGATGTTCTTGAGTCGATATATGTCGATCTGAGCACAGCTGGGCCACGTATATACAGCATGGGGGTAGCTGTGATACCAGCCAGCTACAACCCACGGCTATATAGGACCACAGGCGATGTTCTTGAGTTGATATATGTCGATCTGAGCACAGCTGGGCCCCGTATATGCAGCATGGGGGTAGCTCTGATACAAGCCAGATGCAACCCACGGCCATATAGGACCTACAGTGGATATATGTCGATGTGAGCACAGCTGGGCGCCGTATATACAGCATGGGGGTAGCTCTGATACCAGCCAGATGCAACCCACGGCCATATAGGACCTACAGGCGATGCTCTTGAGTCGATATATGTCGATCTGAGCACAGCTGGGCCACGTATATACAGCATGGGGGTGACTGTGGTACAAGCCAGCTGCAACCCACGGCTATATAGGACCTACAGGCGATGTTCTTGAGTCGATATATGTCGATCTGAGCACAGCTGGGCCCCGTATATACAGCATGGGGGTAGCTCTGATACCAGCCAGATGCAAGCAACCCACGGCCATATAGGACCTACAGGCGATGCTCTTGAGTCGATATATGTCGATCTGAGCACAGCTGGGCCACGTATATACAGCATGGGGGTAGCTGTGATACCAGCCAGCTGCAACCCACGGCTATATAGGACCTACAGGCGATGTTCTTGAGTCGATATATGTCGATCTGAGCACAGCTGGGCCCCGTATATGCAGCACGGGGGTAGCTCTGATACCAGCCAGATGCAACCCACGGCCATATAGGACCTACAGTGGATATATGTCGATCGGAGCATAGCTGGGCGCCGTATATACAGCATGGGGGTAGCTCTAATACCAGCCAGATGCAACCCACGGCCATATAGGACCTACAGGCGTTGTTCTTGAGTCGATATATGTCGATCTGAGCACAGCTGGGCCACGTATATACAGCATGGGGGTAGCTGTGATACCAGCCAGCTGCAACCCACGGCTATATAGGACCGCAGCCGATGTTCTTGAGTCGATATATGTCGATCTGAGCACAGCTGGGCTTCGTATATGCAGCATGGGGGTAGCTCTGATACCAGCCAGATGCAACCCACGGCCATATAGGACCTACAGTGGATATATGTCGATGTGAGCACAGCTGGGCGCCGTATATACAGCATGGGGGTAGCTCTGATACCAGCCAGATGCAACCCACGGCCATATAGGACCTACAGGCGATGTTCTTGAGTCGATATATGTCGATCTGAGCACAGCTGGGACACGTATATACAGCATGGGGGTAGCTGTGATACCAGCCAGCTACAACCCACGGCTATATAGGACCACAGGCGATGTTCTTGAGTTGATATATGTCGATCTGAGCACAGCTGGGCCCCGTATATGCAGCATGGGGGTAGCTCTGATACCAGCCAGATGCAACCCACGGCCATATAGGACCTACAGTGGATATATGTCGATGTGAGCACAGCTGGGCGCCGTATATACAGCATGGGGGTAGCTCTGATACCAGCCAGATGCAACCCACGGCCATATAGGACCTACAGGCGATGCTCTTGAGTCGATATATGTCGATCTGAGCACAGCTGGGCCACGTATATACAGCATGGGGGTGGCTGTGGTACAAGCCAGCTGCAACCCGCGGCTATATAGGACCTACAGGCGATGTTCTTGAGTCGATATATGTCGATCTGAGCACAGCTGGGCCCCGTATATACAGCATGGGGGTAGCTCTGATACCAGCCAGATGCAAGCAACCCACGGCCATATAGGACCTACAGGCGATGCTCTTGAGTCGATATATGTCGATCTGAGCACAGCTGGGCCACGTATATACAGCATGGGGGTAGCTGTGATACCAGCCAGCTGCAACCCACGGCTATATAGGACCTACAGGCGATGTTCTTGAGTCCATATATGTCGATCTGAGCACAGCTGGGCCCCGTATATGCAGCATGGGGGTAGCTCTGATACCAGCCAGATGCAACCCACGGCCATATAGGACCTACAGGCGATGTTCTTCAGTCGATATATGTCGATCTGAGCACAGCTGGGCCACGTATATACAGCATGGGGGTAGCTGTGATACCAGCCAGCTGCTACCCACGGCTATATAGGACCACAGGCGATGTTCTTGAGTCGATATATGTCGATCTGAGCACAGCTGGGCCCCGTATATTCAGCATGGGGGTAGCTCTGATACCAGCCAGATGCAACCCACGGCCATATAGGACCTACAGTGGATATATGTCGATGTGAGCACACCTGGGCGCCGTATATACAGCATGGGGGTAGCTCTGATACCAGCCAGATGCAACCCACGGCCATATAGGACCTACAGACGATGCTCTTGAGTCGATATATGTCGATCTGAGCACAGCTGGGCCACGTATATACAGCATGGGGGTAGCTGTGATACCAGCCAGCTGCAACCCACGGCTATATAGGACCTACAGGCGATGTTCTTGAGTCGATATATGTCGATCTGAGCACAGCTGGGCCACGTATATGCAGCATGGGGGTAGCTCTGATACCAGCCAGATGCAACCCACGGCCATATAGGACCTACAGTGGATATATGTCGATCTGAGCACAGCTGGGCGCCGTATATACAGCATGGGGGTAGCTCTAATACCAGCCAGATGCAACCCACGGCCATATAGGACCTACAGGCGATGTTCTTGAGTCGATATATGTCGATCTGAGCACAGCTGGACCACGTATATACAGCATGGGGGTGGCTGTGATACAAGCCAGCTGCAACCCACGGCTATATAGGACCTACAGGCGATGTTCTTGAGTCGATATATGTCGATCTGAGCACAGCTGGGCCCCGTATATACAGCATGGGGGTAGCTCTGATACCAGGCAGATGCAACCCACGGCCATATAGGACCTACAGGCGATGCTCTTGAGTCGATATATGTCGATCTGAACACAGCTGGGCCACGTATATACAGCATGGGGGTAGCTGTAATACCAGCCAGCTGCAACCCACGGCTATATAGGACCACAGGCGATGTTCTTGAGTCGATATATGTCGATCTGAGCACAGCTGGGCCCCGTATATGCAGCATGGGGGTAGCTCTGATACCAGCCAGATGAAACCTACGGCCATATAGGACCTACAGTGGTTATATGTCGATGTGAGCACAGCTGGGCGCCGTATATACAGCATGGGGGTAGCTCTGATACCAGCCAGATGCAACCCACGGCCATATAGGACCTACATGCGATGCTCTTGAGTCGATATATGTCGATCTGAGCACAGCTGGGCCACGTATATACAGCATGGGGGTAGCTGTGATACCAGCCAGCTGCAACCCACGGCTATATAGGACCTACAGGCGATGTTCTTGAGTCGATATATGTCGATCTGAGCACAGCTGGGCCCCGTATATGCAGCATGGGGGTAGCTCTGATACCAGCCAGATGCAACCCACGGCCATATAGGACCTACAGTGGATATATGTCGATCTGAGCACAGCTGGGCGCCGTATATACAGCATGGGGGTAGCTCTAATACCAGCCAGATGCAACTCACGGCCATATAGGACCAACAGGCGATGTTCTTGAGTCGATATATGTCGATCTGAGCACAGCTGGGCCACGTATATACAGCATGGGGGGTAGCTGTGATACCAGCCAGCTGCAACCCACGGCTATTTAGGACCACAGGCGATGTTCTTGAGTCGATATATGTCGATCTGAGCACAGCTGGGCCCCGTATATGCAGCATGGGGGTAGCTCTGATACCAGCCAGATGCAACCCACGGCCATATAGGACCTACAGTGGATATATGTCGATGTGAGCACAGCTGGGCGCCGTACATACAGCATGGGGGTAGCTCTCATACCAGCCAGTTGCAACCCACGGCCATATAGGACCTACAGTGGATATATGTCGATCTGAGCACAGTTGGGCGCCGTATATACAGCTTGGGGGTAGCTCTAATACCAGCCAGATGCAACCCACGGCCATATAGGACATACAGGCGATGTTCTTGAGTCGATATATGTCGATCTGAGCACAGCTGGGCCACGTATATACAGCATGGGGGTGGCTGTGATACAAGGCAGCTACAACCCACGGCTATATAGGACCTACAGGCGATGTTCTTGAGTCGATATATGTCGATCTGAGCACAGCTGGGCGCCGTATATACAGCATGGGGGTAGCTCTGATACCAGCCAGATGCAACCCACGGCCATATAGGACCTACAGGCGATGCACTTGAGTCGATAAATGTCGATCTGAGCACAGCTGGGCCACGTATATACAGCATGGGGGTAGCTGTGATACCAGCCAGCTGCAACCCACGGCTATATAGGACCTACAGGCGATGTTCTTGAGTCGATATATGTCGATCTGAGCACAGCTGGGCCCCGTATATGCAGCATGGGGGTAGCTCTGATACCAGCCAGATGCAACCCACGGCCATATAGGACCTACAGTGGATATATGTCGATCTGAGCACAGCTGGGCGCCGTATATACAGCATGGGGGTAGCTCTAATACCAGCCAGATGCAACCCACGGCCATATAGGACCTACAGGCGATGTTCTTGAGTCGATATATGTCGATCTGAGCACAGCTGGGCCACGTATATACAGCATGGGGGTAGCTGTGATACCAGCCAGCTGCAACCCACGGCTATTTAGGACCACAGGCGATGTTCTTGAGTCGATATATGTCGATCTGAGCACAGCTGGGCCCCGTATATGCAGCATGGGGGTAGCTCTGATACCAGCCAGATGCAACCCACGGCCATATAGGACCTACAGTGGATATATGTCGATGTGAGCACAGCTGTACGCCGTATATACAGCATGGGGGTAGCTCTCATACCAGCCAGTTGCAACCCACGGCCATATAGGACCTACAGGCGATGCTCTTGAGTCGATATATGTCGATCTGAGCACAGCTGGGCCGCGTATATACAGCATAGGGGTAGCTGTGATACCAGCCAGCTGCAACCCACGGCTATATAGGACCTACAGGCGATGTTTTTGAGTCGATATATGTCGATATGAGCACAGCTGGGCCCCGTATATGCAGCATGGGGGTAGCACTGATACCAGCCAGATGCAACCCACGGCCATATAGGACCCACAGTGGATATATGTCGATCTGAGCACGGCTGGGCGCCGTATATACAGCATGGGGGTAGCTCTAATACCAGTCAGATGCAACCCACGGCCATATAGGACCTACAGGCGATGTTTTTGAGTCGATATATGTCGATCTGAGCACAGCTGGGCCCCGTATATACAGCATGGGGGTAGCTCTGATAACAGCCAGATGCAACCCACGGCCATATAGGACCTACAGGCGATTCTCTTGAGTCGATATATGTCGATCTGAACACAGCTGGGCCACGTATATACAGCATGGGGGTAGCTGTGATACCAGCCAGCTGCAACCCACGGCTATATAGGACCTACAGGCGATGTTCTTGAGTCGATATATGTCGATCTGAGCACAGCTGGGCCACGTATATACAGCATGGGGGTAGCTGTGATACCAGCCAGCTGCAACCCACGGCTATATAGGACCACAGGCGATGTTCTTGAGTCGATATATGTCGATCTGAGCACAGCTGGGCCACGTATATACAGCATGGGGGTAGTTCTGATAGCAGCCAGCTGCAACCCACGGCCATATAGGACCTACAGTGGATATATGTCGATGTGAGCACAGCTGGGCGCCGTATATACAGCATGGGGGTAGCTCTGATACCAGCCAGATGCAACCCACGGCCATATAGGACCTACAGGCGATGCTCTTGAGTCGATATATGTCGATCTGAGCACAGCTGGGCCGCGTATATACAGCATGGGGGTAGCTGTAATACCAGCCAGCTGCAACCCACGGCTATATAGGACCTACAGGCGATGTTTTGCGTCGATATATGTCGATCTGAGCACAGCTGGGCCCCGTATATACAGCATGGGGGTAGCTCTGATAACAGCCAGATGCAACCCACGGCCATATTGGACATACAGGCGATTCTCTTGAGTCGATATATGTCGATCTGAGCACAGCTGGGCCACGTATATACAGCATGGGCGTAGCTGTGATACCAGCCAGCTGCAACCCACGGCTATATAGGACCTACAGGCGATGTTCTTGAGTCGATATATGTCTATCTGAGCAGAGCTGGGCCCCGTATATGCAGCATGGGGGTAGCTCTGATACCAGTCAGATGCAACCTACGGCCATATAGGACCTACAGTGGATATATGTCGATGTGAGCACAGCTGGGCGCCGTATATACAGCATGGGGGTAGCTCTAATACCAGCCAGATGCAACCCACCGCCATATAGGTCCTACAGGCGATGTTCTTGAGTCGATATATGTCGATCTGAGCACAGCTGGGCCACGTATATACAGCATGGGGGTAGCTGTGATACCAGCCAGCTGCAACCCACGGCTATATAGGACCACAGGCATTGTTCTTGAGTCGATATATGTCGATCTGACCACAGCTGGGCCACGTATATACAGCATGGGGGTAGTTGTGATACCAGCCAGCTGCAACCCACGGCTATATAGGACCGCAGCCGATGTTCTTGAGTCGATATATGTCGATCTGAGCACAGCTGGGCCCCGTATATGCAGCATGGGGGTGGCTCTGATACCAGCCAGATGCAACCCACGGCCATATAGGACCTACAGTGGATATATGTCGATGTGAGCACAGCTGGGCGCCGTATATACAGCATGGGGGTAGCTCTGATACCAGCCAGATGCAACCCACGGCCATATAGGACCTACAGGCGATGTTCTTGAGTCGATATATGTCGATCTGAGCACAGCTGGGCCACGTATATACAGCATGGGGGTAGCTGTGATACCAGCCAGCTACAACCCACGGCTATATAGGACCACAGGCGATGTTCTTGAGTTGATATATGTCGATCTGAGCACAGCTGGGCCCCGTATATGCAGCATGGGGGTAGCTCTGATACAAGCCAGATGCAACCCACGGCCATATAGGACCTACAGTGGATATATGTCGATGTGAGCACAGCTGGGCGCCGTATATACAGCATGGGGGTAGCTCTGATACCAGCCAGATGCAACCCACGGCCATATAGGACCTACAGGCGATGCTCTTGAGTCGATATATGTCGATCTGAGCACAGCTGGGCCACGTATATACAGCATGGGGGTGACTGTGGTACAAGCCAGCTGCAACCCACGGCTATATAGGACCTACAGGCGATGTTCTTGAGTCGATATATGTCGATCTGAGCACAGCTGGGCCCCGTATATACAGCATGGGGGTAGCTCTGATACCAGCCAGATGCAAGCAACCCACGGCCATATAGGACCTACAGGCGATGCTCTTGAGTCGATATATGTCGATCTGAGCACAGCTGGGCCACGTATATACAGCATGGGGGTAGCTGTGATACCAGCCAGCTGCAACCCACGGCTATATAGGACCTACAGGCGATGTTCTTGAGTCGATATATGTCGATCTGAGCACAGCTGGGCCCCGTATATGCAGCACGGGGGTAGCTCTGATACCAGCCAGATGCAACCCACGGCCATATAGGACCTACAGTGGATATATGTCGATCGGAGCATAGCTGGGCGCCGTATATACAGCATGGGGGTAGCTCTAATACCAGCCAGATGCAACCCACGGCCATATAGGACCTACAGGCGTTGTTCTTGAGTCGATATATGTCGATCTGAGCACAACTGGGCCACGTATATACAGCATGGGGGTAGCTGTGATACCAGCCAGCTGCAACCCACGGCTATATAGGACCGCAGCCGATGTTCTTGAGTCGATATATGTCGATCTGAGCACAGCTGGGCTTCGTATATGCAGCATGGGGGTAGCTCTGATACCAGCCAGATGCAACCCACGGCCATATAGGACCTACAGTGGATATATGTCGATGTGAGCACAGCTGGGCGCCGTATATACAGCATGGGGGTAGCTCTGATACCAGCCAGATGCAACCCACGGCCATATAGGACCTACAGGCGATGTTCTTGAGTCGATATATGTCGATCTGAGCACAGCTGGGACACGTATATACAGCATGGGGGTAGCTGTGATACCAGCCAGCTACAACCCACGGCTATATAGGACCACAGGCGATGTTCTTGAGTTGATATATGTCGATCTGAGCACAGCTGGGCCCCGTATATGCAGCATGGGGGTAGCTCTGATACCAGCCAGATGCAACCCACGGCCATATAGGACCTACAGTGGATATATGTCGATGTGAGCACAGCTGGGCGCCGTATATACAGCATGGGGGTAGCTCTGATACCAGCCAGATGCAACCCACGGCCATATAGGACCTACAGGCGATGCTCTTGAGTCGATATATGTCGATCTGAGCACAGCTGGGCCACGTATATACAGCATGGGGGTGGCTGTGGTACAAGCCAGCTGCAACCCGCGGCTATATAGGACCTACAGGCGATGTTCTTGAGTCGATATATGTCGATCTGAGCACAGCTGGGCCCGTATATACAGCATGGGGGTAGCTCTGATACCAGCCAGATGCAAGCAACCCACGGCCATATAGGACCTACAGGCGATGCTCTTGTGTCGATATATGTCGATCTGAGCACAGCTGGGCCACGTATATACAGCATGGGGGTAGCTGTGATACCAGCCAGCTGCAACCCACGGCTATATAGGACCTACAGGCGATGTTCTTGAGTCCATATATGTCGATCTGAGCACAGCTGGGCCCCGTATATGCAGCATGGGGGTAGCTCTGATACCATCCAGATGCAACCCACGGCCATATAGGACCTACAGTGGATATATGTCGATCTGAGCATAGCTGGGCGCCGTATATACAGCATGGGGGTAGCTCTAATACCAGCCAGATGCAACCCACGGCCATATAGGACCTACAGGCGATGTTCTTCAGTCGATATATGTCGATCTGAGCACAGCTGGGCCACGTATATACAGCATGGGGGTAGCTGTGATACCAGCCAGCTGCTACCCACGGCTATATAGGACCACAGGCGATGTTCTTGAGTCGATATATGTCGATCTGAGCACAGCTGGGCCCCGTATATTCAGCATGGGGGTAGCTCTGATACCAGCCAGATGCAACCCACGGCCATATAGGACCTACAGTGGATATATGTCGATGTGAGCACACCTGGGCGCCGTATATACAGCATGGGGGTAGCTCTGATACCAGCCAGATGCAACCCACGGCCATATAGGACCTACAGACGATGCTCTTGAGTCGATATATGTCGATCTGAGCACAGCTGGGCCACGTATATACAGCATGGGGGTAGCTGTGATACCAGCCAGCTGCAACCCACGGCTATATAGGACCTACAGGCGATGTTCTTGAGTCGATATATGTCGATCTGAGCACAGCTGGGCCACGTATATGCAGCATGGGGGTAGCTCTGATACCAGCCAGATGCAACCCACGGCCATATAGGACCTACAGTGGATATATGTCGATCTGAGCACAGCTGGGCGCCGTATATACAGCATGGGGGTAGCTCTAATACCAGCCAGATGCAACCCACGGCCATATAGGACCTACAGGCGATGTTCTTGAGTCGATATATGTCGATCTGAGCACAGCTGGACCACGTATATACAGCATGGGGGTGGCTGTGATACAAGCCAGCTGCAACCCACGGCTATATAGGACCTACAGGCGATGTTCTTGAGTCGATATATGTCGATCTGAGCACAGCTGGGCCCCGTATATACAGCATGGGGGTAGCTCTGATACCAGGCAGATGCAGCCCAGGGCCATATAGGACCTACAGGCGATGCTCTTGAGTCGATATATGTCGATCTGAACACAGCTGGGCCACGTATATACAGCATGGGGGTAGCTGTAATACCAGCCAGCTGCAACCCACGGCTATATAGGACCACAGGCGATGTTCTTGAGTCGATATATGTCGATCTGAGCATAGCTGGGCCCCGTATATGCAGCATGGGGGTAGCTCTGATACCAGCCAGATGAAACCTACGGCCATATAGGACCTACAGTGGATATATGTCGATGTGAGCACAGCTGGGCGCCGTATATACAGCATGGGGGTAGCTCTGATACCAGCCAGATGCAACCCACGGCCATATAGGACCTACATGCGATGCTCTTGAGTCGATATATGTCGATCTGAGCACAGCTGGGCCACGTATATACAGCATGGGGGTAGCTGTGATACCAGCCAGCTGCAACCCACGGCTATATAGGACCTACAGGCGATGTTCTTGAGTCGATATATGTCGATCTGAGCACAGCTGGGCCCCGTATATGCAGCATGGGGGTAGCTCTGATACCAGCCAGATGCAACCCACGGCCATATAGGACCTACAGTGGATATATGTCGATCTGAGCACAGCTGGGCGCCGTATATACAGCATGGGGGTAGCTCTAATACCAGCCAGATGCAACTCACGGCCATATAGGACCTACAGGCGATGTTCTTGAGTCGATATATGTCGATCTGAGCACAGCTGGGCCACGTATATACAGCATGGGGGTAGCTGTGATACCAGCCAGCTGCAACCCACGGCTATTTAGGACCACAGGCGATGTTCTTGAGTCGATATATGTCGATCTGAGCACAGCTGGGCCCCGTATATGCAGCATGGGGGTAGCTCTGATACCAGCCAGATGCAACCCACGGCCATATAGGACCTACAGTGGATATATGTCGATGTGAGCACAGCTGGGTGCCGTATATACAGCATGGGGGTAGCTCTCATACCAGCCAGTTGCAACCCACGGCCATATAGGACCTACAGGCGATGCTCTTGAGTCGATATATGTCGATCTGAGCACAGCTGGGCCGCGTATATACAGCATGGGGGTAGCTGTGATACCAGCCAGCTGCAACCCACGGCTATATAGGACCTACAGGCGATGTTCTTGAGTCGATATATGTCGATCTGAGCACAGCTGGGCCCCGTATATGCAGCATGGGGGTGGCTCTGATACCAGCCAGATGCAACCCACGGCCATATAGGACCTACAGTGGATATATGTCGATCTGAGCACGGCTGGGCGCCGTATATACAGCATGGGGGTAGCTCTAATACCAGTCAGATGCAACCCACGGCTATATAGGACCTAAAGGCGATGTTCTTGAGTCGATATATGTCGATCTGAGCACAGCTGGACCCGTATATGCAGCATGGGGGTAGCTCTGATACCAGCCGGATGCAACCCACGGCCATATAGGACCTACAGTGGATATATGTCGATCTGAGCACAGTTGGGCGCCGTATATACAGCTTGGGGGTAGCTCTAATACCAGCCAGATGCAACCCACGGCCATATAGGACATACAGGCGATGTTCTTGAGTCGATATATGTCGATCTGAGCACAGCTGGGCCACGTATATACAGCATGGGGGTGGCTGTGATACAAGGCAGCTACAACCCACGGCTATATAGGACCTACAGGCGATGTTCTTGAGTCGATATATGTCGATCTGAGCACAGCTGGGCCCCGTATATACAGCATGGGGGTAGCTCTGATACCAGCCAGATGCAACCCACGGCCATATAGGACCTACAGGCGATGCTCTTGAGTCGATATATGTCGATCTGAGCACAGCTGGGCCACGTATATACAGCATGGGGGTAGCTGTAATACCAGCCAGCTGCAACCCACGGCTATATAGGACCTACAGGCGATGTTCTTGAGTCGATATATGTCGATCTAAGCACAGCTGGGCCCCGTATATGCAGCATGGGGGTAGCTCTGATACCAGCCAGATGCAACCTACGGCCATATAGGACCTACAGTGGATATATGTCGATGTGAGCACAGCTGGGCGCCGTATATACAGCATGGGGGTAGCTCTAATACCAGCCAGATGCAACCCACGGCCATATAGGACTTACAGGCGATGTTCTTGAGTCGATATATGTCGATCTGAGCACAGCTCGGCTACGTATATACAGCATTGGGGTAGCTGTGATACCAGCCAGCTGCAACCCACGGCTATATAGGACCACAGGCGATGTTCTTGAGTCGATATATGTCGATCTGAGCACAGCTGGGCCCCGTATATGCACCATGGGGGTAGCTCTGATACCAGCCAGATGAAACCTACGGCCATATAGGACCTACAGTGGATATATGTCGATGTGAGCACAGCTGGGCGCCGTATATACAGCATGGGGGTAGCTCTGATACCAGCCAGATGCAACCCACGGCCATATAGGACCTACAAGCGATGCTCTTGAGTCGATATATGTCGATCTGAGCACAGCTGGGCCACGTATATACAGCATGGGGGTAGCTGTGATACCAGCCAGCTGCAACCCACGGCTATATAGGACCTACAGGCGATGTTCTTGAGTCGATATATGTCGATCTGAGCACAGCTGGGCCACGTATATACAGCATGGGGGTGGCTGTGATACAAGCCAGCTGCAACCGACGGCTATATAGGACCTACATGCGATGTTCTTGAGTCGATATATGTCGATCTGAGCACAGCTGGGCCCCGTATATACAGCATGGGGGTAGCTCTGATAACAGCCAGATGCAACCCACGGCCATATAGGACCTACAGGCGATTCTCTTGAGTCGATATATGTCGATCTGAGCACAGCTGGGCCACGTATATACAGCATGGGGGTAGCTGTGATACCAGCCAGCTGCAACCCACGGCTATATAGGACCTACAGGCGATGTTCTTGAGTCGATATATGTCGATCTGAGCACAGCTGGGCCCCGTATATGCAGCATGGGGGTAGCTCTGATACCAGCCAGATGCAACCCACGGCCATATAGGACCTACAAGCGATGCTCTTGAGTCGATATATGTCGATCTGAGCACAGCTGGGCCACGTATATACAGCATGGGGGTAGCTGTGATACCAGCCAGCTGCAACCCACGGCTATATAGGACCTACAGGCGATGTTCTTGAGTCGATATATGTCGATCTGAGCACAGCTGGGCCCCGTATATGCAGCATGGGGGTAGCTCTGATACCAGCCAGATGCAACCCACGGCCATATAGGACCTACAGTGGATATATGTCGATGTGAGCACAGCTGGGCGCCGTATATACAGCATGGGGGTAGCTCTGATACCAGCCAGATGCAACCCACGGCCATATAGGACCTACAAGCGATGCTCTTGAGTCGATATATGTCGATCTGAGCACAGCTGGGCTACGTATATACAGCATGGGGGTAGCTGTGATACCAGCCAGCTGCAACCCACGGCTATATAGGACCTACAGGCGATGTTCTTGAGTCGATATATGTCGATCTGAGCACAGCTGGGCCCCGTATATGCAGCATGGGGGTAGCTCTGATACCAGCCAGATGCAACCCACGGCCATATAGGACCTACAGTGGATATATGTCGATGTGAGCACAGCTGGGCGCCGTATATACAGCATGGGGGTAGCTCTCATACCAGCCAGTTGCAACCCACGGCCATATAGGACCTACAGGCGATGCTCTTGAGTCGATATATGTCGATCTGAGCACGGCTGGGCGCCGTATATACAGCATGGGGGTAGCTCTAATACCAGTCAGATGCAACCCACGGCCATATAGGACCTACAGGCGATGTTCTTGAGTCAATATATGTCGATCTGAGCACAACTGGGCCACGTATATACAGCATGGGGGTGGCTGTGATACAAGCCAGCTGCAACCCACGGCTATATAGGACCTACAGGCGATGTTCTTGAGTCGATATATGTCGATCTGAGCACAGCTGGGCCCCGTATATACAGCATGGGGGTAGCTCTGATAACAGCCAGATGCAACCCACGGCCATATAGGACCTACAGGCGATTCTCTTGAGTCGATATATATCGATCTGAGCACAGCTGGGCCACGTATATACAGCATGGGGGTAGCTGTGATACCAGCCAGCTGCAACCCACGGCTATATAGGACCTACAGGCGATGTTCTTGAGTCGATATATATCGATCTGAGCACAG
Source organism: Lordithon lunulatus (assembly GCA_963942505.1). Taxonomy (NCBI): domain Eukaryota; kingdom Metazoa; phylum Arthropoda; class Insecta; order Coleoptera; family Staphylinidae; genus Lordithon; species Lordithon lunulatus. Next base: position 31,523,177 of record OZ012670.1, on the reverse strand, counting down.
CTGGGCCCCGTATATGCAGAATGGGGATAGCTCTGATACCAGCCAGATGCAACCCATGGCCATATAGGACCTACAGTGGATATATGTCGATGTGAGCACAGCTGGGCGCCGTATATACAGCATGGGGGTAGCTCTAATACCAGCCAGATGCAACCCACGGCCATATAGGTCCTACAGGCGATGTTCTTGAGTCGATATAAGTCGATCTGAGCACAGCTGGGCCACGTATATACAGCATGGGGGTAGCTGTGATACCAGCCAGCTGCAACCCACGGCTATATAGGACCACAGGCGATGTTCTTGAGTCGATATATGTCGATCTGAGCACAGCTGGGCCACGTATATACAGCATGGGGGTAGTTGTGATAGCAGCCAGCTGCAACCCACGGCCATATAGGACCTACAGTGGATATATGTCGATGTGAGCACAGCTGGGCGCCGTATATACAGCATGGGGGTAGCTCTGATACCAGCCAGATGCAACCCACGGCCATATAGGACCTACAGTGGATATATGTCGATGTGAGCACAGCTGGGCGCCGTATATACAGCATGGGGGTAGCTCTAATACCAGCCAGATGCAACCCACGGCCATATAGGACCTACAGGCGATGTTCTTGAGTCGATATATGTCGAATGAGCACAGCTGGGCCACGTATATACAGCATGGGGGTGGCTGTGATACAAGCCAGCTGCAACCAACGGCTATATAGGACCTACAGGCGATGTTCTTGAGTCGATATATGTCGATCTGAGCACAGCTAGGCCCCGTATATACAGCATGGGGGTAGCTCTGATACCAGCCAGATGCAACCCACGACCATATAGGACCTACAGGCGATGCACTTGAGTCGATATATGTCGATCTGAGCACAGCTGGGCCCCGTATATGCAGCATGGGGGTAGCTCTGATACCAGCCAGATGCAACCCACGGCCATATAGGACCTACAGTGGCTATATGTCGATGTGAGCACAGCTGGGCACCGTGTATACAGCATGGGAATAGCTCTGATACCAGCCAGATGCAACCCACGGCCATATAGGACCTACAGGTAATGCTCTTGAGTCGATATATGTCGATCTGAGCACAGCTGGGCCACGTATATACAGCATGGGGGTAGCTGTGGTACCAGCCAGCTGCAAGCCACAGCCATATAGGACCTACAGTGGATATATGTCGATGTGAGTACAGCTGGGCGCCGTATATACAGCATGGGGGTAGCTCTGATACCAGCCAGATGCAACCCACGGCCATATAGGACCTACAGGCGATGCTCTTGAGTCGATATATGTCGATCTGAGCACAGCTGGGCCCCGTATATGCAGCATGGGGGTAGCTCTGATACCAGCCGGATGCAACCCACGGCCATATAGGACCTACAGTGGATATATGTCGATCTGAGCACAGCTGGGCGCCGTATATACAGCTTGGGGGTAGCTCTAATACCAGCCAGATGCAACCCACGGCCATATAGGACCTACAGGCGATGTTCTTGAGTCTATATATGTCGATCTGAGCACAGCTGGGCCACGTATATACAGCATGGGGGTGGCTGTGATACAAGCCAGCTGCAACCCACGGCTATATAGGACCTACAGGCGATGTTCTTGAGTCGATATATATCGATCTGAGCACAGCTGGGCCCCGTATATACAGCATGGGGGTAGCTCTGATACCAGCCAGATGCAACCCACGGCCATATAGGACCTACAGGCGATGCTCTTGAGTCGATATATGTCGATCTGAGCACAGCTGGGCGCCGTATATACAGCATGGGGGTAGCTCTAATACCAGCCAGATGCAACCCACGGCCATATAGGACCTACAGGCGATGTTCTTGAGTCGATATATGTCCATCTGAGCACAGCTGGGCCACGTATATACAGCATGGGTGTAGCTGTGATACCAGCCAGCTGCAACCCACGGCTATTTAGGACCACAGGCGATGTTCTTGAGTCGATATATGTCGATCTGAGCACAGCTGGGCCCCGTATATGCAGCATGGGGGTAGCTCTGATACCAGCCAGATGCAACCCACGGCCTTATAGGACCTACAGTGGATATATGTCGATGTGAGCACAGCTGGGCGCCGTATATACAGCATGGGGGTAGCTCTCATACCAGCCAGTTGCAACCCACGGCCATATAGGACCTACAGGCGATGCTCTTGAGTCGATATATGTCGATCTGAGCACAGCTGGGCCGCGTATATACAGCATGGGGGTAGCTGTGATACCAGCCAGCTGCAACCCACGGCTATATAGGACCTACAGGCGATGTTCTTGAGTCGATATATGTCGATCTGAGCACAGCTGGGCCCCGTATATGCAGCATGGGGGTAGCTCTGATACCAGCCAGATGCAACCCACGGTCATATAGGACCTACAGTGGATATATGTCGATCTGAGCACGGCTGGGCGCCGTATATACAGCATGGGGGTAGCTCTAATACCAGTCAGATGCAACCCACGGCCATATAGGACCTACAGGCGATGTTCTTGAGTCGATATATGTCGATCTGAGCACAGCTGGGCCACGTATATACAGCATGGGGGTGGCTGTGATACAAGCCAACTGCAACCCACGGCTATATAGGACCTACAGGCAATGTTCTTGAGTCGATATATGTCGATCTGAGCACAGCTGGGCCCCGTATATACAGCATGGGGGTAGCTCTGATAACAGCCAGATGCAACCCACGGCCATATAGGACCTACAGGCGATTCTCTTGAGTCGATATATGTCGATCTGAGCACAGCTGGGCCACGTATATACAGCATGGGGGTAGCTGTAATACCAGCCAGCTGCAACCCACGGCTATATAGGACCTACAGGCGATGTTCTTGAGTCGATATATGTCGATCTAAGCACAGCTGGGCCCCGTATATGCAGCATGGGGGTAGCTCTGATACCAGCCAGATGCAACCTACGGCCATATAGGACCTACAGTGGATATATGTCGATGTGAGCACAGCTGGGCGCCGTATATACAGCATGGGGGTAGCTCTAATACCAGCCAGATGCAACCCACGGCCATATAGGACTTACAGGCGATGTTCTTGAGTCGATATATGTCGATATGAGCACAGCTCGGCCACGTATATACAGCATTGGGGTAGCTGTGATACCAGCCAGCTGCAACCCACGGCTATATAGGACCACAGGCGATGTTCTTGAGTCGATATATGTCGATCTGAGCACAGCTGGGCCCCGTATATGCACCATGGGGGTAGCTCTGATACCAGCCAGATGAAACCTACGGCCATATAGGACCTACAGTGGATATATGTCGATGTGAGCACAGCTGGGCGCCGTATATACAGCATGGGGGTAGCTCTGATACCAGCCAGATGCAACCCACGGCCATATAGGACCTACAAGCGATGCTCTTGAGTCGATATATGTCGATCTGAGCACAGCTGGGCCACGTATATACAGCATGGGGGTAGCTGTGATACCAGCCAGCTGCAACCCACGGCTATATAGGACCTACAGGCGATGTTCTTGAGTCGATATATGTCGATCTGAGCACAGCTGGGCCCCGTATATACAGCATGGGGGTAGCTCTGATAACAGCCAGATGCAACCCACGGCCATATAGGACCTACAGGCGATTCTCTTGAGTCGATATATGTCGATCTGAGCACAGCTGGGCCACGTATATACAGCATGGGGGTAGCTGTGATACCAGCCAGCTGCAACCCACGGCTATATAGGACCTACAGGCGATGTTCTTGAGTCGATATATGTCGATCTGAGCACAGCTGGGCCCCGTATATGCAGCATGGGGGTAGCTCTGATACCAGCCAGATGCAACCCACGGCCATATAGGACCTACAAGCGATGCTCTTGAGTCGATATATGTCGATCTGAGCACAGCTGGGCCACGTATATACAGCATGGGGGTAGCTGTGATACCAGCCAGCTGCAACCCACGGCTATATAGGACCTACAGGCGATGTTCTTGAGTCGATATATGTCGATCTGAGCACAGCTGGGCCCCGTATATGCAGCATGGGGGTAGCTCTGATACCAGCCAGATGCAACCCACGGCCATATAGGACCTACAGTGGATATATGTCGATGTGAGCACAGCTGGGCGCCGTATATACAGCATGGGGGTAGCTCTGATACCAGCCAGATGCAACCCACGGCCATATAGGACCTACAAGCGATGCTCTTGAGTCGATATATGTCGATCTGAGCACAGCTGGGCTACGTATATACAGCATGGGGGTAGCTGTGATACCAGCCAGCTGCAACCCACGGCTATATAGGACCTACAGGCGATGTTCTTGAGTCGATATATGTCGATCTGAGCACAGCTGGGCCCCGTATATGCAGCATGGGGGTAGCTCTGATACCAGCCAGATGCAACCCACGGCCATATAGGACCTACAGTGGATATATGTCGATGTGAGCACAGCTGGGCGCCGTATATACAGCATGGGGGTAGCTCTCATACCAGCCAGTTGCAACCCACGGCCATATAGGACCTACAGGCGATGCTCTTGAGTCGATATATGTCGATCTGAGCACGGCTGGGCGCCGTATATACAGCATGGGGGTAGCTCTAATACCAGTCAGATGCAACCCACGGCCATATAGGACCTACAGGCGATGTTCTTGAGTCAATATATGTCGATCTGAGCACAACTGGGCCACGTATATACAGCATGGGGGTGGCTGTGATACAAGCCAGCTGCAACCCACGGCTATATAGGACCTACAGGCGATGTTCTTGAGTCGATATATGTCGATCTGAGCACAGCTGGGCCCCGTATATACAGCATGGGGGTAGCTCTGATAACAGCCAGATGCAACCCACGGCCATATAGGACCTACAGGCGATTCTCTTGAGTCGATATATATCGATCTGAGCACAGCTGGGCCACGTATATACAGCATGGGGGTAGCTGTGATACCAGCCAGCTGCAACCCACGGCTATATAGGACCTACAGGCGATGTTCTTGAGTCGATATATATCGATCTGAGCACAGCTGGGCCCCGTATATGCAGAATGGGGATAGCTCTGATACCAGCCAGATGCAACCCATGGCCATATAGGACCTACAGTGGATATATGTCGATGTGAGCACAGCTGGGCGCCGTATATACAGCATGGGGGTAGCTCTAATACCAGCCAGATGCAACCCACGGCCATATAGGTCCTACAGGCGATGTTCTTGAGTCGATATAAGTCGATCTGAGCACAGCTGGGCCACGTATATACAGCATGGGGGTAGCTGTGATACCAGCCAGCTGCAACCCACGGCTATATAGGACCACAGGCGATGTTCTTGAGTCGATATATGTCGATCTGAGCACAGCTGGGCCACGTATATACAGCATGGGGGTAGTTGTGATAGCAGCCAGCTGCAACCCACGGCCATATAGGACCTACAGTGGATATATGTCGATGTGAGCACAGCTGGGCGCCGTATATACAGCATGGGGGTAGCTCTGATACCAGCCAGATGCAACCCACGGCCATATAGGACCTACAGTGGATATATGTCGATGTGAGCACAGCTGGGCGCCGTATATACAGCATGGGGGTAGCTCTAATACCAGCCAGATGCAACCCACGGCCATATAGGACCTACAGGCGATGTTCTTGAGTCGATATATGTCGAATGAGCACAGCTGGGCCACGTATATACAGCATGGGGGTAGCTGTGATACCAGCCAGCTACAACCCACGGCTATATAGGACCACAGGCGATGTTCTTGAGTCGATATATGTCGATCTGAGCACAGCTGGGCCCCGTATATGCAGCATGGGGGTAGCTCTGATACCAGCCAGATGCAACCCACGGCCATATAGGACCTACAGTGGATATATGTCGATGTGAGCACAGCTGGGCGCCGTATATACAGCACGGGGGTAGCTCTGACACCAGCCAGATGCAACCCACGGCCATATAGGACCTACAGGCGATGCTCTTGAGTCAATATATGTCGATCTGAGCACAGCTGGGCCACGTATATACAGCATGGGGGTAGCTGTGATACCAGCCAGCTGCAACCCACGGCTATATAGGACCTACAGGCGATGTTCTTGAGTCGATATATGTCTATCTGAGCACAGATGGGCCCCGTATATGCAGCATGGGGGTAGCTCTGATACCAGCCAGATGCAACCCACGGCCATATAGGACCTACAGTGGATATATGTCGATCTGAGCACAGCTGGGCGCCGTATATACAGCATGGGGGTAGCTCTAATACCAGCCAGATGCAACCCACGGCCATATAGGACATACAGGTGATGTTCTTGAGTCGATATATGTCGATCTGAGCACAGCTGGGCCACGTATATACAGCATGGGGGTGGCTGTGATACAAGCCAGCTGCAACCAACGGCTATATAGGACCTACAGGCGATGTTCTTGAGTCGATATATGTCGATCTGAGCACAGATGGGCCCCGTATATGCAGCATGGGGGTAGCTCTGATACCAGCCAGATGCAACCCACGGCCATATAGGACCTACAGTGGATATATGTCGATCTGAGCACAGCTGGGCGCCGTATATACAGCATGGGGGTAGCTCTGATACCAGCCAGATGCAACCCACGACCATATAGGACCTACAGGCGATGCACTTGAGTCGATATATGTCGATCTGAGCACAACTGGGCCCCGTATATGCAGCATGGGGGTAGCTCTGATACCAGCCAGATGCAACCCACGGCCATATAGGACCTACAGTGGATATATGTCGATGTGAGCACAGCTGGGCACCGTGTATACAGCATGGGAATAGCTCTGATACCAGCCAGATGCAACCCACGGCCATATAGGACCTACAGGTAATGCTCTTGAGTCGATATATGTCGATCTGAGCACAGCTGGGCCACGTATATACAGCATGGGGGTAGCTGTGGTACCAGCCAGCTGCAAGCCACAGCCATATAGGACCTACAGTGGATATATGTCGATGTGAGTACAGCTGGGCGCCGTATATACAGCATGGGGGTAGCTCTGATACCAGCCAGATGCAACCCACGGCCATATAGGACCTACAGGCGATGCTCTTGAGTCGATATATGTCGATCTGAGCACAGCTGGGCCCCGTATATGCAGCATGGGGGTAGCTCTGATACCAGCCGGATGCAACCCACGGCCATATAGGACCTACAGTGGATATATGTCGATCTGAGCACAGCTGGGCGCCGTATATACAGCTTGGGGGTAGCTCTAATACCAGCCAGATGCAACCCACGGCCATATAGGACCTACAGGCGATGTTCTTGAGTCTATATATGTCGATCTGAGCACAGCTGGGCCACGTATATACAGCATGGGGGTGGCTGTGATACAAGCCAGCTGCAACCCACGGCTATATAGGACCTACAGGCGATGTTCTTGAGTCGATATATATCGATCTGAGCACAGCTGGGCCCCGTATATACAGCATGGGGGTAGCTCTGATACCAGCCAGATGCAACCCACGGCCATATAGGACCTACAGGCGATGCTCTTGAGTCGATATATGTCGATCTGAGCACAGCTGGGCGCCGTATATGCAGCATGGGGGTAGCTCTAATACCAGCCAGATGCAACCCACGGCCATATAGGACCTACAGGCGATGTTCTTGAGTCGATATATGTCCATCTGAGCACAGCTGGGCCACGTATATACAGCATGGGTGTAGCTGTGATACCAGCCAGCTGCAACCCACGGCTATTTAGGACCACAGGCGATGTTCTTGAGTCGATATATGTCGATCTGAGCACAGCTGGGCCCCGTATATGCAGCATGGGGGTAGCTCTGATACCAGCCAGATGCAACCCACGGCCTTATAGGACCTACAGTGGATATATGTCGATGTGAGCACAGCTGGGCGCCGTATATACAGCATGGGGGTAGCTCTCATACCAGCCAGTTGCAACCCACGGCCATATAGGACCTACAGGCGATGCTCTTGAGTCGATATATGTCGATCTGAGCACAGCTGGGCCGCGTATATACAGCATGGGGGTAGCTGTGATACCAGCCAGCTGCAACCCACGGCTATATAGGACCTACAGGCGATGTTCTTGAGTCGATATATGTCGATCTGAGCACAGCTGGGCCCCGTATATGCAGCATGGGGGTAGCTCTGATACCAGCCAGATGCAACCCACGGTCATATAGGACCTACAGTGGATATATGTCGATCTGAGCACGGCTGGGCGCCGTATATACAGCATGGGGGTAGCTCTAATACCAGTCAGATGCAACCCACGGCCATATAGGACCTACAGGCGATGTTCTTGAGTCGATATATGTCGATCTGAGCACAGCTGGGCCACGTATATACAGCATGGGGGTGGCTGTGATACAAGCCAACTTCAACCCACGGCTATATAGGACCTACAGGCAATGTTCTTGAGTCGATATATGTCGATCTGAGCACAGCTGGGCCCCGTATATACAGCATGGGGGTAGCTCTGATAACAGCCAGATGCAACCCACGGCCATATAGGACCTACAGGCGATTCTCTTGAGTCGATATATGTCGATCTGAGCACAGCTGGGCCACGTATATACAGCATGGGGGTAGCTGTGATACCAGCCAGCTGCAACCCACGGCTATATAGGACCTACAGGCGATGTTCTTGAGTCGATATATGTCGATCTGAGCACAGCTGGGCCCCGTATATGCAGCATGGGGGTAGCTCTGATACCAGCCAGATGCAACCCACGGCCATATAGGACCTACAGTGGATATATGTCGATGTGAGCACAGCTGGGCGCCGTATATACAGCATGGGGGTAGCTCTCATACCAGCCAGTTGCAACCCACGGCCATATAGGACCTACAGGCGATGCTCTTGAGTCGATATATGTCGATCTGAGCACGGCTGGGCGCCGTATATACAGCATGGGGGTAGCTCTAATACCAGCCAGATGCAACCCACGGCCATATAGGTCCTACAGGCGATGTTCTTGAGTCGATATATGTCGATCTGAGCACAGCTGGGCCACGTATATACAGCATGGGGGTAGCTGTGATACCAGCCAGCTGCAACCCACGGCCATATAGGACCTACAGGCGATGCTCTTGAGTCGATATATGTCGATCTGAGCACAGCTGGGCCGCGTATATACAGCATGGGGGTAGCTGTGATACCAGCCAGCTGCAACCCACGGCTATATAGGACCTACAGGCGATGTTCTTGAGTCGATATATGTCGATCTGAGCACAGCTGGGCCCCGTATATGCAGCATGGGGGTAGCTCTGATACCAGCCAGATGCAACCCACGGCCATATAGGACCTACAGTGGATATATGTCGATCTGAGCACGGCTGGGCGCCGTATATACAGCATGGGGGTAGCTCTAATACCAGTCAGATGCAACCCACGGCCATATAGGACCTACAGGCGATGTTCTTGAGTCGATATATGTCGATCTGAGCACAGCTGGGCCACGTATATACAGCATGGGGGTGGCTGTGATACAAGCCAGCTGCAACCCACGGCTATATAGGACCTACAGGCAATGTTCTTGAGTCGATATATGTCGATCTGAGCACAGCTGGGCCCCGTATATACAGCATGGGGGTAGCTCTGATAACAGCCAGATGCAACCCACGGCCATATAGGACCTACGGGCGATTCTCTTGAGTCGATATATGTCGATCTGAGCACAGCTGGGCCACGTATATACAGCATGGGGGTAGCTGTGATACCAGCCAGCTGCAACCCACGGCTATATAGGACCTACAGGCGATGTTCTTGAGTCGATATATGTCGATCTGAGCACAGCTGGGCCTCGTATATGCAGAATGGGGGTAGCTCTGATACCAGCCAGATGCAACCCACGGCCATATAGGACCTACAGTGGATATATGTCGATGTGAGCACAGCTGGGCGCCGTATATACAGCATGGGGGTAGCTCTAATACCAGCCAGATGCAACCCACGGCCATATAGGTCCTACAGGCGATGTTCTTGAGTCGATATATGTCGATCTGAGCACAGCTGGGCCACGTATATACAGCATGGGGGTAGCTGTGATACCAGCCAGCTGCAACCCACGGCTATATAGGACCACAGGCGATGTTCTTGAGTCGATATATGTCGATCTGAGCACAGCTGGGCCACGTATATACAGCATGGGGGTAGTTGTGATAGCAGCCAGCTGCAACCCACGGCCATATAGGACCTACAGTAGATATATGTCGATGTGAGCACAGCCGGGCGCCGTATATACAGCATGGGGGTAGCTCTGATACCAGCCAGATGCAACCCACGGCCATATAGGACCTACAGGCGATGCTCTTGAGTCGATATATGTCGATCTGAGCACAGCTGGGCCGCGTATATACAGCATGGGGGTAGCTGTGATACCAGCCAGCTGCAACCCACGGCTATATAGGACCTACAGGCGATGTTCTTGAGTCGATATATGTCGATCTGAGCACAGCTGGGCCCCGTATATACAGCATGGGGGTAGCTCTGATAACAGCCAGATGCAACCCACGGCCATATAGGACCTACAGGCGATTCTCTTGAGTCGATATATGTCGATCTGAGCACAGCTGGGCCACGTATATACAGCATGGGGGTAGCTGTGATACCAGCCAGCTGCAACCCACGGCTATATAGGACCTACAGGCAATGTTCTTGAGTCGATATATGTCTATGTGAGCAGAGCTGGGCCCCGTATATGCAGCATGGGGGTAGCTCTGATACCAGCCAGATGCAACCTACGGCCATATAGGACCTACAGTGGATATATGTCGATGTGAGCACAGCTGGGCGCCGTATATACAGCATGGGGGTAGCTCTAATACCAGCCAGATGCAACCCACGGCCATATAGGTCCTACAGGCGATGTTCTTGAGTCGATATATGTCGATCTGAGCACAGCTGGGCCACGTATATACAGCATGGGGGTAAATGTGATACCAGCCAGCTGCAACCCACGGCTATATAGGACCACAGGCATTGTTCTTGAGTCGATATATGTCGATCTGACCACAGCTGGGCCACGTATATACAGCATGGGGGTAGTTGTGATACCAGCCAGCTGCAACCCACGGCTATATAGGACCGCAGCCGATGTTCTTGAGTCGATATATGTCGATCTGAGCACAGCTGGGCCCCGTATATGCAGCATTGGGGTAGCTCTGATACCAGCCAGATGCAACCCACGGCCATATAGGACCTACAGTGGATATATGTCGATGTGAGCACAGCTGGGCGCCGAATATACAGCATGGGGGTAGCTCTGATACCGATGCAACCCACGGCCATATAGGACCTACAGGCGATGTTCTTGAGTCGATATATGTCGATCTGAGCACAGCTGGGCCACGTATATACAGCATGGGAGTAGCTGTGATACCAGCCAGCTACAACCCACGGCTATATAGGACCACAGGCGATGTTCTTGAGTTGATATATGTCGATCTGAGCACAGCTGGGCCCCGTATATGCAGCATGGGGGTAGCTCTGATACCAGCCAGATGCAACCCACGGCCATATAGGACCTACAGTGGATATATGTCGATGTGAGCACAGCTGGGCGCCGTATATACAGCATGGGGGTAGCTCTGATACCAGCCAGATGCAACCCACGGCCATATAGGACCTACAGTGGATATATGTCGATGTGAGCACAGCTGGGCGCCGTATATACAGCATGGGGGTAGCTCTGATACCAGCCAGATGCAACCCACGGCCATATAGGACCTACAAGCGATGCTCTTGAGTCGATATATGTCGATCTGAGCACAGCTGGGCTACGTATATACAGCATGGGGGTAGCTGTGATACCAGCCAGCTGCAACCCACGGCTATATAGGACCTACAGGCGATGTTCTTGAGTCGATATATGTCGATCTGAGCACAGCTGGGCCCCGTATATGCAGCATGGGGGTAGCTCTGATACCAGCCAGATGCAACCCACGGCCATATAGGACCTACAGTGGATATATGTCGATGTGAGCACAGCTGGGCGCCGTATATACAGCATGGGGGTAGCTCTCATACCAGCCAGTTGCAACCCACGGCCATATAGGACCTACAGGCGATGCTCTTGAGTCGATATATGTCGATCTGAGCACGGCTGGGCGCCGTATATACAGCATGGGGGTAGCTCTAATACCAGTCAGATGCAACCCACGGCCATATAGGACCTACAGGCGATGTTCTTGAGTCGTTATATGTCGATCTGAGCACAACTGGGCCACGTATATACAGCATGGGGGTGGCTGTGATACAAGCCAGCTGCAACCCACGGCTATATAGGACCTACAGGCGATGTTCTTGAGTCGATATATGTCGATCTGAGCACAGCTGGGCCCCGTATATACAGCATGGGGGTAGCTCTGATAACAGCCAGATGCAACCCACGGCCATATAGGACCTACAGGCGATTCTCTTGAGTCGATATATATCGATCTGAGCACAGCTGGGCCACGTATATACAGAATGGGGGTAGCTGTGATACCAGCCAGCTGCAACCCACGGCTATATAGGACCTACAGGCGATGTTCTTGAGTCGATATATGTCGATCTGAGCACAGCTGGGCCCCGTATATGCAGAATGGGGGTAGCTCTGATACCAGCCAGATGCAACCCATGGCCATATAGGACCTACAGTGGATATATGTCGATGTGAGCACAGCTGGGCGCCGTATATACAGCATGGGGGTAGCTCTAATACCAGCCAGATGCAACCCACGGCCATATAGGTCCTACAGGCGATGTTCTTGAGTCGATATAAGTCGATCTGAGCACAGCTGGGCCACGTATATACAGCATGGGGGTAGCTGTGATACCAGCCAGCTGCAACCCACGGCTATATAGGACCACAGGCGATGTTCTTGAGTCGATATATGTCGATCTGAGCACAGCTGGGCCACGTATATACAGCATGGGGGTAGTTGTGATAGCAGCCAGCTGCAACCCACGGCCATATAGGACCTACAGTGGATATATGTCGATTTGAGCACAGCTGGGCGCCGTATATACAGCATGGGGGTAGCTCTGATACCAGCCAGATGCAACCCACGGCCATATAGGCCCTACAGTGGATATATGTCGATGTGAGCACAGCTGGGCGCCGTATATACAGCATGGGGGTAGCTCTAATACCAGCCAGATGCAACCCACGGCCATATAGGACCTACAGGCGATGTTCTTGAGTCGATATATGTCGAATGAGCACAGCTGGGCCACGTATATACAGCATGGGGGTAGCTGTGATACCAGCCAGCTACAACCCACGGCTATATAGGACCACAGGCGATGTTCTTGAGTCGATATATGTCGATCTGAGCACAGCTGGGCCCCGTATATGCAGCATGGGGGTAGCTCTGATACCAGCCAGATGCAACCCACGGCCATATAGGACCTACAGTGGATATATGTCGATGTGAGCACAGCTGGGCGCCGTATATACAGCACGGGGGTAGCTCTGACACCAGCCAGATGCAACCCACGGCCATATAGGACCTACAGGCGATGCTCTTGAGTCGATATATGTCGATCTGAGCACAGCTGGGCCACGTATATACAGCATGGGGGTAGCTGTGATACCAGCCAGCTGCAACCCACGGCTATATAGGACCTACAGGCGATGTTCTTGAGTCGATATATGTCTATCTGAGCACAGATGGGCCCCGTATATGCAGCATGGGGGTAGCTCTGATACCAGCCAGATGCAACCCACGGCCATATAGGACCTACAGTGGATATATGTCGATCTGAGCACAGCTGGGCGCCGTATATACAGCATGGGGGTAGCTCTAATACCAGCCAGATGCAACCCACGGCCATATAGGACATACAGGCGATGTTCTTGAGTCGATATATGTCGATCTGAGCACAGCTGGGCCACGTATATACAGCATGGGGGTGGCTGTGATACAAGCCAGCTGCAACCAACGGCTATATAGGACCTACAGGTGATGTTCTTGAGTCGATATATGTCGATCTGAGCACAGCTAGGCCCCGTATATACAGCATGGGGGTAGCTCTGATACCAGCCAGATGTAACCCACGACCATATAGGACCTACAGGCGATGCACTTGAGTCGATATATGTCGATCTGAGCACAGCTGGGCCCCGTATATGCAGCATGGGGGTAGCTCTGATACCAGCCAGATGCAACCCACGGCCATATAGGACCTACAGTGGATATATGTCGATGTGAGCACAGCTGGGCGCCGTGTATACAGCATGGGAATAGCTCTGATACCAGCCAGATGCAACCCACGGCCATATAGGACCTACAGGCGATGCTCTTGAGTCGATATATGTCGATCTGAGCACAGCTGGGCCGCGTATATACAGCATGGGGGTAGCTGTGATACCAGCCAGCTGCAACCCACGGCTATATAGGACCTACAGGCGATGTTCTTGAGTCGATATATGTCGATCTGAGCACAGCTGGGCCCCGTATATGCAGCATGGGGGTAGCTCTGATACCAGCCAGATGCAACCCACGGTCATATAGGACCTACAGTGGATATATGTCGATCTGAGCACGGCTGGGCGCCGTATATACAGCATGGGGGTAGCTCTAATACCAGTCAGATGCAACCCACGGCCATATAGGACCTACAGGCGATGTTCTTGAGTCGATATAAGTCGATCTGAGCACAGCTGGGCCACGTATATACAGCATGGGGGTAGCTGTGTTACCAGCCAGCTGCAACCCACGGCTATATAGGACCACAGGCGATGTTCTTGAGTCGATATATGTCGATCTGAGCACAGCTGGGCCACGTATATACAGCATGGGGGTAGTTGTGATAGCAGCCAGCTGCAACCCACGGCCATATAGGACCTACAGTGGATATATGTCGATGTGAGCACAGCTGGGCGCCGTATATACAGCATGGGGGTAGCTCTGATACCAGCCAGATGCAACCCACGGCCATATAGGACCTACAGTGGATATATGTCGATGTGAGCACAGCTGGGCGCCGTATATACAGCATGGGGGTAGCTCTAATACCAGCCAGATGCAACCCACGGCCATATAGGACCTACAGGCGATGTTCTTGAGTCGATATATGTCGAATGAGCACAGCTGGGCCACGTATATACAGCATGGGGGTAGCTGTGATACCAGCCAGCTACAACCCACGGCTATATAGGACCACAGGCGATGTTCTTGAGTCGATATATGTCTATCTGAGCACAGATGGGCCCCGTATATGCAGCATGGGGGTAGCTCTGATACCAGCCAGATGCAACCCACGGCCATATAGGACCTACAGTGGATATATGTCGATCTGAGCACAGCTGGGCGCCGTATATACAGCATGGGGGTAGCTCTAATACCAGCCAGATGCAACCCACGGCCATATAGGACATACAGGCGATGTTCTTGAGTCGATATATGTCGATCTGAGCACAGCTGGGCCACGTATATACAGCATGGGGGTGGCTGTGATACAAGCCAGCTGCAACCAACGGCTATATAGGACCTACAGGCGATGTTCTTGAGTCGATATATGTCGATCTGAGCACAGCTAGGCCCCGTATATACAGCATGGGGGTAGCTCTGATACGAGCCAGATGCAACCCACGACCATATAGGACCTACAGGCGATGCACTTGAGTCGATATATGTCGATCTGAGCACAGCTGGGCCCCGTATATGCAGCATGGGGGTAGCTCTGATACCAGCCAGATGCAACCCACGGCCATATAGGACCTACAGTGGATATATGTCGATGTGAGCACAGCTGGGCACCGTGTATACAGCATGGGAATAGCTCTGATACCAGCCAGATGCAACCCACGGCCATATAGGACCTACAGGTAATGCTCTTGAGTCGATATATGTCGATCTGAGCACAGCTGAGCCACGTATATACAGCATGGGGGTAGCTGTGGTACCAGCCAGCTGCAAGCCACAGCCATATAGGACCTACAGTGGATATATGTCGATGTGAGTACAGCTGGGCGCCGTATATACAGCATGGGGGTAGCTCTGATACCAGCCAGATGCAACCCACGGCCATATAGGACCTACAGGCGATGCTCTTGAGTCGATATATGTCGATCTGAGCACAGCTGGGCCCCGTATATGCAGCATGGGGGTAGCTCTGATACCAGCCGGATGCAACCCACGGCCATATAGGACCTACAGTGGATATATGTCGATCTGAGCACAGCTGGGCGCCGTATATACAGCTTGGGGGTAGCTCTAATACCAGCCAGATGCAACCCACGGCCATATAGGACCTACAGGCGATGTTCTTGAGTCTATATATGTCGATCTGAGCACAGCTGGGCCACGTATATACAGCATGGGGGTGGCTGTGATACAAGCCAGCTGCAACCCACGGCTATATAGGACCTACAGGCGATGTTCTTGAGTCGATATATATCGATCTGAGCACAGCTGGGCCCCGTATATACAGCATGGGGGTAGCTCTGATACCAGCCAGATGCAACCCACGGCCATATAGGACCTACAGGCGATGCTCTTGAGTCGATATATGTCGATCTGAGCACAGCTGGGCGCCGTATATACAGCATGGGGGTAGCTCTAATACCAGCCAGATGCAACCCACGGCCATATAGGACCTACAGGCGATGTTCTTGAGTCGATATATGTCCATCTGAGCACAGCTGGGCCACGTATATACAGCATGGGTGTAGCTGTGATACCAGCCAGCTGCAACCCACGGCTATTTAGGACCACAGGCGATGTTCTTGAGTCGATATATGTCGATCTGAGCACAGCTGGGCCCCGTATATGCAGCATGGGGGTAGCTCTGATACCAGCCAGATGCAACCCACGGCCTTATAGGACCTACAGTGGATATATGTCGATGTGAGCACAGCTGGGCGCCGTATATACAGCATGGGGGTAGCTCTCATACCAGCCAGTTGCAACCCACGGCCATATAGGACCTACAGGCGATGCTCTTGAGTCGATATATGTCGATCTGAGCACAGCTGGGCCGCGTATATACAGCATGGGGGTAGCTGTGATACCAGCCAGCTGCAACCCACGGCTATATAGGACCTACAGGCGATGTTCTTGAGTCGATATATGTCGATCTGAGCACAGCTGGGCCCCGTATATGCAGCATGGGGGTAGCTCTGATACCAGCCAGATGCAACCCACGGTCATATAGGACCTACAGTGGATATATGTCGATCTGAGCACGGCTGGGCGCCGTATATACAGCATGGGGGTAGCTCTAATACCAGTCAGATGCAACCCACGGCCATATAGGACCTACAGGCGATGTTCTTGAGTCGATATATGTCGATCTGAGCACAGCTGGGCCACGTATATACAGCATGGGGGTGGCTGTGATACAAGCCAACTGCAACCCACGGCTATATAGGACCTACAGGCAATGTTCTTGAGTCGATATATGTCGATCTGAGCACAGCTGGGCCCCGTATATACAGCATGGGGGTAGCTCTGCTAACAGCCAGATGCAACCCACGGCCATATAGGACCTACAGGCGATTCTCTTGAGTCGATATATGTCGATCTGAGCACAGCTGGGCCACGTATATACAGCATGGGGGTAGCTGTAATACCAGCCAGCTGCAACCCACGGCTATATAGGACCTACAGGCGATGTTCTTGAGTCGATATATGTCGATCTAAGCACAGCTGGGCCCCGTATATGCAGCATGGGGGTAGCTCTGATACCAGCCAGATGCAACCCACGGTCATATAGGACCTACAGTGGATATATGTCGATCTGAGCACGGCTGGGCGCCGTATATACAGCATGGGGGTAGCTCTAATACCAGCCAGATGCAACCCACGGCCATATAGGACTTACAGGCGATGTTCTTGAGTCGATATATGTCGATCTGAGCACAGCTCGGCCACGTATATACAGCATTGGGGTAGCTGTGATACCAGCCAGCTGCAACCCACGGCTATATAGGACCACAGGCGATGTTCTTGAGTCGATATATGTCGATCTGAGCACAGCTGGGCCCCGTATATGCACCATGGGGGTAGCTCTGATACCAGCCAGATGAAACCTACGGCCATATAGGACCTACAGTGGATATATGTCGATGTGAGCACAGCTGGGCGCCGTATATACAGCATGGGGGTAGCTCTGATACCAGCCAGATGCAACCCACGGCCATATAGGACCTACAAGCGATGCTCTTGAGTCGATATATGTCGATCTGAGCACAGCTGGGCCACGTATATACAGCATGGGGGTAGCTGTGATACCAGCCAGCTGCAACCCACGGCTATATAGGACCTACAGGCGATGTTCTTGAGTCGATATATGTCGATCTGAGCACAGCTGGGCCACGTATATACAGCATGGGGGTGGCTGTGATACAAGCCAGCTGCAACCGACGGCTATATAGGACCTACATGCGATGTTCTTGAGTCGATATATGTCGATCTGAGCACAGCTGGGCCCCGTATATACAGCATGGGGGTAGCTCTGATAACAGCCAGATGCAACCCACGGCCATATAGGACCTACAGGCGATTCTCTTGAGTCGATATATGTCGATCTGAGCACAGCTGGGCCACGTATATACAGCATGGGGGTAGCTGTGATACCAGCCAGCTGCAACCCACGGCTATATAGGACCTACAGGCGATGTTCTTGAGTCGATATATGTCGATCTGAGCACAGCTGGGCCCCGTATATGCAGCATGGGGGTAGCTCTGATACCAGCCAGATGCAACCCACGGCCATATAGGACCTACAAGCGATGCTCTTGAGTCGATATATGTCGATCTGAGCACAGCTGGGCCACGTATATACAGCATGGGGGTAGCTGTGATACCAGCCAGCTGCAACCCACGGCTATATAGGACCTACAGGCGATGTTCTTGAGTCGATATATGTCGATCTGAGCACAGCTGGGCCCCGTATATGCAGCATGGGGGTAGCTCTGATACCAGCCAGATGCAACCCACGGCCATATAGGACCTACAGTGGATATATGTCGATGTGAGCACAGCTGGGCGCCGTATATACAGCATGGGGGTAGCTCTCATACCAGCCAGTTGCAACCCACGGCCATATAGGACCTACAGGCGATGCTCTTGAGTCGATATATGTCGATCTGAGCACGGCTGGGCGCCGTATATACAGCATGGGGGTAGCTCTAATACCAGTCAGATGCAACCCACGGCCATATAGGACCTACAGGCGATGTTCTTGAGTCGTTATATGTCGATCTGAGCACAACTGGGCCACGTATATACAGCATGGGGGTGGCTGTGATACAAGCCAGCTGCAACCCACGGCTATATAGGACCTACAGGCGATGTTCTTGAGTCGATATATGTCGATCTGAGCACAGCTGGGCCCCGTATATACAGCATGGGGGTAGCTCTGATAACAGCCAGATGCAACCCACGGCCATATAGGACCTACAGGCGATTCTCTTGAGTCGATATATATCGATCTGAGCACAGCTGGGCCACGTATATACAGAATGGGGGTAGCTGTGATACCAGCCAGCTGCAACCCACGGCTATATAGGACCTACAGGCGATGTTCTTGAGTCGATATATGTCGATCTGAGCACAGCTGGGCCCCGTATATGCAGAATGGGGGTAGCTCTGATACCAGCCAGATGCAACCCATGGCCATATAGGACCTACAGTGGATATATGTCGATGTGAGCACAGCTGGGCGCCGTATATACAGCATGGGGGTAGCTCTAATACCAGCCAGATGCAACCCACGGCCATATAGGTCCTACAGGCGATGTTCTTGAGTCGATATAAGTCGATCTGAGCACAGCTGGGCCACGTATATACAGCATGGGGGTAGCTGTGATACCAGCCAGCTGCAACCCACGGCTATATAGGACCACAGGCGATGTTCTTGAGTCGATATATGTCGATCTGAGCACAGCTGGGCCACGTATATACAGCATGGGGGTAGTTGTGATAGCAGCCAGCTGCAACCCACGGCCATATAGGACCTACAGTGGATATATGTCGATTTGAGCACAGCTGGGCGCCGTATATACAGCATGGGGGTAGCTCTGATACCAGCCAGATGCAACCCACGGCCATATAGGCCCTACAGTGGATATATGTCGATGTGAGCACAGCTGGGCGCCGTATATACAGCATGGGGGTAGCTCTAATACCAGCCAGATGCAACCCACGGCCATATAGGACCTACAGGCGATGTTCTTGAGTCGATATATGTCGAATGAGCACAGCTGGGCCACGTATATACAGCATGGGGGTAGCTGTGATACCAGTCAGCTACAACCCACGGCTATATAGGACCACAGGCGATGTTCTTGAGTCGATATATGTCGATCTGAGCACAGCTGGGCCCCGTATATGCAGCATGGGGGTAGCTCTGATACCAGCCAGATGCAACCCACGGCCATATAGGACCTACAGTGGATATATGTCGATGTGAGCACAGCTGGGCGCCGTATATACAGCACGGGGGTAGCTCTGACACCAGCCAGATGCAACCCACGGCCATATAGGACCTACAGGCGATGCTCTTGAGTCGATATATGTCGATCTGAGCACAGCTGGGCCACGTATATACAGCATGGGGGTAGCTGTGATACCAGCCAGCTGCAACCCACGGCTATATAGGACCTACAGGCGATGTTCTTGAGTCGATATATGTCTATCTGAGCACAGATGGGCCCCGTATATGCAGCATGGGGGTAGCTCTGATACCAGCCAGATGCAACCCACGGCCATATAGGACCTACAGTGGATATATGTCGATCTGAGCACAGCTGGGCGCCGTATATACAGCATGGGGGTAGCTCTAATACCAGCCAGATGCAACCCACGGCCATATAGGACATACAGGCGATGTTCTTGAGTCGATATATGTCGATCTGAGCACAGCTGGGCCACGTATATACAGCATGGGGGTGGCTGTGATACAAGCCAGCTGCAACCAACGGCTATATAGGACCTACAGGCGATGTTCTTGAGTCGATATATGTCGATCTGAGCACAGCTAGGCCCCGTATATACAGCATGGGGGTAGCTCTGATACCAGCCAGATGCAACCCACGACCATATAGGACCTACAGGCGATGCACTTGAGTCGATATATGTCGATCTGAGCACAGCTGGGCCCCGTATATGCAGCATGGGGGTAGCTCTGATACCAGCCAGATGCAACCCACGGCCATATAGGACCTACAGTGGATATATGTCGATGTGAGCACAGCTGGGCGCCGTGTATACAGCATGGGAATAGCTCTGATACCAGCCAGATGCAACCCACGGCCATATAGGACCTACAGGCGATGCTCTTGAGTCGATATATGTCGATCTGAGCACAGCTGGGCCGCGTATATACAGCATGGGGGTAGCTGTGATACCAGCCAGCTGCAACCCACGGCTATATAGGACCTACAGGCGATGTTCTTGAGTCGATATATGTCGATCTGAGCACAGCTGGGCCCCGTATATGCAGCATGGGGGTAGCTCTGATACCAGCCAGATGCAACCCACGGTCATATAGGACCTACAGTGGATATATGTCGATCTGAGCACGGCTGGGCGCCGTATATACAGCATGGGGGTAGCTCTAATACCAGTCAGATGCAACCCACGGCCATATAGGACCTACAGGCGATGTTCTTGAGTCGATATAAGTCGATCTGAGCACAGCTGGGCCACGTATATACAGCATGGGGGTAGCTGTGATACCAGCCAGCTGCAACCCACGGCTATATAGGACCACAGGCGATGTTCTTGAGTCGATATATGTCGATCTGAGCACAGCTGGGCCACGTATATACAGCATGGGGGTAGTTGTGATAGCAGCCAGCTGCAACCCACGGCCATATAGGACCTACAGTGGATATATGTCGATGTGAGCACAGCTGGGCGCCGTATATACAGCATGGGGGTAGCTCTGATACCAGCCAGATGCAACCCACGGCCATATAGGACCTACAGTGGATATATGTCGATGTGAGCACAGCTGGGCGCCGTATATACAGCATGGGGGTAGCTCTAATACCAGCCAGATGCAACCCACGGCCATATAGGACCTACAGGCGATGTTCTTGAGTCGATATATGTCGAATGAGCACAGCTGGGCCACGTATATACAGCATGGGGGTAGCTGTGATACCAGCCAGCTACAACCCACGGCTATATAGGACCACAGGCGATGTTCTTGAGTCGATATATGTCGATCTGAGCACAGCTGGGCCCCGTATATGCAGCATGGGGGTAGCTCTGATACCAGCCAGATGCAACCCACGGCCATATAGGACCTACAGTGGATATATGTCGATGTGAGCACAGCTGGGCGCCGTATATACAGCACGGGGGTAGCTCTGACACCAGCCAGATGCAACCCACGGCCATATAGGACCTACAGGCGATGCTCTTGAGTCAATATATGTCGATCTGAGCACAGCTGGGCCACGTATATACAGCATGGGGGTAGCTGTGATACCAGCCAGCTGCAACCCACGGCTATATAGGACCTACAGGCGATGTTCTTGAGTCGATATATGTCTATCTGAGCACAGATGGGCCCCGTATATGCAGCATGGGGGTAGCTCTGATACCAGACAGATGCAACCCACGGCCATATAGGACCTACAGTGGATATATGTCGATCTGAGCACAGCTGGGCGCCGTATATACAGCATGGGGGTAGCTCTAATACCAGCCAGATGCAACCCACGGCCATATAGGACATACAGGCGATGTTCTTGAGTCGATATATGTCGATCTGAGCACAGCTGGGCCACGTATATACAGCATGGGGGTGGCTGTGATACAAGCCAGCTGCAACCAACGGCTATATAGGACCTACAGGCGATGTTCTTGAGTCGATATATGTCGATCTGAGCACAGCTAGGCCCCGTATATACAGCATGGGGGTAGCTCTGATACGAGCCAGATGCAACCCACGACCATATAGGACCTACAGGCGATGCACTTGAGTCGATATATGTCGATCTGAGCACAGCTGGGCCCCGTATATGCAGCATGGGGGTAGCTCTGATACCAGCCAGATGCAACCCACGGCCATATAGGACCTACAGTGGATATATGTCGATGTGAGCACAGCTGGGCACCGTGTATACAGCATGGGAATAGCTCTGATACCAGCCAGATGCAACCCACGGCCATATAGGACCTACAGGTAATGCTCTTGAGTCGATATATGTCGATCTGAGCACAGCTGGGCCACGTATATACAGCATGGGGGTAGCTGTGGTACCAGCCAGCTGCAAGCCACAGCCATATAGGACCTACAGTGGATATATGTCGATGTGAGTACAGCTGGGCGCCGTATATACAGCATGGGGGTAGCTCTGATACCAGCCAGATGCAACCCACGGCCATATAGGACCTACAGGCGATGCTCTTGAGTCGATATATGTCGATCTGAGCACAGCTGGGCCCCGTATATGCAGCATGGGGGTAGCTCTGATACCAGCCGGATGCAACCCACGGCCATATAGGACCTACAGTGGATATATGTCGATCTGAGCACAGCTGGGCGCCGTATATACAGCTTGGGGGTAGCTCTAATACCAGCCAGATGCAACCCACGGCCATATAGGACCTACAGGCGATGTTCTTGAGTCTATATATGTCGATCTGAGCACAGCTGGGCCACGTATATACAGCATGGGGGTGGCTGTGATACAAGCCAGCTGCAACCCACGGCTATATAGGACCTACAGGCGATGTTCTTGAGTCGATATATATCGATCTGAGCACAGCTGGGCCCCGTATATACAGCATGGGGGTAGCTCTGATACCAGCCAGATGCAACCCACGGCCATATAGGACCTACAGGCGATGCTCTTGAGTCGATATATGTCGATCTGAGCACAGCTGGGCGCCGTATATACAGCATGGGGGTAGCTCTAATACCAGCCAGATGCAACCCACGGCCATATAGGACCTACAGGCGATGTTCTTGAGTCGATATATGTCCATCTGAGCACAGCTGGGCCACGTATATACAGCATGGGTGTAGCTGTGATACCAGCCAGCTGCAACCCACGGCTATTTAGGACCACAGGCGATGTTCTTGAGTCGATATATGTCGATCTGAGCACAGCTGGGCCCCGTATATGCAGCATGGGGGTAGCTCTGATACCAGCCAGATGCAACCCACGGCCTTATAGGACCTACAGTGGATATATGTCGATGTGAGCACAGCTGGGCGCCGTATATACAGCATGGGGGTAGCTCTCATACCAGCCAGTTGCAACCCACGGCCATATAGGACCTACAGGCGATGCTCTTGAGTCGATATATGTCGATCTGAGCACAGCTGGGCCGCGTATATACAGCATGGGGGTAGCTGTGATACCAGCCAGCTGCAACCCACGGCTATATAGGACCTACAGGCGATGTTCTTGAGTCGATATATGTCGATCTGAGCACAGCTGGGCCCCGTATATGCAGCATGGGGGTAGCTCTGATACCAGCCAGATGCAACCCACGGTCATATAGGACCTACAGTGGATATATGTCGATCTGAGCACGGCTGGGCGCCGTATATACAGCATGGGGGTAGCTCTAATACCAGTCAGATGCAACCCACGGCCATATAGGACCTACAGGCGATGTTCTTGAGTCGATATATGTCGATCTGAGCACAGCTGGGCCACGTATATACAGCATGGGGGTGGCTGTGATACAAGCCAACTGCAACCCACGGCTATATAGGACCTACAGGCAATGTTCTTGAGTCGATATATGTCGATCTGAGCACAGCTGGGCCCCGTATATACAGCATGGGGGTAGCTCTGATAACAGCCAGATGCAACCCACGGCCATATAGGACCTACAGGCGATTCTCTTGAGTCGATATATGTCGATCTGAGCACAGCTGGGCCACGTATATACAGCATGGGGGTAGCTGTAATACCAGCCAGCTGCAACCCACGGCTATATAGGACCTACAGGCGATGTTCTTGAGTCGATATATGTCGATCTAAGCACAGCTGGGCCCCGTATATGCAGCATGGGGGTAGCTCTGATACCAGCCAGATGCAACCTACGGCCATATAGGACCTACAGTGGATATATGTCGATGTGAGCACAGCTGGGCGCCGTATATACAGCATGGGGGTAGCTCTAATACCAGCCAGATGCAACCCACGGCCATATAGGACTTACAGGCGATGTTCTTGAGTCGATATATGTCGATCTGAGCACAGCTCGGCCACGTATATACAGCATTGGGGTAGCTGTGATACCAGCCAGCTGCAACCCACGGCTATATAGGACCACAGGCGATGTTCTTGAGTCGATATATGTCGATCTGAGCACAGCTGGGCCCCGTATATGCACCATGGGGGTAGCTCTGATACCAGCCAGATGAAACCTACGGCCATATAGGACCTACAGTGGATATATGTCGATGTGAGCACAGCTGGGCGCCGTATATACAGCATGGGGGTAGCTCTGATACCAGCCAGATGCAACCCACGGCCATATAGGACCTACAAGCGATGCTCTTGAGTCGATATATGTCGATCTGAGCACAGCTGGGCCACGTATATACAGCATGGGGGTAGCTGTGATACCAGCCAGCTGCAACCCACGGCTATATAGGACCTACAGGCGATGTTCTTGAGTCGATATATGTCGATCTGAGCACAGCTGGGCCACGTATATACAGCATGGGGGTGGCTGTGATACAAGCCAGCTGCAACCGACGGCTATATAGGACCTACATGCGATGTTCTTGAGTCGATATATGTCGATCTGAGCACAGCTGGGCCCCGTATATACAGCATGGGGGTAGCTCTGATAACAGCCAGATGCAACCCACGGCCATATAGGACCTACAGGCGATTCTCTTGAGTCGATATATGTCGATCTGAGCACAGCTGGGCCACGTATATACAGCATGGGGGTAGCTGTGATACCAGCCAGCTGCAACCCACGGCTATATAGGACCTACAGGCGATGTTCTTGAGTCGATATATGTCGATCTGAGCACAGCTGGGCCCCGTATATGCAGCATGGGGGTAGCTCTGATACCAGCCAGATGCAACCCACGGCCATATAGGACCTACAAGCGATGCTCTTGAGTCGATATATGTCGATCTGAGCACAGCTGGGCCACGTATATACAGCATGGGGGTAGCTGTGATACCAGCCAGCTGCAACCCACGGCTATATAGGACCTACAGGCGATGTTCTTGAGTCGATATATGTCGATCTGAGCACAGCTGGGCCCCGTATATGCAGCATGGGGGTAGCTCTGATACCAGCCAGATGCAACCCACGGCCATATAGGACCTACAGTGGATATATGTCGATGTGAGCACAGCTGGGCGCCGTATATACAGCATGGGGGTAGCTCTGATACCAGCCAGATGCAACCCACGGCCATATAGGACCTACAAGCGATGCTCTTGAGTCGATATATGTCGATCTGAGCACAGCTGGGCTACGTATATACAGCATGGGGGTAGCTGTGATACCAGCCAGCTGCAACCCACGGCTATATAGGACCTACAGGCGATGTTCTTGAGTCGATATATGTCGATCTGAGCACAGCTGGGCCCCGTATATGCAGCATGGGGGTAGCTCTGATACCAGCCAGATGCAACCCACGGCCATATAGGACCTACAGTGGATATATGTCGATGTGAGCACAGCTGGGCGCCGTATATACAGCATGGGGGTAGCTCTCATACCAGCCAGTTGCAACCCACGGCCATATAGGACCTACAGGCGATGCTCTTGAGTCGATATATGTCGATCTGAGCACGGCTGGGCGCCGTATATACAGCATGGGGGTAGCTCTAATACCAGTCAGATGCAACCCACGGCCATATAGGACCTACAGGCGATGTTCTTGAGTCAATATATGTCGATCTGAGCACAACTGGGCCACGTATATACAGCATGGGGGTGGCTGTGATACAAGCCAGCTGCAACCCACGGCTATATAGGACCTACAGGCGATGTTCTTGAGTCGATATATGTCGATCTGAGCACAGCTGGGCCCCGTATATACAGCATGGGGGTAGCTCTGATAACAGCCAGATGCAACCCACGGCCATATAGGACCTACAGGCGATTCTCTTGAGTCGATATATATCGATCTGAGCACAGCTGGGCCACGTATATACAGCATGGGGGTAGCTGTGATACCAGCCAGCTGCAACCCACGGCTATATAGGACCTACAGGCGATGTTCTTGAGTCGATATATATCGATCTGAGCACAGCTGGGCCCCGTATATGCAGAATGGGGATAGCTCTGATACCAGCCAGATGCAACCCATGGCCATATAGGACCTACAGTGGATATATGTCGATGTGAGCACAGCTGGGCGCCGTATATACAGCATGGGGGTAGCTCTAATACCAGCCAGATGCAACCCACGGCCATATAGGTCCTACAGGCGATGTTCTTGAGTCGATATAAGTCGATCTGAGCACAGCTGGGCCACGTATATACAGCATGGGGGTAGCTGTGATACCAGCCAGCTGCAACCCACGGCTATATAGGACCACAGGCGATGTTCTTGAGTCGATATATGTCGATCTGAGCACAGCTGGGCCACGTATATACAGCATGGGGGTAGTTGTGATAGCAGCCAGCTGCAACCCACGGCCATATAGGACCTACAGTGGATATATGTCGATGTGAGCACAGCTGGGCGCCGTATATACAGCATGGGGGTAGCTCTGATACCAGCCAGATGCAACCCACGGCCATATAGGACCTACAGTGGATATATGTCGATGTGAGCACAGCTGGGCGCCGTATATACAGCATGGGGGTAGCTCTAATACCAGCCAGATGCAACCCACGGCCATATAGGACCTACAGGCGATGTTCTTGAGTCGATATATGTCGAATGAGCACAGCTGGGCCACGTATATACAGCATGGGGGTAGCTGTGATACCAGCCAGCTACAACCCACGGCTATATAGGACCACAGGCGATGTTCTTGAGTCGATATATGTCGATCTGAGCACAGCTGGGCCCCGTATATGCAGCATGGGGGTAGCTCTGATACCAGCCAGATGCAACCCACGGCCATATAGGACCTACAGTGGATATATGTCGATGTGAGCACAGCTGGGCGCCGTATATACAGCACGGGGGTAGCTCTGACACCAGCCAGATGCAACCCACGGCCATATAGGACCTACAGGCGATGCTCTTGAGTCAATATATGTCGATCTGAGCACAGCTGGGCCACGTATATACAGCATGGGGGTAGCTGTGATACCAGCCAGCTGCAACCCACGGCTATATAGGACCTACAGGCGATGTTCTTGAGTCGATATATGTCTATCTGAGCACAGATGGGCCCCGTATATGCAGCATGGGGGTAGCTCTGATACCAGCCAGATGCAACCCACGGCCATATAGGACCTACAGTGGATATATGTCGATCTGAGCACAGCTGGGCGCCGTATATACAGCATGGGGGTAGCTCTAATACCAGCCAGATGCAACCCACGGCCATATAGGACATACAGGCGATGTTCTTGAGTCGATATATGTCGATCTGAGCACAGCTGGGCCACGTATATACAGCATGGGGGTGGCTGTGATACAAGCCAGCTGCAACCAACGGCTATATAGGACCTACAGGCGATGTTCTTGAGTCGATATATGTCGATCTGAGCACAGCTAGGCCCCGTATATACAGCATGGGGGTAGCTCTGATACCAGCCAGATGCAACCCACGACCATATAGGACCTACAGGCGATGCACTTGAGTCGATATATGTCGATCTGAGCACAACTGGGCCCCGTATATGCAGCATGGGGGTAGCTCTGATACCAGCCAGATGCAACCCGCGGCCATATAGGACCTACAGTGGATATATGTCGATGTGAGCACAGCTGGGCACCGTGTATACAGCATGGGAATAGCTCTGATACCAGCCAGATGCAACCCACGGCCATATAGGACCTACAGGTAATGCTCTTGAGTCGATATATGTCGATCTGAGCACAGCTGGGCCACGTATATACAGCATGGGGGTAGCTGTGGTACCAGCCAGCTGCAAGCCACAGCCATATAGGACCTACAGTGGATATATGTCGATGTGAGTACAGCTGGGCGCCGTATATACAGCATGGGGGTAGCTCTGATACCAGCCAGATGCAACCCACGGCCATATAGGACCTACAGGCGATGCTCTTGAGTCGATATATGTCGATCTGAGCAGAGCTGGGCCCCGTATATGCAGCATGGGGGTAGCTCTGATACCAGCCGGATGCAACCCACGGCCATATAGGACCTACAGTGGATATATGTCGATCTGAGCACAGCTGGGCGCCGTATATACAGCTTGGGGGTAGCTCTAATACCAGCCAGATGCAACCCACGGCCATATAGGACCTACAGGCGATGTTCTTGAGTCTATATATGTCGATCTGAGCACAGCTGGGCCACGTATATACAGCATGGGGGTGGCTGTGATACAAGCCAGCTGCAACCCACGGCTATATAGGACCTACAGGCGATGTTCTTGAGTCGATATATATCGATCTGAGCACAGCTGGGCCCCGTATATACAGCATGGGGGTAGCTCTGATACCAGCCAGATGCAACCCACGGCCATATAGGACCTACAGGCGATGCTCTTGAGTCGATATATGTCGATCTGAGCACAGCTGGGCGCCGTATATACAGCATGGGGGTAGCTCTAATACCAGCCAGATGCAACCCACGGCCATATAGGACCTACAGGCGATGTTCTTGAGTCGATATATGTCCATCTGAGCACAGCTGGGCCACGTATATACAGCATGGGTGTAGCTGTGATACCAGCCAGCTGCAACCCACGGCTATTTAGGACCACAGGCGATGTTCTTGAGTCGATATATGTCGATCTGAGCACAGCTGGGCCCCGTATATGCAGCATGGGGGTAGCTCTGATACCAGCCAGATGCAACCCACGGCCTTATAGGACCTACAGTGGATATATGTCGATGTGAGCACAGCTGGGCGCCGTATATACAGCATGGGGGTAGCTCTCATACCAGCCAGTTGCAACCCACGGCCATATAGGACCTACAGGCGATGCTCTTGAGTCGATATATGTCGATCTGAGCACAGCTGGGCCGCGTATATACAGCATGGGGGTAGCTGTGATACCAGCCAGCTGCAACCCACGGCTATATAGGACCTACAGGCGATGTTCTTGAGTCGATATATGTCGATCTGAGCACAGCTGGGCCCCGTATATGCAGCATGGGGGTAGCTCTGATACCAGCCAGATGCAACCCACGGTCATATAGGACCTACAGTGGATATATGTCGATCTGAGCACGGCTGGGCGCCGTATATACAGCATGGGGGTAGCTCTAATACCAGTCAGATGCAACCCACGGCCATATAGGACCTACAGGCGATGTTCTTGAGTCGATATATGTCGATCTGAGCACAGCTGGGCCACGTATATACAGCATGGGGGTGGCTGTGATACAAGCCAACTGCAACCCACGGCTATATAGGACCTACAGGCAATGTTCTTGAGTCGATATATGTCGATCTGAGCACAGCTGGGCCCCGTATATACAGCATGGGGGTAGCTCTGATAACAGCCAGATGCAACCCACGGCCATATAGGACCTACAGGCGATTCTCTTGAGTCGATATATGTCGATCTGAGCACAGCTGGGCCACGTATATACAGCATGGGGGTAGCTGTGATACCAGCCAGCTGCAACCCACGGCTATATAGGACCTACAGGCGATGTTCTTGAGTCGATATATGTCGATCTGAGCACAGCTGGGCCCCGTATATGCAGCATGGGGGTAGCTCTGATACCAGCCAGATGCAACCCACGGCCATATAGGACCTACAGTGGATATATGTCGATGTGAGCACAGCTGGGCGCCGTATATACAGCATGGGGGTAGCTCTAATACCAGCCAGATGCAACCCACGGCCATATAGGTCCTACAGGCGATGTTCTTGAGTCGATATATGTCGATCTGAGCACAGCTGGGCCACGTATATACAGCATGGGGGTAGCTGTGATACCAGCCAGCTGCAACCCACGGCCATATAGGACCTACAGGCGATGCTCTTGAGTCGATATATGTCGATCTGAGCACAGCTGGGCCGCGTATATACAGCATGGGGGTAGCTGTGATACCAGCCAGCTGCAACCCACGGCTATATAGGACCTACAGGCGATGTTCTTGAGTCGATATATGTCGATCTGAGCACAGCTGGGCCCCGTATATGCAGCATGGGGGTAGCTCTGATACCAGCCAGATGCAACCCACGGCCATATAGGACCTACAGTGGATATATGTCGATCTGAGCACGGCTGGGCGCCGTATATACAGCATGGGGGTAGCTCTAATACCAGTCAGATGCAACCCACGGCCATATAGGACCTACAGGCGATGTTCTTGAGTCGATATATGTCGATCTGAGCACAGCTGGGCCACGTATATACAGCATGGGGGTGGCTGTGATACAAGCCAGCTGCAACCCACGGCTATATAGGACCTACAGGCAATGTTCTTGAGTCGATATATGTCGATCTGAGCACAGCTGGGCCCCGTATATACAGCATGGGGGTGCTCTGATAACAGCCAGATGCAACCCACGGCCATATAGGACCTACGGGCGATTCTCTTGAGTCGATATATGTCGATCTGAGCACAGCTGGGCCACGTATATACAGCATGGGGGTAGCTGTGATACCAGCCAGCTGCAACCCACGGCTATATAGGACCTACAGGCGATGTTCTTGAGTCGATATATGTCGATCTGAGCACAGCTGGGCCTCGTATATGCAGAATGGGGGTAGCTCTGATACCAGCCAGATGCAACCCACGGCCATATAGGCCCTACAGTGGATATATGTCGATGTGAGCACAGCTGGGCGCCGTATATACAGCATGGGGGTAGCTCTAATACCAGCCAGATGCAACCCACGGCCATATAGGACCTACAGGCGATGTTCTTGAGTCGATATATGTCGAATGAGCACAGCTGGGCCACGTATATACAGCATGGGGGTAGCTGTGATACCAGTCAGCTACAACCCACGGCTATATAGGACCACAGGCGATGTTCTTGAGTCGATATATGTCGATCTGAGCACAGCTGGGCCCCGTATATGCAGCATGGGGGTAGCTCTGATACCAGCCAGATGCAACCCACGGCCATATAGGACCTACAGTGGATATATGTCGATGTGAGCACAGCTGGGCGCCGTATATACAGCACGGGGGTAGCTCTGACACCAGCCAGATGCAACCCACGGCCATATAGGACCTACAGGCGATGCTCTTGAGTCGATATATGTCGATCTGAGCACAGCTGGGCCACGTATATACAGCATGGGGGTAGCTGTGATACCAGCCAGCTGCAACCCACGGCTATATAGGACCTACAGGCGATGTTCTTGAGTCGATATATGTCTATCTGAGCACAGATGGGCCCCGTATATGCAGCATGGGGGTAGCTCTGATACCAGCCAGATGCAACCCACGGCCATATAGGACCTACAGTGGATATATGTCGATCTGAGCACAGCTGGGCGCCGTATATACAGCATGGGGGTAGCTCTAATACCAGCCAGATGCAACCCACGGCCATATAGGACATACAGGCGATGTTCTTGAGTCGATATATGTCGATCTGAGCACAGCTGGGCCACGTATATACAGCATGGGGGTGGCTGTGATACAAGCCAGCTGCAACCAACGGCTATATAGGACCTACAGGCGATGTTCTTGAGTCGATATATGTCGATCTGAGCACAGCTAGGCCCCGTATATACAGCATGGGGGTAGCTCTGATACCAGCCAGATGCAACCCACGACCATATAGGACCTACAGGCGATGCACTTGAGTCGATATATGTCGATCTGAGCACAGCTGGGCCCCGTATATGCAGCATGGGGGTAGCTCTGATACCAGCCAGATGCAACCCACGGCCATATAGGACCTACAGTGGATATATGTCGATGTGAGCACAGCTGGGCGCCGTGTATACAGCATGGGAATAGCTCTGATACCAGCCAGATGCAACCCACGGCCATATAGGACCTACAGGCGATGCTCTTGAGTCGATATATGTCGATCTGAGCACAGCTGGGCCGCGTATATACAGCATGGGGGTAGCTGTGATACCAGCCAGCTGCAACCCACGGCTATATAGGACCTACAGGCGATGTTCTTGAGTCGATATATGTCGATCTGAGCACAGCTGGGCCCCGTATATGCAGCATGGGGGTAGCTCTGATACCAGCCAGATGCAACCCACGGTCATATAGGACCTACAGTGGATATATGTCGATCTGAGCACGGCTGGGCGCCGTATATACAGCATGGGGGTAGCTCTAATACCAGTCAGATGCAACCCACGGCCATATAGGACCTACAGGCGATGTTCTTGAGTCGATATAAGTCGATCTGAGCACAGCTGGGCCACGTATATACAGCATGGGGGTAGCTGTGATACCAGCCAGCTGCAACCCACGGCTATATAGGACCACAGGCGATGTTCTTGAGTCGATATATGTCGATCTGAGCACAGCTGGGCCACGTATATACAGCATGGGGGTAGTTGTGATAGCAGCCAGCTGCAACCCACGGCCATATAGGACCTACAGTGGATATATGTCGATGTGAGCACAGCTGGGCGCCGTATATACAGCATGGGGGTAGCTCTGATACCAGCCAGATGCAACCCACGGCCATATAGGACCTACAGTGGATATATGTCGATGTGAGCACAGCTGGGCGCCGTATATACAGCATGGGGGTAGCTCTAATACCAGCCAGATGCAACCCACGGCCATATAGGACCTACAGGCGATGTTCTTGAGTCGATATATGTCGAATGAGCACAGCTGGGCCACGTATATACAGCATGGGGGTAGCTGTGATACCAGCCAGCTACAACCCACGGCTATATAGGACCACAGGCGATGTTCTTGAGTCGATATATGTCGATCTGAGCACAGCTGGGCCCCGTATATGCAGCATGGGGGTAGCTCTGATACCAGCCAGATGCAACCCACGGCCATATAGGACCTACAGTGGATATATGTCGATGTGAGCACAGCTGGGCGCCGTATATACAGCACGGGGGTAGCTCTGACACCAGCCAGATGCAACCCACGGCCATATAGGACCTACAGGCGATGCTCTTGAGTCAATATATGTCGATCTGAGCACAGCTGGGCCACGTATATACAGCATGGGGGTAGCTGTGATACCAGCCAGCTGCAACCCACGGCTATATAGGACCTACAGGCGATGTTCTTGAGTCGATATATGTCTATCTGAGCACAGATGGGCCCCGTATATGCAGCATGGGGGTAGCTCTGATACCAGACAGATGCAACCCACGGCCATATAGGACCTACAGTGGATATATGTCGATCTGAGCACAGCTGGGCGCCGTATATACAGCATGGGGGTAGCTCTAATACCAGCCAGATGCAACCCACGGCCATATAGGACATACAGGCGATGTTCTTGAGTCGATATATGTCGATCTGAGCACAGCTGGGCCACGTATATACAGCATGGGGGTGGCTGTGATACAAGCCAGCTGCAACCAACGGCTATATAGGACCTACAGGCGATGTTCTTGAGTCGATATATGTCGATCTGAGCACAGCTAGGCCCCGTATATACAGCATGGGGGTAGCTCTGATACGAGCCAGATGCAACCCACGACCATATAGGACCTACAGGCGATGCACTTGAGTCGATATATGTCGATCTGAGCACAGCTGGGCCCCGTATATGCAGCATGGGGGTAGCTCTGATACCAGCCAGATGCAACCCACGGCCATATAGGACCTACAGTGGATATATGTCGATGTGAGCACAGCTGGGCACCGTGTATACAGCATGGGAATAGCTCTGATACCAGCCAGATGCAACCCACGGCCATATAGGACCTACAGGTAATGCTCTTGAGTCGATATATGTCGATCTGAGCACAGCTGGGCCACGTATATACAGCATGGGGGTAGCTGTGGTACCAGCCAGCTGCAAGCCACAGCCATATAGGACCTACAGTGGATATATGTCGATGTGAGTACAGCTGGGCGCCGTATATACAGCATGGGGGTAGCTCTGATACCAGCCAGATGCAACCCACGGCCATATAGGACCTACAGGCGATGCTCTTGAGTCGATATATGTCGATCTGAGCACAGCTGGGCCCCGTATATGCAGCATGGGGGTAGCTCTGATACCAGCCGGATGCAACCCACGGCCATATAGGACCTACAGTGGATATATGTCGATCTGAGCACAGCTGGGCGCCGTATATACAGCTTGGGGGTAGCTCTAATACCAGCCAGATGCAACCCACGGCCATATAGGACCTACAGGCGATGTTCTTGAGTCTATATATGTCGATCTGAGCACAGCTGGGCCACGTATATACAGCATGGGGGTGGCTGTGATACAAGCCAGCTGCAACCCACGGCTATATAGGACCTACAGGCGATGTTCTTGAGTCGATATATATCGATCTGAGCACAGCTGGGCCCCGTATATACAGCATGGGGGTAGCTCTGATACCAGCCAGATGCAACCCACGGCCATATAGGACCTACAGGCGATGCTCTTGAGTCGATATATGTCGATCTGAGCACAGCTGGGCGCCGTATATACAGCATGGGGGTAGCTCTAATACCAGCCAGATGCAACCCACGGCCATATAGGACCTACAGGCGATGTTCTTGAGTCGATATATGTCCATCTGAGCACAGCTGGGCCACGTATATACAGCATGGGTGTAGCTGTGATACCAGCCAGCTGCAACCCACGGCTATTTAGGACCACAGGCGATGTTCTTGAGTCGATATATGTCGATCTGAGCACAGCTGGGCCCCGTATATGCAGCATGGGGGTAGCTCTGATACCAGCCAGATGCAACCCACGGCCTTATAGGACCTACAGTGGATATATGTCGATGTGAGCACAGCTGGGCGCCGTATATACAGCATGGGGGTAGCTCTCATACCAGCCAGTTGCAACCCACGGCCATATAGGACCTACAGGCGATGCTCTTGAGTCGATATATGTCGATCTGAGCACAGCTGGGCCGCGTATATACAGCATGGGGGTAGCTGTGATACCAGCCAGCTGCAACCCACGGCTATATAGGACCTACAGGCGATGTTCTTGAGTCGATATATGTCGATCTGAGCACAGCTGGGCCCCGTATATGCAGCATGGGGGTAGCTCTGATACCAGCCAGATGCAACCCACGGTCATATAGGACCTACAGTGGATATATGTCGATCTGAGCACGGCTGGGCGCCGTATATACAGCATGGGGGTAGCTCTAATACCAGTCAGATGCAACCCACGGCCATATAGGACCTACAGGCGATGTTCTTGAGTCGATATATGTCGATCTGAGCACAGCTGGGCCACGTATATACAGCATGGGGGTGGCTGTGATACAAGCCAACTGCAACCCACGGCTATATAGGACCTACAGGCAATGTTCTTGAGTCGATATATGTCGATCTGAGCACAGCTGGGCCCCGTATATACAGCATGGGGGTAGCTCTGATAACAGCCAGATGCAACCCACGGCCATATAGGACCTACAGGCGATTCTCTTGAGTCGATATATGTCGATCTGAGCACAGCTGGGCCACGTATATACAGCATGGGGGTAGCTGTAATACCAGCCAGCTGCAACCCACGGCTATATAGGACCTACAGGCGATGTTCTTGAGTCGATATATGTCGATCTAAGCACAGCTGGGCCCCGTATATGCAGCATGGGGGTAGCTCTGATACCAGCCAGATGCAACCTACGGCCATATAGGACCTACAGTGGATATATGTCGATGTGAGCACAGCTGGGCGCCGTATATACAGCATGGGGGTAGCTCTAATACCAGCCAGATGCAACCCACGGCCATATAGGACTTACAGGCGATGTTCTTGAGTCGATATATGTCGATCTGAGCACAGCTCGGCCACGTATATACAGC
This sequence comes from Lordithon lunulatus, assembly GCA_963942505.1. Taxonomy (NCBI): domain Eukaryota; kingdom Metazoa; phylum Arthropoda; class Insecta; order Coleoptera; family Staphylinidae; genus Lordithon; species Lordithon lunulatus. Next base: position 31,486,264 of record OZ012670.1, on the reverse strand, counting down.
ATTGGGGTAGCTGTGATACCAGCCAGCTGCAACCCACGGCTATATAGGACCACAGGCGATGTTCTTGAGTCGATATATGTCGATCTGAGCACAGCTGGGCCCCGTATATGCACCATGGGGGTAGCTCTGATACCAGCCAGATGAAACCTACGGCCATATAGGACCTACAGTGGATATATGTCGATGTGAGCACAGCTGGGCGCCGTATATACAGCATGGGGGTAGCTCTGATACCAGCCAGATGCAACCCACGGCCATATAGGACCTACAAGCGATGCTCTTGAGTCGATATATGTCGATCTGAGCACAGCTGGGCCACGTATATACAGCATGGGGGTAGCTGTGATACCAGCCAGCTGCAACCCACGGCTATATAGGACCTACAGGCGATGTTCTTGAGTCGATATATGTCGATCTGAGCACAGCTGGGCCACGTATATACAGCATGGGGGTGGCTGTGATACAAGCCAGCTGCAACCGACGGCTATATAGGACCTACATGCGATGTTCTTGAGTCGATATATGTCGATCTGAGCACAGCTGGGCCCCGTATATACAGCATGGGGGTAGCTCTGATAACAGCCAGATGCAACCCACGGCCATATAGGACCTACAGGCGATTCTCTTGAGTCGATATATGTCGATCTGAGCACAGCTGGGCCACGTATATACAGCATGGGGGTAGCTGTGATACCAGCCAGCTGCAACCCACGGCTATATAGGACCTACAGGCGATGTTCTTGAGTCGATATATGTCGATCTGAGCACAGCTGGGCCCCGTATATGCAGCATGGGGGTAGCTCTGATACCAGCCAGATGCAACCCACGGCCATATAGGACCTACAAGCGATGCTCTTGAGTCGATATATGTCGATCTGAGCACAGCTGGGCCACGTATATACAGCATGGGGGTAGCTGTGATACCAGCCAGCTGCAACCCACGGCTATATAGGACCTACAGGCGATGTTCTTGAGTCGATATATGTCGATCTGAGCACAGCTGGGCCCCGTATATGCAGCATGGGGGTAGCTCTGATACCAGCCAGATGCAACCCACGGCCATATAGGACCTACAGTGGATATATGTCGATGTGAGCACAGCTGGGCGCCGTATATACAGCATGGGGGTAGCTCTGATACCAGCCAGATGCAACCCACGGCCATATAGGACCTACAAGCGATGCTCTTGAGTCGATATATGTCGATCTGAGCACAGCTGGGCTACGTATATACAGCATGGGGGTAGCTGTGATACCAGCCAGCTGCAACCCACGGCTATATAGGACCTACAGGCGATGTTCTTGAGTCGATATATGTCGATCTGAGCACAGCTGGGCCCCGTATATGCAGCATGGGGGTAGCTCTGATACCAGCCAGATGCAACCCACGGCCATATAGGACCTACAGTGGATATATGTCGATGTGAGCACAGCTGGGCGCCGTATATACAGCATGGGGGTAGCTCTCATACCAGCCAGTTGCAACCCACGGCCATATAGGACCTACAGGCGATGCTCTTGAGTCGATATATGTCGATCTGAGCACGGCTGGGCGCCGTATATACAGCATGGGGGTAGCTCTAATACCAGTCAGATGCAACCCACGGCCATATAGGACCTACAGGCGATGTTCTTGAGTCAATATATGTCGATCTGAGCACAACTGGGCCACGTATATACAGCATGGGGGTGGCTGTGATACAAGCCAGCTGCAACCCACGGCTATATAGGACCTACAGGCGATGTTCTTGAGTCGATATATGTCGATCTGAGCACAGCTGGGCCCCGTATATACAGCATGGGGGTAGCTCTGATAACAGCCAGATGCAACCCACGGCCATATAGGACCTACAGGCGATTCTCTTGAGTCGATATATATCGATCTGAGCACAGCTGGGCCACGTATATACAGCATGGGGGTAGCTGTGATACCAGCCAGCTGCAACCCACGGCTATATAGGACCTACAGGCGATGTTCTTGAGTCGATATATATCGATCTGAGCACAGCTGGGCCCCGTATATGCAGAATGGGGATAGCTCTGATACCAGCCAGATGCAACCCATGGCCATATAGGACCTACAGTGGATATATGTCGATGTGAGCACAGCTGGGCGCCGTATATACAGCATGGGGGTAGCTCTAATACCAGCCAGATGCAACCCACGGCCATATAGGTCCTACAGGCGATGTTCTTGAGTCGATATAAGTCGATCTGAGCACAGCTGGGCCACGTATATACAGCATGGGGGTAGCTGTGATACCAGCCAGCTGCAACCCACGGCTATATAGGACCACAGGCGATGTTCTTGAGTCGATATATGTCGATCTGAGCACAGCTGGGCCACGTATATACAGCATGGGGGTAGTTGTGATAGCAGCCAGCTGCAACCCACGGCCATATAGGACCTACAGTGGATATATGTCGATGTGAGCACAGCTGGGCGCCGTATATACAGCATGGGGGTAGCTCTGATACCAGCCAGATGCAACCCACGGCCATATAGGACCTACAGTGGATATATGTCGATGTGAGCACAGCTGGGCGCCGTATATACAGCATGGGGGTAGCTCTAATACCAGCCAGATGCAACCCACGGCCATATAGGACCTACAGGCGATGTTCTTGAGTCGATATATGTCGAATGAGCACAGCTGGGCCACGTATATACAGCATGGGGGTAGCTGTGATACCAGCCAGCTACAACCCACGGCTATATAGGACCACAGGCGATGTTCTTGAGTCGATATATGTCGATCTGAGCACAGCTGGGCCCCGTATATGCAGCATGGGGGTAGCTCTGATACCAGCCAGATGCAACCCACGGCCATATAGGACCTACAGTGGATATATGTCGATGTGAGCACAGCTGGGCGCCGTATATACAGCACGGGGGTAGCTCTGACACCAGCCAGATGCAACCCACGGCCATATAGGACCTACAGGCGATGCTCTTGAGTCAATATATGTCGATCTGAGCACAGCTGGGCCACGTATATACAGCATGGGGGTAGCTGTGATACCAGCCAGCTGCAACCCACGGCTATATAGGACCTACAGGCGATGTTCTTGAGTCGATATATGTCTATCTGAGCACAGATGGGCCCCGTATATGCAGCATGGGGGTAGCTCTGATACCAGCCAGATGCAACCCACGGCCATATAGGACCTACAGTGGATATATGTCGATCTGAGCACAGCTGGGCGCCGTATATACAGCATGGGGGTAGCTCTAATACCAGCCAGATGCAACCCACGGCCATATAGGACATACAGGCGATGTTCTTGAGTCGATATATGTCGATCTGAGCACAGCTGGGCCACGTATATACAGCATGGGGGTGGCTGTGATACAAGCCAGCTGCAACCAACGGCTATATAGGACCTACAGGCGATGTTCTTGAGTCGATATATGTCGATCTGAGCACAGCTAGGCCCCGTATATACAGCATGGGGGTAGCTCTGATACCAGCCAGATGCAACCCACGACCATATAGGACCTACAGGCGATGCACTTGAGTCGATATATGTCGATCTGAGCACAACTGGGCCCCGTATATGCAGCATGGGGGTAGCTCTGATACCAGCCAGATGCAACCCGCGGCCATATAGGACCTACAGTGGATATATGTCGATGTGAGCACAGCTGGGCACCGTGTATACAGCATGGGAATAGCTCTGATACCAGCCAGATGCAACCCACGGCCATATAGGACCTACAGGTAATGCTCTTGAGTCGATATATGTCGATCTGAGCACAGCTGGGCCACGTATATACAGCATGGGGGTAGCTGTGGTACCAGCCAGCTGCAAGCCACAGCCATATAGGACCTACAGTGGATATATGTCGATGTGAGTACAGCTGGGCGCCGTATATACAGCATGGGGGTAGCTCTGATACCAGCCAGATGCAACCCACGGCCATATAGGACCTACAGGCGATGCTCTTGAGTCGATATATGTCGATCTGAGCAGAGCTGGGCCCCGTATATGCAGCATGGGGGTAGCTCTGATACCAGCCGGATGCAACCCACGGCCATATAGGACCTACAGTGGATATATGTCGATCTGAGCACAGCTGGGCGCCGTATATACAGCTTGGGGGTAGCTCTAATACCAGCCAGATGCAACCCACGGCCATATAGGACCTACAGGCGATGTTCTTGAGTCTATATATGTCGATCTGAGCACAGCTGGGCCACGTATATACAGCATGGGGGTGGCTGTGATACAAGCCAGCTGCAACCCACGGCTATATAGGACCTACAGGCGATGTTCTTGAGTCGATATATATCGATCTGAGCACAGCTGGGCCCCGTATATACAGCATGGGGGTAGCTCTGATACCAGCCAGATGCAACCCACGGCCATATAGGACCTACAGGCGATGCTCTTGAGTCGATATATGTCGATCTGAGCACAGCTGGGCGCCGTATATACAGCATGGGGGTAGCTCTAATACCAGCCAGATGCAACCCACGGCCATATAGGACCTACAGGCGATGTTCTTGAGTCGATATATGTCCATCTGAGCACAGCTGGGCCACGTATATACAGCATGGGTGTAGCTGTGATACCAGCCAGCTGCAACCCACGGCTATTTAGGACCACAGGCGATGTTCTTGAGTCGATATATGTCGATCTGAGCACAGCTGGGCCCCGTATATGCAGCATGGGGGTAGCTCTGATACCAGCCAGATGCAACCCACGGCCTTATAGGACCTACAGTGGATATATGTCGATGTGAGCACAGCTGGGCGCCGTATATACAGCATGGGGGTAGCTCTCATACCAGCCAGTTGCAACCCACGGCCATATAGGACCTACAGGCGATGCTCTTGAGTCGATATATGTCGATCTGAGCACAGCTGGGCCGCGTATATACAGCATGGGGGTAGCTGTGATACCAGCCAGCTGCAACCCACGGCTATATAGGACCTACAGGCGATGTTCTTGAGTCGATATATGTCGATCTGAGCACAGCTGGGCCCCGTATATGCAGCATGGGGGTAGCTCTGATACCAGCCAGATGCAACCCACGGTCATATAGGACCTACAGTGGATATATGTCGATCTGAGCACGGCTGGGCGCCGTATATACAGCATGGGGGTAGCTCTAATACCAGTCAGATGCAACCCACGGCCATATAGGACCTACAGGCGATGTTCTTGAGTCGATATATGTCGATCTGAGCACAGCTGGGCCACGTATATACAGCATGGGGGTGGCTGTGATACAAGCCAACTGCAACCCACGGCTATATAGGACCTACAGGCAATGTTCTTGAGTCGATATATGTCGATCTGAGCACAGCTGGGCCCCGTATATACAGCATGGGGGTAGCTCTGATAACAGCCAGATGCAACCCACGGCCATATAGGACCTACAGGCGATTCTCTTGAGTCGATATATGTCGATCTGAGCACAGCTGGGCCACGTATATACAGCATGGGGGTAGCTGTGATACCAGCCAGCTGCAACCCACGGCTATATAGGACCTACAGGCGATGTTCTTGAGTCGATATATGTCGATCTGAGCACAGCTGGGCCCCGTATATGCAGCATGGGGGTAGCTCTGATACCAGCCAGATGCAACCCACGGCCATATAGGACCTACAGTGGATATATGTCGATGTGAGCACAGCTGGGCGCCGTATATACAGCATGGGGGTAGCTCTAATACCAGCCAGATGCAACCCACGGCCATATAGGTCCTACAGGCGATGTTCTTGAGTCGATATATGTCGATCTGAGCACAGCTGGGCCACGTATATACAGCATGGGGGTAGCTGTGATACCAGCCAGCTGCAACCCACGGCCATATAGGACCTACAGGCGATGCTCTTGAGTCGATATATGTCGATCTGAGCACAGCTGGGCCGCGTATATACAGCATGGGGGTAGCTGTGATACCAGCCAGCTGCAACCCACGGCTATATAGGACCTACAGGCGATGTTCTTGAGTCGATATATGTCGATCTGAGCACAGCTGGGCCCCGTATATGCAGCATGGGGGTAGCTCTGATACCAGCCAGATGCAACCCACGGCCATATAGGACCTACAGTGGATATATGTCGATCTGAGCACGGCTGGGCGCCGTATATACAGCATGGGGGTAGCTCTAATACCAGTCAGATGCAACCCACGGCCATATAGGACCTACAGGCGATGTTCTTGAGTCGATATATGTCGATCTGAGCACAGCTGGGCCACGTATATACAGCATGGGGGTGGCTGTGATACAAGCCAGCTGCAACCCACGGCTATATAGGACCTACAGGCAATGTTCTTGAGTCGATATATGTCGATCTGAGCACAGCTGGGCCCCGTATATACAGCATGGGGGTGCTCTGATAACAGCCAGATGCAACCCACGGCCATATAGGACCTACGGGCGATTCTCTTGAGTCGATATATGTCGATCTGAGCACAGCTGGGCCACGTATATACAGCATGGGGGTAGCTGTGATACCAGCCAGCTGCAACCCACGGCTATATAGGACCTACAGGCGATGTTCTTGAGTCGATATATGTCGATCTGAGCACAGCTGGGCCTCGTATATGCAGAATGGGGGTAGCTCTGATACCAGCCAGATGCAACCCACGGCCATATAGGACCTACAGTGGATATATGTCGATGTGAGCACAGCTGGGCGCCGTATATACAGCATGGGGGTAGCTCTAATACCAGCCAGATGCAACCCACGGCCATATAGGTCCTACAGGCGATGTTCTTGAGTCGATATATGTCGATCTGAGCACAGCTGGGCCACGTATATACAGCATGGGGGTAGCTGTGATACCAGCCAGCTGCAACCCACGGCTATATAGGACCACAGGCGATGTTCTTGAGTCGATATATGTCGATCTGAGCACAGCTGGGCCACGTATATACAGCATGGGGGTAGTTGTGATAGCAGCCAGCTGCAACCCACGGCCATATAGGACCTACAGTAGATATATGTCGATGTGAGCACAGCCGGGCGCCGTATATACAGCATGGGGGTAGCTCTGATACCAGCCAGATGCAACCCACGGCCATATAGGACCTACAGGCGATGCTCTTGAGTCGATATATGTCGATCTGAGCACAGCTGGGCCGCGTATATACAGCATGGGGGTAGCTGTGATACCAGCCAGCTGCAACCCACGGCTATATAGGACCTACAGGCGATGTTCTTGAGTCGATATATGTCGATCTGAGCACAGCTGGGCCCCGTATATACAGCATGGGGGTAGCTCTGATAACAGCCAGATGCAACCCACGGCCATATAGGACCTACAGGCGATTCTCTTGAGTCGATATATGTCGATCTGAGCACAGCTGGGCCACGTATATACAGCATGGGGGTAGCTGTGATACCAGCCAGCTGCAACCCACGGCTATATAGGACCTACAGGCAATGTTCTTGAGTCGATATATGTCTATGTGAGCAGAGCTGGGCCCCGTATATGCAGCATGGGGGTAGCTCTGATACCAGCCAGATGCAACCTACGGCCATATAGGACCTACAGTGGATATATGTCGATGTGAGCACAGCTGGGCGCCGTATATACAGCATGGGGGTAGCTCTAATACCAGCCAGATGCAACCCACGGCCATATAGGTCCTACAGGCGATGTTCTTGAGTCGATATATGTCGATCTGAGCACAGCTGGGCCACGTATATACAGCATGGGGGTAAATGTGATACCAGCCAGCTGCAACCCACGGCTATATAGGACCACAGGCATTGTTCTTGAGTCGATATATGTCGATCTGACCACAGCTGGGCCACGTATATACAGCATGGGGGTAGTTGTGATACCAGCCAGCTGCAACCCACGGCTATATAGGACCGCAGCCGATGTTCTTGAGTCGATATATGTCGATCTGAGCACAGCTGGGCCCCGTATATGCAGCATTGGGGTAGCTCTGATACCAGCCAGATGCAACCCACGGCCATATAGGACCTACAGTGGATATATGTCGATGTGAGCACAGCTGGGCGCCGAATATACAGCATGGGGGTAGCTCTGATACCGATGCAACCCACGGCCATATAGGACCTACAGGCGATGTTCTTGAGTCGATATATGTCGATCTGAGCACAGCTGGGCCACGTATATACAGCATGGGAGTAGCTGTGATACCAGCCAGCTACAACCCACGGCTATATAGGACCACAGGCGATGTTCTTGAGTTGATATATGTCGATCTGAGCACAGCTGGGCCCCGTATATGCAGCATGGGGGTAGCTCTGATACCAGCCAGATGCAACCCACGGCCATATAGGACCTACAGTGGATATATGTCGATGTGAGCACAGCTGGGCGCCGTATATACAGCATGGGGGTAGCTCTGATACCAGCCAGATGCAACCCACGGCCATATAGGACCTACAGTGGATATATGTCGATGTGAGCACAGCTGGGCGCCGTATATACAGCATGGGGGTAGCTCTGATACCAGCCAGATGCAACCCACGGCCATATAGGACCTACAAGCGATGCTCTTGAGTCGATATATGTCGATCTGAGCACAGCTGGGCTACGTATATACAGCATGGGGGTAGCTGTGATACCAGCCAGCTGCAACCCACGGCTATATAGGACCTACAGGCGATGTTCTTGAGTCGATATATGTCGATCTGAGCACAGCTGGGCCCCGTATATGCAGCATGGGGGTAGCTCTGATACCAGCCAGATGCAACCCACGGCCATATAGGACCTACAGTGGATATATGTCGATGTGAGCACAGCTGGGCGCCGTATATACAGCATGGGGGTAGCTCTCATACCAGCCAGTTGCAACCCACGGCCATATAGGACCTACAGGCGATGCTCTTGAGTCGATATATGTCGATCTGAGCACGGCTGGGCGCCGTATATACAGCATGGGGGTAGCTCTAATACCAGTCAGATGCAACCCACGGCCATATAGGACCTACAGGCGATGTTCTTGAGTCGTTATATGTCGATCTGAGCACAACTGGGCCACGTATATACAGCATGGGGGTGGCTGTGATACAAGCCAGCTGCAACCCACGGCTATATAGGACCTACAGGCGATGTTCTTGAGTCGATATATGTCGATCTGAGCACAGCTGGGCCCCGTATATACAGCATGGGGGTAGCTCTGATAACAGCCAGATGCAACCCACGGCCATATAGGACCTACAGGCGATTCTCTTGAGTCGATATATATCGATCTGAGCACAGCTGGGCCACGTATATACAGCATGGGGGTAGCTGTGATACCAGCCAGCTGCAACCCACGGCTATATAGGACCTACAGGCGATGTTCTTGAGTCGATATATGTCGATCTGAGCACAGCTGGGCCCCGTATATGCAGAATGGGGGTAGCTCTGATACCAGCCAGATGCAACCCATGGCCATATAGGACCTACAGTGGATATATGTCGATGTGAGCACAGCTGGGCGCCGTATATACAGCATGGGGGTAGCTCTAATACCAGCCAGATGCAACCCACGGCCATATAGGTCCTACAGGCGATGTTCTTGAGTCGATATAAGTCGATCTGAGCACAGCTGGGCCACGTATATACAGCATGGGGGTAGCTGTGATACCAGCCAGCTGCAACCCACGGCTATATAGGACCACAGGCGATGTTCTTGAGTCGATATATGTCGATCTGAGCACAGCTGGGCCACGTATATACAGCATGGGGGTAGTTGTGATAGCAGCCAGCTGCAACCCACGGCCATATAGGACCTACAGTGGATATATGTCGATTTGAGCACAGCTGGGCGCCGTATATACAGCATGGGGGTAGCTCTGATACCAGCCAGATGCAACCCACGGCCATATAGGACCTACAGTGGATATATGTCGATGTGAGCACAGCTGGGCGCCGTATATACAGCATGGGGGTAGCTCTAATACCAGCCAGATGCAACCCACGGCCATATAGGACCTACAGGCGATGTTCTTGAGTCGATATATGTCGAATGAGCACAGCTGGGCCACGTATATACAGCATGGGGGTAGCTGTGATACCAGCCAGCTACAACCCACGGCTATATAGGACCACAGGCGATGTTCTTGAGTCGATATATGTCGATCTGAGCACAGCTGGGCCCCGTATATGCAGCATGGGGGTAGCTCTGATACCAGCCAGATGCAACCCACGGCCATATAGGACCTACAGTGGATATATGTCGATGTGAGCACAGCTGGGCGCCGTATATACAGCACGGGGGTAGCTCTGCCACCAGCCAGATGCAACCCACGGCCATATAGGACCTACAGGCGATGCTCTTGAGTCGATATATGTCGATCTGAGCATAGCTGGGCCACGTATATACAGCATGGGGGTAGCTGTGATACCAGCCAGCTGCAACCCACGGCTATATAGGACCTACAGGCGATGTTCTTGAGTCGATATATGTCTATCTGAGCACAGATGGGCCCCGTATATGCAGCATGGGGGTAGCTCTGATACCAGCCAGATGCAACCCACGGCCATATAGGACCTACAGTGGATATATGTCGATCTGAGCACAGCTGGGCGCCGTATATACAGCATGGGGGTAGCTCTAATACCAGCCAGATGCAACCCACGGCCATATAGGACATACAGGCGATGTTCTTGAGTCGATATATGTCGATCTGAGCACAGCTGGGCCACGTATATACAGCATGGGGGTGGCTGTGATACAAGCCAGCTGCAACCAACGGCTATATAGGACCTACAGGCGATGTTCTTGAGTCGATATATGTCGATCTGAGCACAGCTAGGCCCCGTATATACAGCATGGGGGTAGCTCTGATACCAGCCAGATGCAACCCACGACCATATAGGACCTACAGGCGATGCACTTGAGTCGATATATGTCGATCTGAGCACAGCTGGGCCCCGTATATGCAGCATGGGGGTAGCTCTGATACCAGCCAGATGCAACCCACGGCCATATAGGACCTACAGTGGATATATGTCGATGTGAGCACAGCTGGGCGCCGTGTATACAGCATGGGAATAGCTCTGATACCAGCCAGATGCAACCCACGGCCATATAGGACCTACAGGCGATGCTCTTGAGTCGATATATGTCGATCTGAGCACAGCTGGGCCACGTATATACAGCATGGGGGTAGCTGTGGTACCAGCCAGCTGCAAGCCACAGCCATATAGGACCTACAGTGGATATATGTCGATGTGAGTACAGCTGGGCACCGTATATACAGCATGGGGGTAGCTCTGATACCAGCCAGATGCAACCCACGGCCATATAGGACCTACAGGCGATGCTCTTGAGTCGATATATGTCGATCTGAGCACAGCTGGGCCCCGTATATGCAGCATGGGGGTAGCTCTGATACCAGCCGGATGCAACCCACGGCCATATAGGACCTACAGTGGATATATGTCGATCTGAGCACAGCTGGGCGCCGTATATACAGCTTGGGGGTAGCTCTAATACCAGCCAGATGCAACCCACGGCCATATAGGACCTACAGGCGATGTTCTTGAGTCTATATATGTCGATCTGAGCACAGCTGGGCCACGTATATACAGCATGGGGGTGGCTGTGATACAAGCCAGCTGCAACCCACGGCTATATAGGACCTACAGGCGATGTTCTTGAGTCGATATATATCGATCTGAGCACAGCTGGGCCCCGTATATACAGCATGGGGGTAGCTCTGATACCAGCCAGATGCAACCCACGGCCATATAGGACCTACAGGCGATGCTCTTGAGTCGATATATGTCGATCTGAGCACAGCTGGGCGCCGTATATACAGCATGGGGGTAGCTCTAATACCAGCCAGATGCAACCCACGGCCATATAGGACCTACAGGCGATGTTCTTGAGTCGATATATGTCGATCTGAGCACAGCTGGGCCACGTATATACAGCATGGGTGTAGCTGTGATACCAGCCAGCTGCAACCCACGGCTATTTAGGACCACAGGCGATGTTCTTGAGTCGATATATGTCGATCTGAGCACAGCTGGGCCCCGTATATGCAGCATGGGGGTAGCTCTGATACCAGCCAGATGCAACCCACGGCCTTATAGGACCTACAGTGGATATATGTCGATGTGAGCACAGCTGGGCGCCGTATATATAGCATGGGGGTAGCTCTCATACCAGCCAGTTGCATCCCACGGCCATATAGGACCTACAGGCGATGCTCTTGAGTCGATATATGTCGATCTGAGCACAGCTGGGCCGCGTATATACAGCATGGGGGTAGCTGTGATACCAGCCAGCTGCAACCCACGGCTATATAGGACCTACAGGCGATGTTCTTGAGTCGATATATGTCGATCTGAGCACAGCTGGGCCCCGTATATGCAGCATGGGGGTAGCTCTGATACCAGCCAGATGCAACCCACGGTCATATAGGACCTACAGTGGATATATGTCGATCTGAGCACGGCTGGGCGCCGTATATACAGCATGGGGGTAGCTCTAATACCAGTCAGATGCAACCCACGGCCATATAGGACTTACAGGCGATGTTCTTGAGTCGATATATGTCGATCTGAGCACAGCTGGGCCACGTATATACAGCATGGGGGTGGCTGTGATACAAGCCAGCTGCAACCCACGGCTATATAGGACCTACAGGCAATGTTCTTGAGTCGATATATGTCGATCTGAGCACAGCTGGGCCCCGTATATACAGCATGGGGGTAGCTCTGATAACAGCCAGATGCAACCCACGGCCATATAGGACCTACAGGCGATTCTCTTGAGTCGATATATGTCGATCTGAGCACAGCTGGGCCACGTATATACAGCATGGGGGTAGCTGTGATACCAGCCAGCTGCAACCCACGGCTATATAGGACCTACAGGCGATGTTCTTGAGTCGATATATGTCGATCTGAGCACAGCTGGGCCCCGTATATGCAGCATGGGGGTAGCTCTGATACCAGCCAGATGCAACCCACGGCCATATAGGACCTACAGTGGATATATGTCGATGTGAGCACAGCTGGGCGCCGTATATACAGCATGGGGGTAGCTCTAATACCAGCCAGATGCAACCCACGGCCATATAGGTCCTACAGGCGATGTTCTTGAGTCGATATATGTCGATCTGAGCACAGCTGGGCCACGTATATACAGCATGGGGGTAGCTGTGATACCAGCCAGCTGCAACCCACGGCTATATAGGACCTACAGGCGATGTTCTTGAGTCGATATATGTCGATCTGAGCACAGCTGGGCCCCGTATATGCAGCATGGGGGTAGCTCTGATACCAGCCAGATGCAACCCACGGCCATATAGGACCTACAGTGGATATATGTCGATCTGAGCACGGCTGGGCGCCGTATATACAGCATGGGGGTAGCTCTAATACCAGTCAGATGCAACCCACGGCCATATAGGACCTACAGGCGATGTTCTTGAGTCGATATATGTCGATCTGAGCACAGCTGGGCCACGTATATACAGCATGGGGGTGGCTGTGATACAAGCCAGCTGCAACCCACGGCTATATAGGACCTACAGGCAATGTTCTTGAGTCGATATATGTCGATCTGAGCACAGCTGGGCCCCGTATATACAGCATGGGGGTAGCTCTGATAACAGCCAGATGCAACCCACGGCCATATAGGACCTACGGGCGATTCTCTTGAGTCGATATATGTCGATCTGAGCACAGCTGGGCCACGTATATACAGCATGGGGGTAGCTGTGATACCAGCCAGCTGCAACCCACGGCTATATAGGACCTACAGGCGATGTTCTTGAGTCGATATATGTCGATCTGAGCACAGCTGGGCCTCGTATATGCAGCATGGGGGTAGCTCTGATACCAGCCAGATGCAACCCACGGCCATATAGGACCTACAGTGGATATATGTCGATGTGAGCACAGCTGGGCGCCGTATATACAGCATGGGGGTAGCTCTAATACCAGCCAGATGCAGCCCACGGCCATATAGGTCCTACAGGCGATGTTCTTGAGTCGATATATGTCGATCTGAGCACAGCTGGGCCACGTATATACAGCATGGGGGTAGCTGTGATACCAGCCAGCTGCAACCCACGGCTATATAGGACCACAGGCGATGTTCTTGAGTCGATATATGTCGATCTGAGCACAGCTGGGCCACGTATATACAGCATGGGGGTAGTTGTGATAGCAGCCAGCTGCAACCCACGGCCATATAGGACCTACAGTAGATATATGTCGATGTGAGCACAGCCGGGCGCCGTATATACAGCATGGGGGTAGCTCTGATACCAGCCAGATGCAACCCACGGCCATATAGGACCTACAGGCGATGCTCTTGAGTCGATATATGTCGATCTGAGCACAGCTGGGCCGCGTATATACAGCATGGGGGTAGCTGTGATACCAGCCAGCTGCAACCCACGGCTATATAGGACCTACAGGCGATGTTCTTGAGTCGATATATGTCGAACTGAGCACAGCTGGGCCCCGTATATACAGCATGGGGGTAGCTCTGATAACAGCCAGATGCAACCCACGGCCATATAGGACCTACAGGCGATTCTCTTGAGTCGGTATATGTCGATCTGAGCACAGCTGGGCCACGTATATACAGCATGGGGGTAGCTGTGATACCAGCCAGCTGCAACCCACGGCTATATAGGACCTACAGGCAATGTTCTTGAGTCGATATATGTCTATCTGAGCAGAGCTGGGCCCCGTATATGCAGCATGGGGGTAGCTCTGATACCAGCCAGATGCAACCTACGGCCATATAGGACCTACAGTGGATATATGTCGATGTGAGCACAGCTGGGCGCCGTATATACAGCATGGGGGTAGCTCTAATACCAGCCAGATGCAACCCACGGCCATATAGGTCCTACAGGCGATGTTCTTGAGTCGATATATGTCGATCTGAGCACAGCTGGGCCACGTATATACAGCATGGGGGTAAATGTGATACCAGCCAGCTGCAACCCACGGCTATATAGGACCTACAGGCGATGTTCTTGAGTCGATATATGTCGATCTGAGCACAGCTGGGCCCCGTATATACAGCATGGGGGTAGCTCTGATAACAGCCAGATGTAACCCACGGCCATATAGGACCTACAGGCGATTCTCTTGAGTCGATATATGTCGATCTGAGCACAGCTGGGCCACGTATATACAGCATGGGGGTAGCTGTGATACCAGCCAGCTGCAACCCACGGCTATATGGGACCTACAGGCGATGTTCTTGAGTCGATATATGTCTATCTGAGCAGAGCTGGGCCCCGTATATGCAGCATGGGGGTAGCTCTGATACCAGCCAGATGCAACCTACGGCCATATAGGACCTACAGTGGATATATGTCGATGTGAGCACAGCTGGGCGCCGTATATACAGCATGGGGGTAGCTCTAATACCAGCCAGATGCAACCCACGGCCATATAGGTCCTACAGGCGATGTTCTTGAGTCGATATATGTCGATCTGAGCACAGCTGGGCCACGTATATACAGCATGGGGGTAGCTGTGATACCAGCCAGCTGCAACCCACGGCTATATAGGACCACAGGCATTGTTCTTGAGTCGATATATGTCGATCTGACCACAGCTGGGCCACGTATATACAGCATGGGGGTAGTTGTGATACCAGCCAGTTGCAACCCACGGCTATATAGGACCGCAGCCGATGTTCTTGAGTCGATATATGTCGATCTGAGCACAGCTGGGCCCCGTATATGCAGCATGGGGGTAGCTCTGATACCAGCCAGATGCAACCCACGGCCATATAGGAACTACAGTGGATATATGTCGATGTGAGCACAGCTGGGCGCCGTATATACAGCATGGGGGTAGCTCTGATACCAGCCAGATGCAACCCACGGCCATATAGGAACTACAGTGGATATATGTCGATGTGAGCACACCTGGGCGCCGTATATACAGCATGGGGGTAGCTCTGATACCAGCCAGATGCAACCCACGGCCATATAGGACCTACAGGCGATGCTCTTGAGTCGATATATGTCGATCTGAGCACAGCTGGGCCACGTATATACAGCATGGGGGTGGCTGTGGTACAAGCCAGCTGCAACCCACGGCTATATAGGACCTACAGGCGATGTTCTTGAGTCGATATATGTCGATCTGAGCACAGCTGGGCCCCGTATATACAGCATGGGGGTAGCTCTGATACCAGCCAGATGCAAGCAAACCACGGCCATATAGGACCTACAGGCGATGCTCTTGAGTCGATATATGTCGATCTGAGCACAGCTGGGCCACGTATATACAGCATGGGGGTAGCTGTGATACCAGCCAGCTGCAACCCACGGCTATATAGGACCTACAGGCGATGTTCTTGAGTCGATATATGTCGATCTGAGCACAGCTGGGCCTCGTATATGCAGCATGGGGGTAGCTCTGATACCAGCCAGATGCAACCCACGGCCATATAGGACATACAGTGGATATATGTCGATGTGAGCACAGCTGGGCGCCGTATATACAGCATGGGGGTAGCTCTAATACCAGCCAGATGCAACCCACGGCCATATAGGACCTACAGGCGATGTTCAGGAGTCGATATATGTCGATCTGAGCACAGCTGGGCCACGTATATACAGCATGGGGGTAGCTGTGATACCAGCCAGCTGCAACCCACGGCTATATAGGACCACAGGCGATGTTCTTGAGTCGATATATGTCGATCTGAGCACAGCTGGGCCCCGTATATTCAGCATGGGGGTAGCTCTGATACCAGCCAGATGCAACCCACGGCCATA
The DNA here is from genome assembly GCA_963942505.1 of Lordithon lunulatus. Classification (NCBI taxonomy): domain Eukaryota; kingdom Metazoa; phylum Arthropoda; class Insecta; order Coleoptera; family Staphylinidae; genus Lordithon; species Lordithon lunulatus. Next base: position 31,469,563 of record OZ012670.1, on the reverse strand, counting down.
TAGGACCTACAGTGGATATATGTCGATGTGAGCACACCTGGGCGCCGTATATACAGCATGGGGGTAGCTCTGATACCAGCCAGATGCAACCCACGGCCATATAGGACCTACAGACGATGCTCTTGAGTCGATATATGTCGATCTGAGCACAGCTGGGCCACGTATATGCAGCATGGGGGTAGCTCTGATACCAGCCAGATGCAACCCACGGCCATATAGGACCTACAGTGGATATATGTCGATCTGAGCACAGCTGGGCGCCGTATCTACAGCATGGGGGTAGCTCTAATACCAGCCAGATGCAACCCACGGCCATATAGGACCTACAGGCGATGTTCTTGAGTCGATATATGTCGATCAGAGCACAGCTGGGCCACGTATATACAGCATGGGGGTGGCTGTGATACAAGCCAGCTGCAACCCACGGCTATATAGGACCTACAGGCGATGTTCTTGAGTCGATATATGTCGATCTGAGCACAGCTGGGCCCCGTATATACAGCATGGGGGTAGCTCTGATACCAGCCAGATGCAACCCACGGCCATATAGGACCTACAGGCGATGCTCTAGAGTCGATATATGTCGATCTGAGCACAGCTGGGCCCCGTATATACAGCATGGGGGTAGCTCTGATACCAGCCAGATGCAACCCACGGCCATATAGGACCTACAGGCGATTCTCTTGAGTCGATATATGTCTATCTGAGCACAGCTGGGCCACGTATATACAGCATGGGGGTAGCTGTGATACCAGCCAGCTGCAATTCACGGCTATATAGGACCTACAGGCGATGTTCTTGAGTCGATATATGTCGATCTGAGCACAGCTGGGCCCCGTATATGCAGCATGGGGGTAGCTCTGATACCAGCCAGATGCAACCCACGGCCATATAGGACCTACAGGCGATGCTCTTGAGTCGATATATGTCGATCTGAGCACAGCTGGGCCACGTATATACAGCATGGGGGTAGCTGTGATACCAGCCAGCCACAACCCACGGCTATATAGGACCTACAGGCGATGTTCTTGAGTCGATATATGTCGATATGAGCACAGCTGGGCCCCGTATATGCAGCATGGGGGTAGCTCTGATACCAGCCGGATGCAACCCACGGCCATATAGGACCTACAGGCGATGCTCTTGAGTCGATATATGTCGATCTGAGCACAGCTGGGCCACGTATATACAGCATGGGGGTAGCTGTGATACCAGCCAGCTGCAACCCACGGCTATATAAGACCACAGGCGATGTTCTTGAGTCGATATATGTCGATCTGAGCACAGCTGGGCCCCGTATATGCAGCATAAGGGTAGCTCTGATACCAGCCAGATGCAACCCACGGCCATATAGGACCTACCGTGGATATATGTCGATGTGAGCACAGCTGGGCGCCGTATATACAGCATGGGGGTAGCTCTGATACCAGCCAGATGCAACCCACGGCCATATAGGACCTACAGGCGATGCTCTTGAGTCGATATATGTCGATCTGAGCACAGCTGGGCCACGTATATACAGCATGGGGGTAGCTGTGATACCAGCCAGCCACAACCCACGGCTATATAGGACCTACAGGCGATGTTCTTGAGTCGATATATGTCGATCTGAGCACAGCTGGGCCCCGTATATGCAGCATGAGGGTAGCTCTGATACCAGCCAGATGCAACCCACGGCCATATAGGACCTACAGGCGATGCTCATGAGTCGATATATGTCAATCTGAGCACAGCTGGGCCACGTATATACAGCATGGGGGTAGCTGTGATACCGCCAGCCACAACCCACGGCTATATAGGACCTACAGGCGATGTTCTTGAGTCGATATATGTCGATCTGAGCACAGCTGGGCCCCGTATATGCAGCATGGGGGTAGCTCTGATACCAGCCAGATGCAACCCACGGCCATATAGGACCTACAGTGGATATATGTCGATGTGAGCACAGCTGGGCGCCGTATATACAGCATGGGGGTAGCTCTAATACCAGCCAGATGCAACCCACGGCCATATAGGACCTACAGGCGATGTTCTTGAGTCGATATATGTCGATCTGAGCACAGCTGGGTTACGTATATACAGCATGGGGGTAGCTGTGATACCAGCCAGCTGCAACCCACGGCTATATAAGACCACAGGCGATGTTCTTGAGTCGATATATGTCGATAGCACAGCTGGGCCCCGTATATGCAGCATAAGGGTAGCTCTGATACCAGCCAGATGCAACCCACGGCCATATAGGACCTACCGTGGATATATGTCGATGTGAGCACAGCTGGGCGCCGTATATACAGCATGGGGGTAGCTCTGATACCAGCCAGATGCAACCCACGGCCATATAGGACCTACAGGCGATGCTCTTGAGTCGATATATGTCGATCTGAGCACAGCTGGGCCCCGTATATGCAGCATGGGGGTAGCTCTGATACCAGCCAGATGCAACCCACGGCTATATAGGACCTACAGGCGATGCTCTTGAGTCGATATATGTCGATCTGAGTACAGCTGGGCCACGTATATATAGCATGGGGGTAGCTGTGATACCAGCCAGCTGCAACCTACGGCTATATAGGACCTACAGGCGATGTTCTTGAGTCGATATATGTCGATCTGAGCACAGCTGGGCCCCGTATATGCAGCATGGGGGTAGCTCTGATACCAGCCAGATGCAACCCACGGCCATATAGGACCTACAGGCGATGCTCTTGAGTCGATATATGTCGATCTGAGCACAGCTGGGCCACGTATATACAGCATGGGGGTAGCTGTGATACCAGCCAGCCACAACCCACGGCTATATAGGACCTACAGGCGATGTTCTTGAGTCGATATATGTCGATCTGAGCACAGCTGGGCCCCGTATATGCAGCATGGGGGTAGCTCTGATACCAGCCGGATGCAACCCACGGCCATATAGGACCTACAGTGGATATATGTCGATCTGAGCACAGCTGGGCGCCGTATATACAGCTTGGGGGTAGCTCTAATACCAGCCAGATGCAACCCACGGCCATATAGGACCTACAGGCGATGCTCTTGAGTCGATATATGTCGATCTGAGCACAGCTGGGCCACGTATATACAGCATGGGGGTGGCTGTGATACAAGCCAGCTGCAACCAACGGCTATATAGGACCTACAGGCGATGTTCTTGAGTCGATATATGTCGATCTGAGCACAGCTAGGCCCCGTATATACAGCATGGGGGTAGCTCTGATACCAGCCAGATGCAACCCACGACCATATAGGACCTACAGGCGATGCTCTTGAGTCGATATATGTCGATCTGAGCACAGCTGGGCCCCGTATATGCAGCATGGGGGTAGCTCTGATACCAGCCAGATGCAACCCACTGCCATATAGGACCTACAGTGGATATATGTTGATGTGAGCACAGCTGGGCGCCGTATATACAGCATGGGAATAGCTCTGATACCAGCCAGATGCAACCCACGGCCATATAGGACCTACAGGCGATGCTCTTGAGTCGATATATGTCGATATGAGCACAGCTGGGCCACGTATATACAGCATGGGGGTAGCTGTGATACCAGCCAGCTGCAAGCCACAGCCATATAGGACCTACAGTGGATATATGTCGATGTGAGCACAGCTGGGCGCCGTATATACAGCATGGCGGTAGCTCTGATACCAGCCAGATGCAACCCACGGCCATATAGGACCTACAGGCGATGCTCTTGAGTCGATATATGTCGATCTGAGCACAGCTGGGCCACGTATATACAGCATGGGGGTAGCTGTGATACCAGCCAGCTGCAACCCACGGCTATATAGGACCTACAGGCGATGCTCTTGAGTGGATATATGTCGATCTGAGCACAGCTGGGCCACGTATATACAGCATGGGGGTAGCTGTAATACCAGCCAGCTGCAACCCACGGCTATATAGGACCTACAGGCGATGTTCTTGAGTCGATATATGTCGATCTAAGCACAGCTGGGCCCCGTATATGCAGCATGGGGGTAGCTCTGATACCAGCCAGATGCAACCTACGGCCATATAGGACCTACAGTGGATATATGTCGATGTGAGCACAGCTGGGCGCCGTATATACAGCATGGGGGTAGCTCTAATACCAGCCAGATGCAACCCACGGCCATATAGGACTTACAGGCGATGTTCTTGAGTCGATATATGTCGATCTGAGCACAGCTCGGCCGCGTATATACAGCATTGGGGTAGCTGTGATACCAGCCAGCTGCAACCCACGGCTATATAGGACCACAGGCGATGTTCTTGAGTCGATATATGTCGATCTGAGCACAGCTGGGCCCCGTATATGCAGCATGGGGGTAGCTCTGATACCAGCCAGATGAAACCTACGGCCATATAGGACCTACATTGGATATATGTCGATGTGAGCACAGCTGGGCGCCGTATATACAGCATGGGGGTAGCTCTGATACCAGCCAGATGCAACCCACGGCCATATAGGACATACAGGCGATGCTCTTGAGTCGATATATGTCGATCTGAGCACAGCTGGGCCACGTATATACAGCATGGGGGTAGCTGTGATACCAGCCAGCTGCAACCCACGGCTATTTAGGACCACAGGCGATGTTCTTGAGTCGATATATGTCGATCTGAGCACAGCTGGGCCCCGTATATGCAGCATTGGGGTAGCTCTGATACCAGCCAGATGCAACCCACGGCCATATAGGACCTACAGTGGATATATGTCGATGTGAGCACAGCTGGGCGCCGTATATACAGCATGGGGGTAGCTCTAATACCAGCCAGATGCAACCCACGGCCATATAGGACCTACAGGCGATGTTCTTGAGTCGATATATGTCGATCTGAGCACAGCTGGGCCCCGTATATGCAGCATGGGGGTAGCTCTGATACCAGCCAGATGCAACCCACGGCCATATAGGACCTACAGTGGATATATGTCGATCTGAGCACAGCTGGGCGCCGTATATACAGCATGGGGGTAGCTCTAATACCAGCCAGATGCAACCCACGGCCATATAGGACCTACAGGCGATGTTCTTGAGTCGATATATGTCGATCTGAGCACAGCTGGGCCACGTATATACAGCATGGGGGTAGCTGTGATACCAGCCAGCTGCAATCCACTGCTATTTAGGACCACAGGCGATGTTCTTGAGTCGATATATGTCGATCTGAGCACAGCTGGGCCCCGTATATGCAGCATGGGGGTAGCTCTGATACCAGCCAGATGCAACCCACGGCCATATAGGACCTACAGTGGATATATGTCGATGTGAGCACAGCTGGGCGCCGTATATACAGCATGGGGGTAGCTCTCATACCAGCCAGTTGCAACCCACGGCCATATAGGACCTACAGGCGATGCTCTTGAGTCGATATATGTCGATCTGAGCACAGCTGGGCAGCGTATATACAGCATGGGGGTAGCTGTGATACCAGACAGCTGCAACCCACGGCTATATAGGACCTACAGGCGATGTTTTTGAGTCGATATATGTCGATCTGAGCACAGCTGGGCCCCGCATATGCAGCATGGGGGTAGCTCTGATACCAGCCAGATGCAACCCACGGCCATATAGGACCCACAGTGGATATATGTCGATCTGAGCACGGCTGGGCGCCGTATATACAGCATGGGGGTAGCTCTAATACCAGTCAGATGCAACCCACGGCCATATAGGACCTACAGGCGATGTTTTTGAGTCGATATATGTCGATCTGAGCACAGCTGGGCCCCGTATATACAGCATGGGGGTAGCTCTGATAACAGCCAGATGCAACCCACGGCCATATAGGACCTACAGGCGATTCTCTTGAGTCGATATATGTCGATCTGAGCACAGCTGGGCCACGTATATACAGCATGGGGGTAGCTGTGATACCAGCCAGCTGCAACCCACGGCTATATAGGACCACAGGCGATGTTCTTGAGTCGATATATGTCGATCTGAGCACAGCTGGGCCACGTATATACAGCATGGGGGTAGTTGTGATAGCAGCCAGCTGCAACCCACGGCCATATAGGACCTACAGTGGATATATGTCGATGTGAGCACAGCTGGGCGCCGTATATACAGCATGGGGGTAGCTCTGATACCAGCCAGATGCAACCCACGGCCATATAGGACCTACAGGCGATGCTCTTGAGTCGATATATGTCGATCTGAGCACAGCTGGGCCGCGTATATACAGCATGGGGGTAGCTGTAATACCAGCCAGCTGCAACCCACGGCTATATAGGACCTACAGGCGATGTTTTGCGTCGATATATGTCGATCTGAGCACAGCTGGGCCCCGTATATACAGCATGGGGGTAGCTCTGATAACAGCCAGATGCAACCCACGGCCATATTGGACATACAGGCGATTCTCTTGAGTCGATATATGTCGATCTGAGCGCAGCTGGGCCACGTATATACAGCATGGGGGTAGCTGTGATACCAGCCAGCTGCAACCCACGGCTATATAGGACCTACAGGCGATGTTCTTGAGTCGATATATGTCTATCTGAGCAGAGCTGGGCCCCGTATATGCAGCATGGGGGTAGCTCTGATACCAGCCAGATGCAACCTACGGCCATATAGGACCTACAGTGGATATATGTCGATGTGAGCACAGCTGGGCGCCGTATATACAGCATGGGGGTAGCTCTAATACCAGCCAGATGCAACCCACGGCCATATAGGTCCTACAGGCGATGTTCTTGAGTCGATATATGTCGATCTGAGCACAGCTGGGCCACGTATATACAGCATGGGGGTAGCTGTGATACCAGCCAGCTGCAACCCACGGCTATATAGAACCACAGGCATTGTTCTTGAGTCGATATATGTCGATCTGACCACAGCTGGGCCACGTATATACAGCATGGGGGTAGTTGTGATACCAGCCAGCTGCAACCCACGGCTATATAGGACCGCAGCCGATGTTCTTGAGTCGATATATGTCGATCTGAGCACAGCTGGGCCCCGTATATGCAGCATGGGGGTAGCTCTGATACCAGCCAGATGCAACCCACGGCCATATAGGACCTACAGTGGATATATGTCGATGTGAGCACAGCTGGGCGCCGTATATACAGCATGGGGGTAGCTCTGATACCAGCCAGATGCAACCCACGGCCATATAGGACCTACAGGCGATGTTCTTGAGTCGATATATGTCGATCTGAGCACAGCTGGGCCACGTATATACAGCATGGGGGTAGCTGTGATACCAGCCAGCTACAACCCACGGCTATATAGGACCACAGGCGATGTTCTTGAGTTGATATATGTCGATCTGAGCACAGCTGGGCCCCGTATATGCAGCATGGGGGTAGCTCTGATACCAGCCAGATGCAACCCACGGCCATATAGGACCTACAGTGGATATATGTCGATGTGAGCACAGCTGGGCGCCGTATATACAGCATGGGGGTAGCTCTGATACCAGCCAGATGCAACCCACGGCCATATAGGACCTACAGGCGATGCTCTTGAGTCGATATATGTCGATCTGAGCACAGCTGGGCCACGTATATACAGCATGGGGGTGGCTGTGGTACAAGCCAGCTGCAACCCACGGCTATATAGGACCTACAGGCGATGTTCTTGAGTCGATATATGTCGATCTGAGCACAGCTGGGCCCCGTATATACAGCATGGGGGTAGCTCTGATACCAGCCAGATGCAACCCACGGCCATAAAGGACCTACAGTGGATATATGTCGATGTGAGCACAGCTGGGCGCCGTATATACAGCATGGGGGTAGCTCTGATACCAGCCAGATGCAACCCACGGCCATATAGGACCTACAGGCGATGTTCTTGAGTCGATATATGTCGATCTGAGCACAGCTGGGCCACGTATATACAGCATGGGGGTAGCTGTGATACCAGCCAGCTACAACCCACGGCTATATAGGACCACAGGCGATGTTCTTGAGTTGATATATGTCGATCTGAGCACAGCTGGGCCCCGTATATGCAGCATGGGGGTAGCTCTGATACCAGCCAGATGCAACCCACGGCCATATAGGACCTACAGTGGATATATGTCGATGTGAGCACAGCTGGGCGCCGTATATACAGCATGGGGGTAGCTCTGATACCAGCCAGATGCAACCCACGGCCATATAGGACCTACAGGCGATGCTCTTGAGTCGATATATGTCGATCTGAGCACAGCTGGGCCACGTATATACAGCATGGGGGTGGCTGTGGTACAAGCCAGCTGCAACCCACGGCTATATAGGACCTACAGGCGATGTTCTTGAGACGATATATGTCGATCTGAGCACAGCTGGGCCCCGTATATACAGCATGGGGGTAGCTCTGATACCAGCCAGATGCAAGCAACCCACGGCCATATAGGACCTACAGGCGATGCTCTTGAGTCGATATATGTCGATCTGAGCACAGCTGGGCCACGTATATACAGCATGGGGGTAGCTGTGATACCAGCCAGCTGCAACCCACGGCTATATAGGACCTACAGGCGATGTTCTTGAGTCGATATATGTCGATCTGAGCACAGCTGGGCCCCGTATATGCAGCATGGGGGTAGCTCTGATACCAGCCAGATGCAACCCACGGCCATATAGGACCTACAGTGGATATATGTCGATCTGAGCATAGCTGGGCGCCGTATATACAGCATGGGGGTAGCTCTAATACCAGCCAGATGCAACCCACGGCCATATAGGACCTACAGGCGATGTTCTTGAGTCGATATATGTCGATCTGAGCACAGCTGGGCCACGTATATACAGCATGGGGGTGGCTGTGATACAAGCCAGCTGCAACCCACGGCTATATAGGACCTACAGGCGATGTTCTTGAGTCGATATATGTCGATCTGAGCACAGCTGGGCCCCGTATATGCAGCATGGGGGTAGCTCTGATACCAGCCAGATGCAACCCACGGCCATATAGGACCTACAGTGGATATATGTCGATCTGAGCATAGCTGGGCGCCGTATATACAGCATGGGGGTAGCTCTAATACCAGCCAGATGCAACCCACGGCCATATAGGACCTACAGGCGATGTACTTGAGTCGATATATGTCGATCTGAGCACAGCTGGGCCACGTATATACAGCATTGGGGTAGCTGTGATACCAGCCAGCTGCTACCCACGGCTATATAGGACCACAGGCGATGTTCTTGAGTCGATATATGTCGATCTGAGCACAGCTGGGCCCCGTATATTCAGCATGGGGGTAGCTCTGATACCAGCCAGATGCAACCCACGGCCATATAGGACCTACAGTGGATATATGTCGATGTGAGCACACCTGGGCGCCGTATATACAGCATGGGGGTAGCTCTGATACCAGCCAGATGCAACCCACGGCCATATAGGACCTACAGACGATGCTCTTGAGTCGATATATGTCGATCTGAGCACAGCTGGGCCACGTATATACAGCATGGGGGTAGCTGTGATACCAGCCAGCTGCAACCCACGGCTATATAGGACCTACAGGCGATGTTCTTGAGTCGATATATGTCGATCTGAGCACAGCTGGGCCACGTATATGCAGCATGGGGGTAGCTCTGATACCAGCCAGATGCAACCCACGGCCATATAGGACCTACAGTGGATATATGTCGATCTGAGCACAGCTGGGCGCCGTATATACAGCATGGGGGTAGCTCTAATACCAGCCAGATGCAACCCACGGCCATATAGGACCTACAGGCGATGTTCTTGAGTCGATATATGTCGATCTGAGCACAGCTGGACCACGTATATACAGCATGGGGGTGGCTGTGATACAAGCCAGCTGCAACCCACGGCTATATAGGACCTACAGGCGATGTTCTTGAGTCGATATATGTCGATCTGAGCACAACTGGGCCCCGTATATACAGCATGGGGGTAGCTCTGATACCAGCCAGATGCAACCCACGGCCATATAGGACCTACAGGCGATGCTCTAGAGTCGATATATGTCGATCTGAGCACAGTTGGGCCACGTATATACAGCATGGGGGTAGCTGTGATACCAGCCATCTGCAACCCACGGCTATATAGGACCTACAGCCGATGTTCTTGAGTCTATATATGTCGATCTGAGCACAGCTGGGCCCCGTATATGCAGCATGGGGGTAGCTCTGATACCAGCCAGATGCAACCCACGGCCATGTAGGACCTACAGTGGATATATGTCGATCTGAGCACAGCTGGGCGCCGTATATACAGCATGGGGGTAGCTCTAATACCAGCCAGATGCAACCCACGGCCATATAGGACCTACAGGCGATGTTCTTGAGTCGATATATGTCGATCTGAGCACAGCTGGGCCACGTATATACAGCATGGGGGTGGCTGTGATACAAGCCAGCTGCAACCCACGGCTATATAGGACCTACAGGCGATGTTCTTGAGTCGATATATGTCGATCTGAGCACAGCTGGGCCCCGTATATACAGCATGGGGGTAGCTCTGATACCAGCCAGATGCAACCCACGGCCATATAGGACCTACAGGCGATGTTCTTGAGTCGATATATGTCGATCTGAGCACAGCTGGGCCACGTATATACAGCATGGGGGTAGCTGTGATACCAGCCAGCTGCAACCCACGGCTATATAAGACCACAGGCGATGTTCTTGAGTCGATATATGTCGATCTGAGCACAGCTGGGCCCCGTATATGCAGCATGGGGGTAGCTCTGATACCAGCCAGATGCAACCCACGGCCATATAGGACCTACAGTGGATATATGTCGATGTGAGCACAGCTGGGCGCCGTATATACAGCATGGGGGTAGCTCTGATACCAGCCAGATGCAACCCACGGCCATATAGGACCTACAGGCGATGCTCTTGAGTCGATATATGTCGATCTGAGCACAGCTGGGCCCCGTATATGCAGCATGGGGGTAGCTCTGATACCAGCCAGATGCAACCCACGGCTATATAGGACCTACAGGCGATGCTCTTGAGTCGATATATGTCGATCTGAGCACAGCTGGGCCACGTATATATAGCATGGGGGTAGCTGTGATACCAGCCAGCTGCAACCCACGGCTATATAGGACCTACAGGCGATGTTCTTGAGTCGATATATGTCGATCTGAGCACAGCTGGGCCCCGTATATGCAGCATGGGGGTAGCTCTGATAATAAGCCAGATGCAACCCACGGCCATATAGGAACTACAGTGGATATACGTCGATGTGAGCACAGCTGGGCGCCTTATATACAGCATGGAGGTAGCTCTAATACCAGCCAGATGCAACCCACGGCCATATAGGACCTACAGTGTATATATGTCGATGTGAGCACAGCTGGGCGCCGTATATACAGCATGGGGGTAGCTCTGATACCAGCCAGATGCAACCCACGGCCATATAGGACCTACAGGCGATGCTCTTGAGTCGATATATATCGATCTGAGCACAGCTGGGCCACGTATATACAGCATGGGGGTGGCTGTGGTACAAGCCAGCTGCAACCCACGGCTATATAGGACCTACAGGCGATGTTCTTGAGTCGATATATGTCGATCTGAGCACAGCTGGGCCCCGTATATACAGCATGGGGGTAGCTCTGATACCAGCCAGATGCAAGCAACCCACGGCCATATAGGACCTACAGGCGATGCTCTTGAGTCGATATATGTCGATCTGAGCACAGCTGGGCCACGTATATACAGCATGGGGGTAGCTGTGATACCAGCCAGCTGCAACACACGGCTATATAGGACCTACAGGCGATGTTCTTGAGTCGATATATGTCAAATGAGCACAGCTGGGCCCCGTATATGCAGCATGGGGGTAGCTCTGATACCAGCCAGATGCAACCCACGGCCATATAGGACCTACAGTGGATATATGTCGATCTGAGCATAGCTGGGCGCCGTATATACAGCATGGGGGTAGCTCTAATACCAGCCAGATGCAACCATATAGGACCTACAGGCGATGTTCTTGAGTCGATATATGTCGATCTGAGCACAGCTGGGCCACGTATATACAGCATGGGGGTGGCTGTGATACAAGCCAGCTGCAACCCACGGCTATATAGGACCTACAGGCGATGTTCTTGAGTCGATATATGTCGATCTGAGCACAGCTGGGCCCCGTATATACAGCATGGGGGTAGCTCTGATACCAGCCAGATGCACCCCACGACCATAGAGGACCTACAGGCGATGCTCTTGAGTCGATATATGTCGATCTGAGCACAGCTGGGCCACGTATATACAGCATGGGGGTAGCTGTGATACCAGCCAGCTGCAACCCACGGCTATATAGGACCTACAGGCGATGTTCTTGAGTCGATATATGTCGATCTGAGCAGAGCTGGGCCCCGTATATGCAGCATGGGTTTAGCTCTGATACCAGCCAGATGCAACCCACGGCCATATAGGACCTACAGTGGATATATGTCGATGTGAGCACAGCTGGGCGCCGTATATACAGCATGGGGGTAGCTCTAATACCAGCCAGATGCAACCCACGGCCATATAGTACCGACAGGCGATGTTCTTGAGTCGATATATGTCGATCTGAGCACAGCTGGGCCACGTATATACAGCAGGGGGGTAGCTGTGATACCAGCCAGCTGCAACCCACGGCTATATAGGACCACAGGCGATGTTCTTGAGTCGATATATGTCGATCTGAGCACAGCTGGGCCCCGTATATGCAGCATGGGGGTAGCTCTGATCCCAGCCAGATGCAACCCACGGCCATATAGGACCTACGGTGGATATATGTCGATGTGAGCACAGCTGGGCGCCGTATATACAGCATAGGGGTAGCTCTGATACCAGCCAGCTGCAACCCACGGCTATATAGGACCTACAGGCGATGTTCTTGAGTCGATATATGTCGATCTGAGCACAGCTGGGCCCCGTATATGCAGCATGGGGGTAGCTCTGATACCAGCCAGATGCAACCCACGGCCAATAGGACCTACAGGCGATGCTCTTGAGTCGATATATGTCGATCTGAGCACAGCTGGGCCACGTATATATAGCATGGGGGTAGCTGTGATACCAGCCAGCTGCATTCCACGGCTATATAGGACCTACAGGCGATGTTCTTGAGTCGATATATGTCGATCTGAGCACAGCTGGGCCCCGTATATGCAGCATGGGGGTAGCTCTGATACCAGCCAGATGCAACCCACGGCCATATAGGACCTACAGTGGATATATGTCGATGTGAGCACAGCTGGGCGCCGTATGTACAGCATGGGGGTAGCTCTAATACCAGCCAGATGCAACCCACGGCCATATAGGACCTACAGGCGATGTTCTTGAGTCGATATATGTCGATCTGAGCACAGCTGGGCCACGTATATACAGCATGGGGGTAGCTGTGATACCAGCCAGCTACAACCCACGGCTATATAGGACCACAGGCAATGTTCTTGAGTCGATATATGTCGATCTGAGCACAGCTGGGCCCCGTATATGCAGCATGGGGGTAGCTCTGATACCAGCCAGATGCAACCCACGGCCATATAGGACCTACAGGCGATGCTCTTGAGTCGATATATGTCGATCTGAGCACAGCTGGGCCACGTATATACAGCATGGGGGTAGCTGTGATACCAGCCAGCTGCAACCCACGGCTATATAGGACCTACAGCCGATGTTCTTGAGTCTATATATGTCGATCTGAGCACAGCTGGGCCCCGTATATGCAGCATGGGGGTAGCTCTGATACCAGCCAGATGCAACCCACGGCCATATAGGACCTACAGTGGATATATGTCGATCTGAGCACAGCTGGGCGCCGTATATACAGCATGGGGGTAGCTCTAATACCAGCCAGATGCAACCCACGGCCATATAGGACCTACAGGCGATGTTCTTGAGTCGATATATGTCGATCTGAGCACAGCTGGGCCACGTATATACAGCATGGGGGTGGCTGTGATACAAGCCAGCTGCAACCCACGGCTATATAGGACCTACAGGCGATGTTCTTGAGTCGATATATGTCGATCTGAGCACAGCTGGGCCCCGTATATACAGCATGGGGGTAGCTCTGATACCAGCCAGATGCAACCCACGGCCATATAGGACCTACAGTGGATATATGTCGATGTGAGCACAGCTGGGCGCCGTATACACAGCATGGGGGTAGCTCTAATACCAGCCAGATGCAACCCACGGCCATATAGGACTTACAGGCGATGTTCTTGAGTCGATATATGTCGATCTGAGCACAACTCGGCCACGTATATACAGCATTGGGGTAGCTGTGATACCAGCCAGCTGCAACCCACGGCCATATAGGACCTACATGCGATGTTCTTGAGTCGATATATGTCGATCTGAGCACAGCTGGGCCACGTATATACAGCATGGGGGTAGCTGTGATACCAGCCAGCTGCAACCCACGGCTATATAGGACCACAGGCGATGTTCTTGAGTCGATATATGTCGATCTGAGCACAGCTGGGCCCCGTATATGCAGCATGGGGGTAGCTCTGATACCAGCCAGATGCAACCCACGGCCATATAGGACCTACAGTGGATATATGTCGATGTGAGCACAGCTGGGCGCCGTATATACAGTATGGGGGTAGCTCTAATACCAGCCAGATGCAACCCACGGCCATATAGGTCCTACAGGCGATGTTCTTGAGTCGATATATGTCGATCTGAGCACAGCTGGGCCACGTATATACAGCATGGGGGTAGCTGTGATACCAGCCAGCTGCAACCCACGGCTATATAGGACCACAGGCGATGTTCTTGAGTCGATATATGTCGATCTGAGCAAAGCTGGGCCACGTATATACAGCATGGGGGTAGTTGTGATAGCAGCCAGCTGCAACCCATGGCCATATAGGACCTACAGTGGATATATGTCGATGTGAGCACAGCTGGGCGCCTTATATACAGCATGGGGGTAGCTCTGATACTAGCCAGATGCAACCCACGGCTATATAGGACCTACAGGCGATGCTCTTGAGTCGATATATGTCGATCTGAGCACAGCTGGGCCCCGTATATACAGCATGGGGGTAGCTCTGATAACAGTTAGATGCAACCCACGGCCATATAGCACCTACAGGCGATTCTCTTGAGTCGATATATGTCGATCTGAGCACAGCTGGGCCACGTATATACAGCATGGGGGTAGCTGTGATACCAGCCAGCTGCAACCCACGGCTATATAGGACCTACAGGCGATGTTCTTGAGTCGATATATGTCGATCTGAGCACAGCTGGGCCCCGTATATGCAGCAAGGGGGTAGCTCTGATACCAGCCAGATGCAACCCACGGCCATATAGGACCTACAGTGGATATATGTCGATGTGAGCACAGCTGGGCGCCGTATATACAGCATGGGGGTAGCTCTAATACCAGCCAGATGCAACCCACGGCCATATAGGACTTACAGGCGATGTTCTTGAGTCGATATATGTCGATCTGAGCACAACTCGGCCACGTATATACAGCATTGGGGTAGCTGTGATACCAGCCAGCTGCAACCCACGGCCATATAGGACCTACATGCGATGTTCTTGAGTCGATATATGTCGATCTGAGCACAGCTGGGCCACGTATATACAGCATGGGGGTAGCTGTGATACCAGCCAGCTGCAACCCACGGCAATATAGGACCACAGGCGATGTTCTTGAGTCGATATATGTCGATCTGAGCACAGCTGGGCCCCGTATATGCAGCATGGGGGTAGCTCTGATACCAGCCAGATGCAACCCACGGCCATATAGGACCTACAGTGGATATATGTCGATGTGAGCACAGCTGGGCGCCGTATATACAGTATGGGGGTAGCTCTAATACCAGCCAGATGCAACCCACGGCCATATAGGTCCTACAGGCGATGTTCTTGAGTCGATATATGTCGATCTGAGCACAGCTGGGCCACGTATATACAGCATGGGGGTAGCTGTGATACCAGCCAGCTGCAACCCACGGCTATATAGGACCACAGGCGATGTTCTTGAGTCGATATATGTCGATCTGAGCACAGCTGGGCCACGTATATACAGCATGGGGGTAGTTGTGATAGCAGCCAGCTGCAACCCATGGCCATATAGGACCTACAGTGGATATATGTCGATGTGAGCACAGCTGGGCGCCGTATATACAGCATGGGGGTAGCTCTGATACTAGCCAGATGCAACCCACGGCCATATAGGACCTACAGGCGATGCTCTTGAGTCGATATATGTCGATCTGAGCACAGCTGGGCCGCGTATATACAGCATGGGGGTAGCTGTGATACCAGCCAGCTGCAACCCACGGCTATATAGGACCTACAGGCGATGTTCTTGAGTCGATATATGTCGATCTGAGCACAGCTGGGCCCCGTATATACAGCATGGGGGTAGCTCTGATAACAGCCAGATGCAACCCACGGCCATATAGGACCTACAGGCGATTCTCTTGAGTCGATATATGTCGATCTGAGCACAGCTGGGCCACGTATATACAGCATGGGGGTAGCTGTGATACCAGCCAGCTGCAACCCACGGCTATATAGGACCTACAGGCGATGTTCTTGATATGTCTATCTGAGCACAGCTGGGCCCCGTATATGCAGCATGGGGGTAGCTCTGATACCAGCCAGATGCAACCCACGGCCATATAGGACCTACAGTGGATATATGTCGATCTGAGCACAGCTGGGCGCCGTATATACAGCATGGGGGTAGCTCTAATACCAGCCAGATGCAACCCACGGCCATATAGGACCTACAGGCGATGTTCTTGAGTCGATATATGTCGATCTGAGCACAGCTGGGCCACGTATATACAGCATAGGGGTGGCTGTGATACAAGCCAGCTGCAACCCACGGCTATATAGGACCTACAGGCGATGTTCTTGAGTCGATATATGTCGATCTGAGCACAGCTGGGCCCCGTATATGCAGCATGGGGGTAGCTCTGATACCAGCCAGATGCAACAGCTGGGCCCCGTATATGCAGCATGGGGGTAGCTCTGATACCAGCCAGATGCAACCCACGGCCATATAGGACCTACAGTGGATATATGTCGATGTGAGCACAGCTGGGCGCCGTATATACAGCATGGGGGTAGCTCTAATACCAGCCAGATGCAACCCACGGCCATATAGGTCCTACAGGCGATGTTCTTGAGTCGATATATGTCGATCTGAGCACAGCTGGGCCACGTATATACAGCATGGGGGTAGCTGTGATACCAGCCAGCTGCAACCCTCGGCTATATAGGACCACAGGCGATGTTCTTGAGTCGATATATGTCGATCAGAGCACAGCTGGGCAACGTATATACAGCATGGGGGTAGTTGTGATACCAGCCAGCTGCAACCCACGGCCATATAGGACCTACAGTGGATATATGTCGATGTGAGCACAGCTGGGCGCCGTATATACAGCATGGGGGTAGCTCTAATACCAGCCAGATGCAACCCACGGCCATATAGGTCCTACAGGCGATGTTCTTGAGTCGATATATGTCGATCTGAGCACAGCTGGGCCCCGTATATACAGCATGGGGGTAGCTCTGATAACAGCCAGATTCAACCCACGGCCATATAGAACCTACAGGCGATTCTCTTGAGTCGATATATGTCGATCTGAGCACAGCTGGGCCACGTATATACAGCATGGGGGTAGCTGTGATACAAGCCAGCTGCAACCCACGGCTATATAGGACCAACAGGCGATGTTCTTGAGTCGATATATGTCCATCTGAGCACAGCTGGGCCCCGTATATGCAGCATGGGGGTAGCTCTGATACCAGCCAGATACAACCCACGGCCATATAGGACCTACAGTGGATATATGTCGATGTGAGCACAGCTGGGCGCCATATATACAGCATGGGGGTAGCTCTAATACCAGCCAGATGCAACCCACGGCCATATAGGTCCTACAGGAGATGTTCTTGAGTCGATATATGTCGATCTGAGCACAGCTGGGCCACGTATATACAGCATGGGGGTAGTTGTGATACCAGCCAGCTGCAACCCACGGCTATATAGGACCACAGGCGATGTTCTTGAGTCGATATATGTCGATCTGAGCACAGCTGGGCCACGTATATACAGCATGGGGGTAGTTGTGATACCAGCCAGCTGCAACCCACGGCTATATAGGACCACAGCCGATGTTCTTGAGTCGATATATGTCGATCTGAGCACAGCTGGGCCCCGTATATGCAGCATGGGGGTAGCTCTGATACCAGCCAGATGCAACCCACGGCCATATAGGAACTACAGTGGATATATGTCGATGTGAGCACAGCTGGGCGCCGTATATACAGCATGGGGGTAGCTCCGATACCAGCCAGATGCAACCCACGGCCATATAGGACCTACAGGCGATGTTCTTGAGTCGATATATGTCGATCTGAGCACAGCTGGGCCACGTATATACAGCATGGGGGTAGCTGTGATACCAGCCAGCTACAACCCACGGCTATATAGGACCACAGGCGATGTTCTTGAGTCGATATATGTCGATCGGAGCACAGCTGGGCCCCGTATATGCAGCATGGGGGTAGCTCTGATACCAGCCAGATGCAACCCACGGCCATATAGGACCTACAGTGGATATATGTCGATGTGAGCACAGCTGGGCGCCGTATATACAGCATGGGGGTAGCTCTGATACCAGCCAGATGCAACCCACGGCCATATAGGACCTGCAGGCGATGCTCTTGAGTCGATATATGTCGATCTGAGCACAGCTGGGCCGCCACGTATATACAGCATGGGGGTAGCTGTGATACCAGCCAGCTGCAACCCACGGCTATATAGGACCTACAGGCGATGTTCTTGAGTCGATATATGTCGATCTGAGCACAGCTGGGCCCCGTATATGCAGCATGGGGGTAGCTCTGATACCAGCCAGATGCAACCCACGGCCATATAGGACCTACAGCGGATATATGTCGATCTGAGCACAGCTGGGAGCCGTATATACAGCATGGGGGTAGTTTTAATACCAGCCAGATGCAACCCACGGCCATATAGGACCTACAGGCGATGTTCTTGAGTCGATATATGTCGATCTGAGCACAGCTGGGCCACGTATATACAGCATGAGGGTGGCTGTGATACAAGCCAGCTGCAACCCACGGCTATATAGGACCTACAGGCGATGTTCTAGAGTCGATATATGTCGATCTGAGCACAGCTGGGCCCCGTATATACAGCATAGGGGTAGCTCTGATACCAGCCAGATGCAACCCACGGCCATATAGGACCTACAGGCGATGCTCTTGAGTCGATATATGTCAATCTGAGCACAGCTGGGCCACGTATATACAGCATGGGGGTAGCTGTGATACAAGCCAGCTGCAACCCACGGCTATATAGGACCTACAGGCGATGTTCTTGAGTCGATAAATGTCGATCTGAGCACAGCTGTGCCCCGTATATGCAGCATGGGGGTAGGTCTGATACCAGCCAGATGCAACCCACGGCCATATAGGACCTAGAGTGGATATATGTCGATGTGAGCACAGCTGGGCACCGTATATACAGCATGGGGGTAGCTCTAATACCAGCCAGATGCAACCCACGGCCATATAGGACCTACAGGCGATGTTCTTGAGTCGATATATGTCGATCTGAGCACAGCTGGGCCACGTATATACAGCATGGGGGTAGCTGTGATACCAGCCAGCTGCAACCCACGGCTATATAGGACCACAGGCGATACAATTCTTGAGTCGATATATGTCGATCTGAGCACAGCTGGGCCCCGTGTATGCTGCATGGGGGTAGCTCTGATACCAGCCAGATGCAACCCACGGCCATATAGGACCTACAGTGGATATATGTCGATGTGAGCACAGCTGGGCGCCGTATATACAGCATGGGAATAGCTCTGATACCAGCCAGATGCAACCCACGGCCATATAGGACCTACAGGCGATGCTCTTGAGTCGATATATGTCGATCTGAGCACAGCTGGGCCACGTACATACAGCATGGGGGTACCTGTGATTACAGGCAGCTGCAACCCACCGCTATATAGGACCTACAGGCGATGTTCTTGAGTCGATATATGTCGATCTGAGCACAGCTGGGCCCCGTATATGCAGCATGGGGGTAGCTCTGATACCAGCCAGATGCAACCCACGGCTATATAGGACCTACAGTGGATATATGTCGATCTGAGCACGGCTGGGCCACGTATATACAGCATGGGGGTAGCTGTGATACCAGCCAGCTGCAACCCACGGCTATATAGGACCACAGGCGATGTTCTTGAGTCGATATATGTCGATCTGAGCACAGCTGGCCCCGTATATGCAGCATGGGGGTAGCTCTGATAGCAGCCAGGTGCAAGCCACGGCCATATAGGACCTACAGTGGATATATGTCGATGTGAGCACAGCTGGGCGCCGTATATACAGCATGGGGGTAGCTCTGATAGCAGCCAGGTGCAACCCACGGCCATATAGGACCTACCGTGGATATATGTCGATCTGAGCACAGCTGGGTGCCGTATATACAGCATGGGGGTAGCTCTAGTACCAGCCAGATGCAACCCACGGCCATATAGGACCTACAGGCGATGTTCTTGAGTCGATATATGTCGATCTGAGCACAGCTGGGCCACGTATATACAGCATGGGGGTGGCTGTGATACAAGCCAGCTGCAACCCACGGCTATATAGGACCTACAGGCGATGTTCTTGAGTCGATATATGTCGATCTGTGCACAGTTGGGCCCCGTATATACAGCATGGGGGTAGCTCTGATACCAGCCAGATGCACCCACAGCCATATAGGACCTACAGGCGATGCTCTTGAGTCGATATATGTCGATCTGAGCACAGCTGGGCCACCTATATACAGCATGGGGGTAGCTGTGATACCAGCCAGCTGCAACCCACGGCTATATAGGACCTACAGGCGATGTTCTTGAGTCGATATATGTCGATCTAATCACAGCTGGGCCCCGTATATGCAGCATGGGGGTAGCTCTGATACCAGCCAGATGCAATCCACGGCCATATAGGACCTACAGTGGATATATGTCGATGTGAGCACAGCTGGGCGCCGTATATACAGCATGGGGGTAGCTCTAATACCAGCAAGCTGCAACCCACGGCTATATAGGACCTACAGGCGATGTTCTTGAGTCGATATATGTCGATCTGAGCACAGCTGGGCCCCGTATATACAGCATGGGGGTAGCTCTGATACCAGCCAGATGCACCCACGGCCATATAGGACCTACAGGCGATGCTCTTGAGTCGATATATGTCGATCTGAGCACAGCTGGGCCACGTATATACAGCATGGGGGTAGCTGTGATACCAGCCAGCTGCAACCCACGGCTATATAGGACCTACAGGCGATGTTCTTGAGTCGATATATGTCGATCTAAGCACAGCTGGGCCCCGTATATGCAGCATGGGGGTAGCTCTGATACCAGCCAGATGCAACCCACGGCCATATAGGACCTACAGTGGATATATGTCGATGTGAGCACAGCTGGGCGCCGTATATACAGCATGGGGGTAGTTCTAATACCAGCCACATGCAACACACGGCCATATAGGACCTACAGGCGATGTTCTTGAGTCGATATATGTCGATCTGAGTACAGCTCGGCCACGTATATACAGCATGGGGGTAGCTGTGATACCAGCCAGCTGCAACCCACGGCTATATAGGACCACAGGCGATGTTCTTGAGTCGATATATGTCGATCTGAGCACAGCTGGGCCCCGTATATGCAGCATGGGGGTAGCTCTGATACCAGCCAGATGCAACCTACAGCCATATAGGACCTACAGCGGATATATGTCGATGTGAGCACAGCTGGGCGCCGTATATACAGCATGGGGGTAGCTCTAATACCAGCCAGATGCAACCCACGGCCATATAGGACCTACAGGCGATGTTCTTGAGTCGATATATGTCGATCTGAGCACAGCTGGGCCACGTATATACAGCATGGGGGTGGCTGTGATACAAGCCAGCTGCAACCCACGGCTATATAGGACCTACAGGCGATGTTCTTGAGTCGATATATGTCGATCTGAGCACAGCTGGGCCCCGTATATACATCATGGGGGTAGCTCTGATACCAGCCAGATGCAACCCACGGCCATAGAGGACCTACAGGCGATGCTCTTGAGTCGATATATGTCGATCTGAGCACAGCTGGGCCACGTATATACAGCATGGGGGTAGCTGTGATACCAGCCAGCTGCAACCCACGGCTATACAGGACCTACAGGCGATGTTCTTGAGTCGATATATGTCGATCTGAGCACAGCTGGGCCCCGTATATGCAGCATGGGGGTAGCTCTGATACCAGCCAGATGCAACCCACGCCCATATAGGACCTACAGTGGATATATGTCGATGTGAGCACAGCTGGGCGCCGTATATACAGCATGGGGGTAGCTCTAATACCAGTCGGATGCAACCCACGGCCATATAGGACCTACAGGCGATGTTCTTGAGTCGATATATGTCGATCTGAGCACAGCTGGGCCACGTATATACAGCTTGGGGGTAGCTGTGATACCAGCCAGCTGCAACCCACGGCTATATAGGACCACAGGCGATGTTCTTGAGTCGATATATGTCGATCTGAGCACAGCTGAGCCCCGTATATTCAGCATGGGAGTAGCTCTGATACCAGCCAGATGCAATCCACGGCCATATAGGACCTACAGTGGATATATGTCGATGTGAGCACAGCTGGGCGCCGTATATACAGCATGGGGGTAGCTCTAATACCAGCAAGCTGCAACCCACGGCTATATAGGACCTACAGGCGATGTTCTTGAGTCGATATATGTCGATCTGAGCACAGCTGGGCCCCGTATATACAGCATGGGGGTAGCTCTGATACCAGCCAGATGCACCCACGGCCATATAGGACCTACAGGCGATGCTCTTGAGTCGATATATGTCGATCTGAGCACAGCTGGGCCACGTATATACAGCATGGGGGTAGCTGTGATACCAGCCAGCTGCAACCCACGGCTATATAGGACCTACAGGCGATGTTCTTGAGTCGATATATGTCGATCTAAGCACAGCTGGGCCCCGTATATGCAGCATGGGGGTAGCTCTGATACCAGCCAGATGCAACCCACGGCCATATAGGACCTACAGTGGATATATGTCGATGTGAGCACAGCTGGGCGCCGTATATACAGCATGGGGGTAGTTCTAATACCAGCCACATGCAACACACGGCCATATAGGACCTACAGGCGATGTTCTTGAGTCGATATATGTCGATCTGAGTACAGCTCGGCCACGTATATACAGCATGGGGGTAGCTGTGATACCAGCCAGCTGCAACCCACGGCTATATAGGACCACAGGCGATGTTCTTGAGTCGATATATGTCGATCTGAGCACAGCTGGGCCCCGTATATGCAGCATGGGGGTAGCTCTGATACCAGCCAGATGCAACCTACAGCCATATAGGACCTACAGCGGATATATGTCGATGTGAGCACAGCTGGGCGCCGTATATACAGCATGGGGGTAGCTCTAATACCAGCCAGATGCAACCCACGGCCATATAGGACCTACAGGCGATGTTCTTGAGTCGATATATGTCGATCTGAGCACAGCTGGGCCACGTATATACAGCATGGGGGTGGCTGTGATACAAGCCAGCTGCAACCCACGGCTATATAGGACCTACAGGCGATGTTCTTGAGTCGATATATGTCGATCTGAGCACAGCTGGGCCCCGTATATACATCATGGGGGTAGCTCTGATACCAGCCAGATGCAACCCACGGCCATAGAGGACCTACAGGCGATGCTCTTGAGTCGATATATGTCGATCTGAGCACAGCTGGGCCACGTATATACAGCATGGGGGTAGCTGTGATACCAGCCAGCTGCAACCCACGGCTATACAGGACCTACAGGCGATGTTCTTGAGTCGATATATGTCGATCTGAGCACAGCTGGGCCCCGTATATGCAGCATGGGGGTAGCTCTGATACCAGCCAGATGCAACCCACGCCCATATAGGACCTACAGTGGATATATGTCGATGTGAGCACAGCTGGGCGCCGTATATACAGCATGGGGGTAGCTCTAATACCAGTCGGATGCAACCCACGGCCATATAGGACCTACAGGCGATGTTCTTGAGTCGATATATGTCGATCTGAGCACAGCTGGGCCACGTATATACAGCTTGGGGGTAGCTGTGATACCAGCCAGCTGCAACCCACGGCTATATAGGACCACAGGCGATGTTCTTGAGTCGATATATGTCGATCTGAGCACAGCTGAGCCCCGTATATTCAGCATGGGAGTAGCTCTGATACCAGCCAGATGCAACCCACGGCCATATAGGACCTACAGTGGATATATGTCGATGCGAGCACACCTGGGCGCCGTATATACAGCATGGGGGTAGCTCTGATACCAGCCAGATGCAACCCACGGCCATATAGGACCTACAGTCGATGCTCTTGAGTCGATATATGTCGATCTGAGCACAGCTGGGCCACGTATATACAGCATGGGGGTAGCTATGATACCAGCCAGCTGCAACCCACGGCTATATAGGACCTACAGGCAATGGTCTTGATTCGATATATGTCGATCTGAGCACAGCTGGGCCCCGTATATGCAGCATGGGGGTAGCTCTGATACCAGCCAGATGCAACCCACGGCCATATAGGACCTACAGTGGATATATGTCGATCTGAGCACAGCTGGGCGCCGTATATACAGCATGGGGGTAGCTGTGATACCAGCCAGCTGCAACCCACGGCTATATAGGACCACAGGCGATGTTCTTGAGTCGATATATGTCGATCTGAGCACAGCTGGGCCCCGTATATGCAGCATGGGGGTAGCTCTGATACCAGCCAGATGCAACCCACGGCCATATAGGAGCTACAGTGGATATATGTCGATGTGAGCACAGCTAGGCGCCGTATATACAACATGGGGGTAGCTCTGATACCAGCCAGATGCAACCCGCGGCCATATAGGGCCTACAGGCGATGCACTTGAGTCGATATATGTCGATCTGAGCACAGCTGGGCCACGTATATACAGCATGGGGGTAGCTGTGATACCAGCCAGCTGCAACCCACGGCTATATAGGACCTACAGGCGATGTTCTTGAGTCGATATATGTCGATCTGAGCACAGCTGGGCGCCGTATTTACAGCATGAGGGTAGCTCTAATACCAGCCAGATGCAACCCACGGCCATATAGGACCTACAGGCGATGTTCTTGAGTCGATATATGTCGATCTGAGCACAGCTGGGCCACGTATATACAGCATGGGGGTGGCTGTGATACAAGCCAGCTGCAACCCACGGCTATATAGGACCTACAGGCGATGTTCTTGAGTCGATATATGTCGATCTGAGCACAGCTGGGCCCCGTATATACAGCATGGGGGTAGCTCTGATACCAGCCAGATGCAACCCACGGCCATATAGGACCTACAGCCGATGCTCTTGAGTCGATATATGTCGATCTGAGCACAGCTGGGGCACGTATATACAGCATGGGAGTAGCTGTGATACCAGCCAGCTGCAACCCACGGCTATATAGGACCACAGGCGATGCTCTTAAGTCGATATATGTCGATCTGAGCACAGCTGGGCCCCGTATATGCAGCATGGGGGTAACTCTGATACCAGCCAGATGCAAGCCACGGCCATATAGGACCTACAGTGGATATATGTCGATGTGAGCACAGCTGGGCGCCGTATATACAGCATGGGGGTAGCTCTAATACCAGCCAGATGCAACCCACGGCCATATAGGACCTACAGGCGATGTTCTTGAGTCGATATATGTCGATCTGAGCACAGCTGGGCCACGTATATACAGCATGGGGGTAGCTGTGATACCAGCCAGCTGCAACCCACGGCTATATAGGATCACAGGCGATGCTCTTGAGTCGATATATGTCGATCTGAGCACAGCTGGGCCCCGTATATGCAGCATGGGGGTAACTCTGATACCAGCCAGATGCAACCCACGGCCATATAGGACCTACAGTGGATATATGTCGATGTGAGCACAGCTGGGCGCCGTATATACAGCATGGGGGTAGCTCTGATACCAGCCAGATGCAACCCACAACCATATAGGATCTACAGGCGATGCTCTTGAGTCGATATATGTCGATCTGAGCACAGCTGGGCCACGTATATACAGCATAGGGGTATCTGTGATACCAGCCAGCTGCAACCCACGGCTATATAGGACCCACAGGCGATGTTCTTGAGTCGATATATGTCGATCTGAGCACAGCTGGGCCCCGTATATGCAGCATGGGGGTAGCTCTGATACCAGCCAGATGCAACCCACGGATATATAGGACCTACAGTGGATATATGTCGATCTGAGCACAGCTGGGCCCCGTATATGCAGCATGGGGGTAGCTCTAATACCAGCCAGATGCAACCCACGGCCATATAGGACCTACAGGCGATGTTCTTGAGTCGATATATGTCGATCTGAGCACAGCTGGGCCACGTATATACAGCATGGGGGTAGCTATGATACCAGCCAGCTGCAACCCACGGCTATATAGGACCTACAGGCGATGTTCTTGAGTCGATATATGTCAATCTGAGCACAGCTGGGCCCCGTATATGCAGCATGGGGGTAGCTCTGATACCAGCCAGATGCAACCCACGGCCATATAGGACATACAGGCGATGCTCTTGAGTCGATATATGTCGATCTGAGCACAGCTGGGCCACGTATATATAGCATGGGGGTAGCTGTGATACCAGCCAGCTGCAACCCACGGCTATATAGGACCTACAGGCGATGTTCTTGAGTCGATATATGTCGATCTGAGCACAGCTGGGCCCCGTATATGCAGCATGGGGGTAGCTCTGATACCAGCCAGATGCAACCCACGGCCATATAGGACCTACAGTGGATATATGTCGATCTGAGCACAGCTGGGCGCCGTATATACAGCATGGGGGTAGCTCTAATACCAGCCAAATGCAACCCACGGCCATATAGGACCTACAGGCGATGTTCTTGAGTCGATATATGTAGATCTGAGCACAGCTGGGCCACGTATATAAAGCATGGGGGTGGCTGTCATACAAGCCAGCTGCAACCCACGGCTATATAGGACCTACAGGCGATGTTCTTGAGTCGATATATGTCGATCTGAGCACAGCTGGGCCCCGTATATACAACATGGTGGTAGCTCTGATACCAGCCAGATGCAACCCACGGCCATATAGGACCTAAAGTGGATATATGTCGAAGTGAGCACAGCTGGGCGCCGTATATACAGCATGGGGGTAGCTCTAATAACAGCCAGATGCAACCCACGGTTATATAGGACCTACAGGCGATGTTCTTGAGTCGATATATGTCGATCTGAGCACAGCTGGGCCACGTATATACAGCATGGGGGTAGCTGTGATACCAGCCAGCTGCAACCCACGGCTATATAGGACCACAGGCGATGTTCTTGAGTCGATATATGTCGATCTGAGCACAGCTGGGCCCCGTATATGCAGCATGGGGGTAGCTCTGATACCAGCCAGATGCAACCCACGGCCATATAGGACCTACAGTGGATATATGTCGATGTGAGCACAGCTGGGCGCCGTATATACAGCATGGGGGTAGCTCTAATACCAGCCAGATGCAACCCACGGCCATATAGGACCTACAGGCGATGTTCTTGAGTCGATATATGTCGATCTGAGCACAGCTGGGCCACGTATATACAGCATGGGGGTGGCTGTGATACAAGCCAGCTGCAACCCACGGCTATATAGGACCTACAGGCGATGTTCTTGAGTCGATATATGTCGATCTGAGCACAGTTGGGCCCCGTATATACAGCATGGGGGTAGCTCTGATACCAGCCAGATGCACCCACAGCCATATAGGACCTACAGGCGATGCTCTTGAGTCGATATATGTCGATCTGAGCACAGCTGGGCCACCTATATACAGCATGGGGGTAGCTGTGATACCAGCCAGCTGCAACCCACGGCTATATAGGACCTACAGGCGATGTTCTTGAGTCGATATATGTCGATCTAATCACAGCTGGGCCCCGTATATGCAGCATGGGGGTAGCTCTGATACCAGCCAGATGCAACCCACGGCCATATAGGACCTACAGTGGATATATGTCGATGTGAGCACAGCTGGGCGCCGTATATACAGCATGGGGGTAGCTCTAATACCAGCCAGCTGCAACCCACGGCTATATAGGACCTACAGGCGATGTTCTTGAGTCGATATATGTCGATCTGAGCACAGCTGGGCCCCGTATATACAGCATGGGGGTAGCTCTGATACCAGCCAGATGCACCCACGGCCATATAGGACCTACAGGCGATGCTCTTGAGTCGATATATGTCGATCTGAGCACAGCTGGGCCACGTATATACAGCATGGGGGTAGCTGTGATACCAGCCAGCTGCAACCCACGGCTATATAGGACCTACAGGCGATGTTCTTGAGTCGATATATGTCGATCTAAGCACAGCTGGGCCCCGTATATGCAGCATGGGGGTAGCTCTGATACCAGCCAGATGCAACCCACGGCCATATAGGACCTACAGTGGATATATGTCGATGTGAGCACAGCTGGGCGCCGTATATACAGCATGGGGGTAGTTCTAATACCAGCCACATGCAACACACGGCCATATAGGACCTACAGGCGATGTTCTTGAGTCGATATATGTCGATCTGAGTACAGCTCGGCCACGTATATACAGCATGGGGGTAGCTGTGATACCAGCCAGCTGCAACCCACGGCTATATAGGACCACAGGCGATGTTCTTGAGTCGATATATGTCGATCTGAGCACAGCTGGGCCCCGTATATGCAGCATGGGGGTAGCTCTGATACCAGCCAGATGCAACCTACAGCCATATAGGACCTACAGCGGATATATGTCGATGTGAGCACAGCTGGGCGCCGTATATACAGCATGGGGGTAGCTCTAATACCAGCCAGATGCAACCCACGGCCATATAGGACCTACAGGCGATGTTCTTGAGTCGATATATGTCGATCTGAGCACAGCTGGGCCACGTATATACAGCATGGGGGTGGCTGTGATACAAGCCAGCTGCAACCCACGGCTATATAGGACCTACAGACGATGTTCTTGAGTCGATATATGTCGATCTGAGCACAGCTGGGCCCCGTATATACAGCATGGGGGTAGCTCTGATACCAGCCAGATGCAACCCACGGCCATAGAGGACCTACAGGCGATGCTCTTGAGTCGATATATGTCGATCTGAGCACAGCTGGGCCACGTATATACAGCATGGGGGTAGCTGTGATACCAGCCAGCTGCAACCCACGGCTATACAGGACCTACAGGCGATGTTCTTGAGTCGATATATGTCGATCTGAGCACAGCTGGGCCCCGTATATGCAGCATGGGGGTAGCTCTGATACCAGCCAGATGCACCCCACGCCCATATAGGACCTACAGTGGATATATGTCGATGTGAGCACAGCTGGGCGCCGTATATACAGCATGGGGGTAGCTCTAATACCAGTCGGATGCAACCCACGGCCATATAGGACCTACAGGCGATGTTCTTGAGTCGATATATGTCGATCTGAGCACAGCTGGGCCACGTATATACAGCATGGGGGTAGCTGTGATACCAGCCAGCTGCAACCCACGGCTATATAGGACCACAGGCGATGTTCTTGAGTCGATATATGTCGATCTGAGCACAGCTGGGCCCCGTATATTCAGCATGGGAGTAGCTCTGATACCAGCCAGATGCAACCCACGGCCATATAGGACCTACAGTGGATATATGTCGATGCGAGCACACCTGGGCGCCGTATATACAGGATGGGGGTAGCTCTGATACCAGCCAGATGCAACCCACGGCCATATAGGACCTACAGTCGATGCTCTTGAGTCGATATATGTCGATCTGAGCACAGCTGGGCCACGTATATACAGCATGGGGGTAGCTATGATACCAGCCAGCTGCAACCCACGGCTATATAGGACCTACAATCGATGTTCTTGAGTCGATATATGTCGAGCTGAGCACAGCTGGGCCCTATATATACAGCATGGGGGTAGCTCTGATACCAGCCAGATGCAACCCACGGCCATATAGGACCTACAGGCGATGCTCTTGAGTCGATATATGTCGATCTGAGCACAGCTGGGCCACGTATATACAGCATGTGGGTAGCTGTGATACCAGCCAGCTGCAACCCACGGCTATATAGGACCTACAGGCGATGTTCTTGAGTTGATATATGTCGATCTGAGCACAGCTTGGCCCCGTATATGCAGCATGGGGGTAGCTCTGATACCAGCCAGATGCAACCCAGGGCCATATAGGACCTGCAGTGGATATATGTCGATGTAAGCACAGCTGGGCGGCGTATATACAGCATGGGGGTAGCTCTAATACCAGCCAGATGCAACCCACGGCCATATAGGACCTACAGGCGATGTTCTTGAGTCGATATATGTCGATCTGAGCATAGCTGGGCCACGTATATACAGCATGGGGGTAGCTGTGATACCAGCCAGCTGCAACCCACGGCTATATAGGACCACAGGCGATGTTCTTGAGTCGATATATGTCGATCTGAGCACAGCTGGGCCCCGTATATGCAGCATGGGGGTAGCTCTGATACCAGCCAGATGCAACCCACGGCCATATAGGAGCTACAGTGGATATATGTCGATGTGAGCACAGCTAGGCGCCGTATATACAACATGGGGGTAGCTCTGATACCAGCCAGATGCAACCCGCGGCCATATAGGACCTACAGGCGATGCACTTGAGTCGATATATGTCGATCTGAGCACAGCTGGGCCACGTATATACAGCATGGGGGTAGCTATGATACCAGCCAGCTGCAACCCACGGCTATATAGGACCTACAGGCAATGTTCTTGATTCGATATATGTCGATCTAAGCACAGCTGGGTCCCGTATATGCAGCATGGGGGTAGCTCTGATACCAGCCAGATGCAACCCACGGCCATATAGGACCTACAGTGGATATATGTCGATCTGAGCACAGCTGGGCGCCGTATATACAGCATGGGGGTAGCTCTAATACCAGCCAGATGCAACCCACGGCCATATAGGACCTACAGGCGATGTTCTTGAGTCGATATATGTCGATCTGAGCACAGCTGGGCCACGTATATACAGCATGGGAGTGGCTGTGATACAAGCCAGCTGCAACCTACGGCTATATAGGACCTACAATCGATGTTCTTGAGTCGATATATGTCGATCTGAGCACAGCTGGGCCCTATATATACAGCATGAGGGTAGCTCTGATACCAGCCAGATGCAACCCACGGCCATATAGGACCTACAGGCGATGCTCTTGAGTCGATATATGTCGATCTGAGCACAGCTGGGCCACGTATATACAGCATGTGGGTAGCTGTGATACCAGCCATCTGCAACCCACGGCACGGCTATATAGGACCTACAGGCGATGTTCTTGAGTTGATATATGTCGATCTGAGCACAGCTTGGCCCCGTATATGCAGCATGGGGGTAGCTCTGATACCAGCCAGATGCAACCCACGGCCATATAGGACCTACAGTGGATATATGTCGATGTGAGTACAGCTGGGCGCCGTATATACAGCATGGGGGTAGCTCTAATACCAGCCAGATGCAACCCACGGCCATATAGGACCTACAGGCGATGTTCTTGAGTCGATATATGTCGATCTGAGCATAGCTGGGCCACGTATATACAGCATGGGGGTAGCTGTGATACCAGCCAGCTGCAACCCACGGCTATATAGGACCACAGGCGATGTTCTTGAGTCGATATATGTCGATCTGAGCACAGCTGGGCCCCGTATATGCAGCATGGGGGTAGCTCTGATACCAGCCAGATGCAACCCACGGCCATATAGGAGCTACAGTGGATATATGTCGATGTGAGCACAGCTAGGCGCCGTATATACAACATGGGGGTAGCTCTGATACCAGCCAGATGCAACCCGCGGCCATATAGGGCCTACAGGCGATGCACTTGAGTCGATATATGTCGATCTGAGCACAGCTGGGCCACGTATATACAGCATGGGGGTAGCTGTGATACCAGCCAGCTGCAACCCACGGCTATATAGGACCTACAGGCGATGTTCTTGAGTCGATATATATGTCGATCTGAGCACAGCTGGGCGCCGTATTTACAGCATGAGGGTAGCTCTAATACCAGCCAGATGCAACCCACGGCCATATAGGACCTACAGGCGATGTTCTTGAGTCGATATATGTCGATCTGAGCACAGCTGGGCCACGTATATACAGCATGGGGGTGGCTGTGATACAAGCCAG
This sequence comes from Lordithon lunulatus, assembly GCA_963942505.1. NCBI lineage: Eukaryota > Metazoa > Arthropoda > Insecta > Coleoptera > Staphylinidae > Lordithon > Lordithon lunulatus. The sequence goes on along the minus strand of OZ012670.1, from coordinate 31,437,309 downwards.
CTGCAACCCACGGCTATATAAGACCTACAGGCGATGTTCTTGAGTCGATATATGTCGATCTGAGCACAGCTGGGCCCCGTATATACAGCATGGGGGTAGCTCTGATACCAGCCAGATGCAACCCACGGCCATATAGGACCTACAGCCGATGCTCTTGAGTCGATATATGTCGATCTGAGCACAGCTGGGGCACGTATATACAGCATGGGAGTAGCTGTGATACCAGCCAGCTGCAACCCACGGCTATATAGGACCACAGGCGATGCTCTTGAGTCGATATATGTCGATCTGAGCACAGCTGGGCCCCGTATATGCAGCATGGGGGTAACTCTGATACCAGCCAGATGCAAGCCACGGCCATATAGGACCTACAGTGGATATATGTCGATGTGAGCACAGCTGGGCGCCGTATATACAGCATGGGGGTAGCTCTAATACCAGCCAGATGCAACCCACGGCCATATAGGACCTACAGGCGATGTTCTTGAGTCGATATATGTCGATCTGAGCACAGCTGGGCCACGTATATACAGCATGGGGGTAGCTGTGATACCAGCCAGCTGCAACCCACGGCTATATAGGACCACAGGCGATGCTCTTGAGTCGATATATGTCGATCTGAGCACAGCTGGGCCCCGTATATGCAGCATGGGGGTAACTCTGATACCAGCCAGATGCAACCCACGGCCATATAGGACCTACAGTGGATATATGTCGATGTGAGCACAGCTGGGCGCCGTATATACAGCATGGGGGTAGCTCTGATACCAGCCAGATGCAACCCACGGCCATATAGGATCTACAGGCGATGCTCTTGAGTCGATATATGTCGATCTGAGCACAGCTGGGCCCCGTATATACAGCATAGGGGTAGCTGTGATACCAGCCAGCTGCAACCCACGGCTATATAGGACCCACAGGCGATGTTCTTGAGTCGATATATGTCGATCTGAGCACAGCTGGGCCCCGTATATGCAGCATGGGGGTAGCTCTGATACCAGCCAGATGCAACCCACGGATATATAGGACCTACAGTGGATATATGTCGATCTGAGCACAGCTGGGCGCCGTATATACAGCATGGGGGTAGCTCTAATACCAGTCAGATGCAACCCACGGCCATATAGGACCTACAGGCGATGTTCTTGAGTCGATATATGTCGATCTGAGCACAGCTGGGCCCCGTATATGCAGCATGGGGGTAGCTCTGATACCAGCCAGATGCAACCCACGGCCATATAGGACCTACAGTGGATATATGTCGATGTGAGCACAGCTGGGCGCCGTATATACAGCATGGGGGTAGCTCTAATACCAGCCAGATGCAACCCACGGCCATATAGGACCTACAGGCGATGTTCTTGAGTCGATATATGTCGATCTGAGCACAGCTGGGCCACGTATATACAGCATGGGGGTAGCTATGATACCAGCCAGCTGCAACCCACGGCCATATAGGACCTACAGGCGATGTTCTTGAGTCGATATATGTCAATCTGAGCACAGCTGGGCCCCGTATATGCAGCATGGGGGTAGCTCTGATACCAGCCAGATGCAACCCACGGCCATATAGGACATACAGGCGATGCTCTTGAGTCGATATATGTCGATCTGAGCACAGCTGGGCCACGTATATATAGCATGGGGGTAGCTGTGATACCAGCCAGCTGCAACCCACGGCTATATAGGACCTACAGGCGATGTTCTTGAGTCGATATATGTCGATCTGAGCACAGCTGGGCCCCGTATATGCAGCATGGGGGTAGCTCTGATACCAGCCAGATGCAACCCACGGCCATATAGGACCTACAGTGGATATATGTCGATCTGAGCACAGCTGGGCGCCGTATATACAGCATGGGGGTAGCTCTAATACCAGCCAAATGCAACCCACGGCAATATAGGACCTACAGGCGATGTTCTTGAGTCGATATATGTAGATCTGAGCACAGCTGGGCCACGTATATAAAGCATGGGTGTGGCTGTCATACAAGCCAGCTGCAACCCACGGCTATATAGGACCTACAGGCGATGTTCTTGAGTCGATATATGTCGATCTGAGCACAGCTGGGCCCCGTATATGCAGCATGGGGGTAGCTCTGATACCAGCCAGATGCAACCCACGGCCATATAGGATCTACAGTGGATATATGTCGATGTGAGCACAGCTGGGCACCGTATATACAGCATGGGGGTAGCTCTAATACCAGCCAGATGCAACCCACGGCCATATAGGACCTACAGGCGATGTTCTTGAGTCGATATATGTCGATCTGAGCACAGCTGGGCCACGTGTATACAGCATGGGGGTAGCTGTGATACCAGCCAGCTGCAACCCACGGCTATATAGGACCTACAGGCGATGTTCTTGAGTCGATATATGTCGATCTGAGCACAGCTGGGCCCCGTATATGCAGCATGGGGGTAGCTCTGATACCAGCCAGATGCAACCCACGGCCATATAGGACATACAGGCGATGCTCTTGAGTCGATATATGTCGATCTGAGCACAGCTGGGCCACGTATATATAGCATGGGGGTAGCTGTGATACCAGCCAGCTGCAACCCACGGCTATATAGGACCTACAGGCGATGTTCTTGAGTCGATATATGTCGATCTGAGCACAGCTGGGCTCTGTATATGCAGCATGGGGGTAGCTCTGATACCAGCCAGATGCAACCCACGGCCATATAGGACCTACAGTGGATATATGTCGATGTGAGCACAGCTGGGCGCCTTATATACAGCATGGGTGTAGCTCTAATACCAGCCAGATGCAACCCACGGCCATATAGGACCTACAGGCGATGTTCTTGAGTCGATATATGTCGATCTGAGCACAGCTGGGCCACGTATATACAGCATGGGGGTAGCTGTGATACCAGCCAGCTACAACTAACGGCTATATAGGACCACAGGCGATGTTCTTGAGTCGATATATGTCGATCTGAGCACAGCTGGGCCCCGTATATGCAGCATGGGGGTAGCTCTGATACCAGCCAGATGCAACCCACGGCCATATAGGACCTACAGGCGATGCTCTTGAGTCGATATATGTCGATCTGAGCACAGCTGGGCCACGTATATACAGCATGGGGGTAGCTGTGATACCAGCCAGCTGCAACCCACGGCTATATAGGACCTACAGCCGATGTTCTTGAGTCTATATATGTCGATCTAAGCACAGCTGGGCCCCGTATATGCAGCATGGGGGTAGCTCTGATACCAGCCAGATGCAACCCACGGCCATATAGGACCTACAGTGGATATATGTCGATCTGAGCACAGCTGGGCGCCGTATATACAGCATGGGGGTAGCTCTAATACCAGCCAGATGCAACCCACGGCCATATAGGACCTACAGGCGATGTTCTTGAGTCGATATATGTCGATCTTAGCACAGCTGGGCCACGTATATACAGCATGGGGGTGGCTGTGATACAAGCCAGCTGCAACCCACGGCTATATAGGACCGACAGGCGATGTTCTTGAGTCGATATATGTCGATCTGAGCACAGCAGGGCCCCGCATATACAACATGGTGGTAGCTCTGATACCAGCCAGATGCAACCCACGGCCATATAGGACCTAAAGTGGATATATGTCGAAGTGAGCACAGCTGGGCGCCGTATATACAGCATGGGGGTAGCTCTAATAACAGCCAGATGCAACCCACGGTTATATAGGACCTACAGGCGATGTTCTTGAGTCGATATATGTCGATCTGAGCACAGCTGGGCCACGTATATACAGCATGGGGGTAGCTGTGATACCAGCCAGCTGCAACCCACGGCTATATAGGACCACAGGCGATGTTCTTGAGTCGATATATGTCGATCTGAGCACAGCTGGGCCCCGTATATGCAGCATGGGGGTAGCTCTGATACCAGCCAGATGCAACCCACGGCCATATAGGACCTACAGTGGATATATGTCGATGTGAGCACAGCTGGGCGCCGTATATACAGCATGGGGGTAGCTCTAATACCAGCCAGATGCAACCCACGGCCATATAGGACCTACAGGCGATGTTCTTGAGTCGATATATGTCGATCTGAGCACAGCTGGGCCACGTATATACAGCATGGGGGTGGCTGTGATACAAGCCAGCTGCAACCCACGGCTATATAGGACCTACAGGCGATGTTCTTGAGTCGATATATGTCGATCTGATCACAGTTGGGCCCCGTATATACAGCATGGGGGTAGCTCTGATACCAGCCAGATGCACCCACAGCCATATAGGACCTACAGGCGATGCTCTTGAGTCGATATATGTCGATCTGAGCACAGCTGGGCCACCTATATACAGCATGGGGGTAGCTGTGATACCAGCCAGCTGCAACCCACGGCTATATAGGACCTACAGGCGATGTTCTTGAGTCGATATATGTCGATCTAATCACAGCTGGGCCCCGTATATGCAGCATGGGGGTAGCTCTGATACCAGCCAGATGCAACCCACGGCCATATAGGACCTACAGTGGATATATGTCGATGTGAGCACAGCTGGGCGCCGTATATACAGCATGGGGGTAGCTCTAATACCAGCCAGCTGCAACCCACGGCTATATAGGACCTACAGGCGATGTTCTTGAGTCGATATATGTCGATCTGAGCACAGCTGGGCCCCGTATATACAGCATGGGGGTAGCTCTGATACCAGCCAGATGCACCCACGGCCATATAGGACCTACAGGCGATGCTCTTGAGTCGATATATGTCGATCTGAGCACAGCTGGGCCACGTATATACAGCATGGGGGTAGCTGTGATACCAGCCAGCTGCAACCCACGGCTATATAGGACCTACAGGCGATGTTCTTGAGTCGATATATGTCGATCTAAGCACAGCTGGGCCCCGTATATGCAGCATGGGGGTAGCTCTGATACCAGCCAGATGCAACCTACAGCCATATAGGACCTACAGCGGATATATGTCGATGTGAGCACAGCTGGGCGCCGTATATACAGCATGGGGGTAGCTCTAATACCAGCCAGATGCAACCCACGGCCATATAGGACCTACAGGCGATGTTCTTGAGTCGATATATGTCGATCTGAGTACAGCTCGGCCACGTATATACAGCATGGGGGTAGCTGTGATACCAGCCAGCTGCAACCCACGGCTATATAGGACCACAGGCGATGTTCTTGAGTCGATATATGTCGATCTGAGCACAGCTGGGCCCCGTATATTCAGCATGGGAGTAGCTCTGATACCAGCCAGATGCAACCCACGGCCATATAGGACCTACAGTGGATATATGTCGATGCGAGCACACCTGGGCGCCGTATATACAGGATGGGGGTAGCTCTGATACCAGCCAGATGCAACCCACGGCCATATAGGACCTACAGTCGATGCTCTTGAGTCGATATATGTCGATCTGAGCACAGCTGGGCCACGTATATACAGCATGGGGGTAGCTATGATACCAGCCAGCTGCAACCCACGGCTATATAGGACCTACAATCGATGTTCTTGAGTCGATATATGTCGAGCTGAGCACAGCTGGGCCCTATATATACAGCATGGGGGTAGCTCTGATACCAGCCAGATGCAACCCACGGCCATATAGGACCTACAGGCGATGCTCTTGAGTCGATATATGTCGATCTGAGCACAGCTGGGCCACGTATATACAGCATGTGGGTAGCTGTGATACCAGCCAGCTGCAACCCACGGCTATATAGGACCTACAGGCGATGTTCTTGAGTTGATATATGTCGATCTGAGCACAGCTTGGCCCCGTATATGCAGCATGGGGGTAGCTCTGATACCAGCCAGATGCAACCCAGGGCCATATAGGACCTGCAGTGGATATATGTCGATGTAAGCACAGCTGGGCGGCGTATATACAGCATGGGGGTAGCTCTAATACCAGCCAGATGCAACCCACGGCCATATAGGACCTACAGGCGATGTTCTTGAGTCGATATATGTCGATCTGAGCATAGCTGGGCCACGTATATACAGCATGGGGGTAGCTGTGATACCAGCCAGCTGCAACCCACGGCTATATAGGACCACAGGCGATGTTCTTGAGTCGATATATGTCGATCTGAGCACAGCTGGGCCCCGTATATGCAGCATGGGGGTAGCTCTGATACCAGCCAGATGCAACCCACGGCCATATAGGAGCTACAGTGGATATATGTCGATGTGAGCACAGCTAGGCGCCGTATATACAACATGGGGGTAGCTCTGATACCAGCCAGATGCAACCCGCGGCCATATAGGACCTACAGGCGATGCACTTGAGTCGATATATGTCGATCTGAGCACAGCTGGGCCACGTATATACAGCATGGGGGTAGCTATGATACCAGCCAGCTGCAACCCACGGCTATATAGGACCTACAGGCAATGTTCTTGATTCGATATATGTCGATCTAAGCACAGCTGGGTCCCGTATATGCAGCATGGGGGTAGCTCAGATACCAGCCAGATGCAACCCACGGCCATATAGGACCTACAGTGGATATATGTCGATCTGAGCACAGCTGGGCGCCGTATATACAGCATGGGGGTAGCTCTAATACCAGCCAGATGCAACCCACGGCCATATAGGACCTACAGGCGATGTTCTTGAGTCGATATATGTCGATCTGAGCACAGCTGGGCCACGTATATACAGCATGGGAGTGGCTGTGATACAAGCCAGCTGCAACCTACGGCTATATAGGACCTACAATCGATGTTCTTGAGTCGATATATGTCGATCTGAGCACAGCTGGGCCCTATATATACAGCATGAGGGTAGCTCTGATACCAGCCAGATGCAACCCACGGCCATATAGGACCTACAGGCGATGCTCTTGAGTCGATATATGTCGATCTGAGCACAGCTGGGCCACGTATATACAGCATGTGGGTAGCTGTGATACCAGCCATCTGCAACCCACGGCACGGCTATATAGGACCTACAGGCGATGTTCTTGAGTTGATATATGTCGATCTGAGCACAGCTTGGCCCCGTATATGCAGCATGGGGGTAGCTCTGATACCAGCCAGATGCAACCCACGGCCATATAGGACCTACAGTGGATATATGTCGATGTGAGTACAGCTGGGCGCCGTATATACAGCATGGGGGTAGCTCTAATACCAGCCAGATGCAACCCACGGCCATATAGGACCTACAGGCGATGTTCTTGAGTCGATATATGTCGATCTGAGCATAGCTGGGCCACGTATATACAGCATGGGGGTAGCTGTGATACCAGCCAGCTGCAACCCACGGCTATATAGGACCACAGGCGATGTTCTTGAGTCGATATATGTCGATCTGAGCACAGCTGGGCCCCGTATATGCAGCATGGGGGTAGCTCTGATACCAGCCAGATGCAACCCACGGCCATATAGGAGCTACAGTGGATATATGTCGATGTGAGCACAGCTAGGCGCCGTATATACAACATGGGGGTAGCTCTGATACCAGCCAGATGCAACCCGCGGCCATATAGGGCCTACAGGCGATGCACTTGAGTCGATATATGTCGATCTGAGCACAGCTGGGCCACGTATATACAGCATGGGGGTAGCTGTGATACCAGCCAGCTGCAACCCACGGCTATATAGGACCTACAGGCGATGTTCTTGAGTCGATATATGTCGATCTGAGCACAGCTGGGCGCCGTATTTACAGCATGAGGGTAGCTCTAATACCAGCCAGATGCAACCCACGGCCATATAGGACCTACAGGCGATGTTCTTGAGTCGATATATGTCGATCTGAGCACAGCTGGGCCACGTATATACAGCATGGGGGTGGCTGTGATACAAGCCAGCTGCAACCCACGGCTATATAAGACCTACAGGCGATGTTCTTGAGTCGATATATGTCGATCTGAGCACAGCTGGGCCCCGTATATACAGCATGGGGGTAGCTCTGATACCAGCCAGATGCAACCCACGGCCATATAGGACCTACAGCCGATGCTCTTGAGTCGATATATGTCGATCTGAGCACAGCTGGGGCACGTATATACAGCATGGGAGTAGCTGTGATACCAGCCAGCTGCAACCCACGGCTATATAGGACCATAGGCGATGCTCTTGAGTCGATATATGTCGATCTGAGCACAGCTGGGCCCCGTATATGCAGCATGGGGGTAACTCTGATACCAGCCAGATGCAAGCCACGGCCATATAGGACCTACAGTGGATATATGTCGAAGTGAGCACAGCTGGGCGCCGTATATACAGCATGGGGGTAGCTCTAATACCAGCCAGATGCAACCCACGGCCATATAGGACCTACAGGCGATGTTCTTGAGTCGATATATGTCGATCTGAGCACAGCTGGGCCACGTATATACAGCATGGGGGTAGCTGTGATACCAGCCAGCTGCAACCCACGGCTATATAGGACCACAGGCGATGCTCTTGAGTCGATATATGTCGATCTGAGCACAGCTGGGCCCCGTATATGCAGCATGGGGGTAACTCTGATACCAGCCAGATGCAACCCACGGCCATATAGGACCTACAGTGGATATATGTCGATGTGAGCACAGCTGGGCGCCGTATATACAGCATGGGGGTAGCTCTGATACCAGCCAGATGCAACCCACGGCCATATAGGATCTACAGGCGATGCTCTTGAGTCGATATATGTCGATCTGAGCACAGCTGGGCCACGTATATACAGCATAGGGGTAGCTGTGATACCAGCCAGCTGCAACCCACGGCTATATAGGACCCACAGGCGATGTTCTTGAGTCGATATATGTCGATCTGAGCACAGCTGGGCCCCGTATATGCAGCATGGGGGTAGCTCTGATACCAGCCAGATGCAACCCACGGATATATAGGACCTACAGTGGATATATGTCGATCTGAGCACAGCTGGGCGCCGTATATACAGCATGGGGGTAGCTCTAATACCAGTCAGATGCAACCCACGGCCATATAGGACCTACAGGCGATGTTCTTGAGTCGATATATGTCGATCTGAGCACAGCTGGGCCCCGTATATGCAGCATGGGGGTAGCTCTGATACCAGCCAGATGCAACCCACGGCCATATAGGACCTACAGTGGATATATGTCGATGTGAGCACAGCTGGGCGCCGTATATACAGCATGGGGGTAGCTCTAATACCAGCCAGATGCAACCCACGGCCATATAGGACCTACAGGCGATGTTCTTGAGTCGATATATGTCGATCTGAGCACAGCTGGGCCACGTATATACAGCATGGGGGTAGCTATGATACCAGCCAGCTGCAACCCACGGCCATATAGGACCTACAGGCGATGTTCTTGAGTCGATATATGTCAATCTGAGCACAGCTGGGCCCCGTATATGCAGCATGGGGGTAGCTCTGATACCAGCCAGATGCAACCCACGGCCATATAGGACATACAGGCGATGCTCTTGAGTCGATATATGTCGATCTGAGCACAGCTGGGCCACGTATATATAGCATGGGGGTAGCTGTGATACCAGCCAGCTGCAACCCACGGCTATATAGGACCTACAGGCGATGTTCTTGAGTCGATATATGTCGATCTGAGCACAGCTGGGCCCCGTATATGCAGCATGGGGGTAGCTCTGATACCAGCCAGATGCAACCCACGGCCATATAGGACCTACAGTGGATATATGTCGATCTGAGCACAGCTGGGCGCCGTATATACAGCATGGGGGTAGCTCTAATACCAGCCAAATGCAACCCACGGCAATATAGGACCTACAGGCGATGTTCTTGAGTCGATATATGTAGATCTGAGCACAGCTGGGCCACGTATATAAAGCATGGGTGTGGCTGTCATACAAGCCAGCTGCAACCCACGGCTATATAGGACCTACAGGCGATGTTCTTGAGTCGATATATGTCGATCTGAGCACAGCTGGGCCCCGTATATGCAGCATGGGGGTAGCTCTGATACCAGCCAGATGCAACCCACGGCCATATAGGACATACAGGCGATGCTCTTGAGTCGATATATGTCGATCTGAGCACAGCTGGGCCACGTATATATAGCATGGGGGTAGCTGTGATACCAGCCAGCTGCAACCCACGGCTATATAGGACCTACAGGCGATGTTCTTGAGTCGATATATGTCGATCTGAGCACAGCTGGGCCCTGTATATGCAGCATGGGGGTAGCTCTGATACCAGCCAGATGCAACCCACGGCCATATAGGACCTACAGTGGATATATGTCGATGTGAGCACAGCTGGGCGCCTTATATACAGCATGGGTGTAGCTCTAATACCAGCCAGATGCAACCCACGGCCATATAGGACCTACAGGCGATGTTCTTGAGTCGATATATGTCGATCTGAGCACAGCTGGGCCACGTATATACAGCATGGGGGTAGCTGTGATACCAGCCAGCTACAACTAACGGCTATATAGGACCACAGGCGATGTTCTTGAGTCGATATATGTCGATCTGAGCACAGCTGGGCCCCGTATATGCAGCATGGGGGTAGCTCTGATACCAGCCAGATGCAACCCACGGCCATATAGGACCTACAGGCGATGCTCTTGAGTCGATATATGTCGATCTGAGCACAGCTGGGCCACGTATATACAGCATGGGGGTAGCTGTGATACCAGCCAGCTGCAACCCACGGCTATATAGGACCTACAGCCGATGTTCTTGAGTCTATATATGTCGATCTAAGCACAGCTGGGCCCCGTATATGCAGCATGGGGGTAGCTCTGATACCAGCCAGATGCAACCCACGGCCATATAGGACCTACAGTGGATATATGTCGATCTGAGCACAGCTGGGCGCCGTATATACAGCATGGGAGTAGCTCTAATACCAGCCAGATGCAACCCACGGCCATATAGGACCTACAGGCGATGTTCTTGAGTCGATATATGTCGATCTTAGCACAGCTGGGCCACGTATATACAGCATGGGGGTGGCTGTGATACAAGCCAGCTGCAACCCACGGCTATATAGGACCGACAGGCGATGTTCTTGAGTCGATATATGTCGATCTGAGCACAGCAGGGCCCCGTATATACAGCATGGGGGTAGCTCTGATACCAGCCAGATGCAACCCACGGCCATATAGGACCTACAGGCGAGGCTCTTGAGTCGATATATGTCGATCTGAGCACAGCTGGGCCACGTATATACAGCATGGGGGTAGCTGTGATACCAGCCAGCTGCAACCCACGGCTATATAGAACCTACAGGCGATGTTCTTGAGTCGATATATGTCGATCTGAGCACAGCTGGGCCCCGTATATGCAGCATGGGGGTAGCTCTGATACCAGCCAGATGCAACCCACGGCCATATAGGACCTACAGTGGATATATGTCGATGTGAGCACAGCTGGGCGCCGTATATACAGCATGGGGGTAGCTCTAATACCAGCCAGATGCAACCCACGGCCATATAGGACCTACAGGCGATGTTCTTGAGTCGATATATGTCGATCTGAGCACAGCTGGGCCACGTATATACAGCATGGGGGTAGCTGTGATACCAGCCAGCTGCAACCCACGGCTATATAGGAACACAGGCTATGTTCTTGAGTCGATATATGTCGATCTGAGCACAGCTGGGCCCCGTATATGCAGCATGGGGGTAGCTCTGATACCAGCCAGATGCAACCCACGGCCATATAGGACCTACAGGCGATGCTCTTAAGTCGATATATGTCGATCTGAGCACAGCTGGGCCACGTATATACAGCATGGGGGAGACTGTGATACCAGCCAGCTACAACCCACGGCTATATAGGACCTACAGGCGATGTTCTTGAGTCGATATATGTCGATCTGAGCACAGCTGGGCCCCATATATACAGCATGGGGGTAGCTCTGATACCAGCCAGATGCAACCCAACGCCATATAGGACCTACAGTGGATATATGTCGATGTGAGCACAGCTGGGCGTCGTATATACAGCATGGGGGTAGCTCTAATACCAGCCAGATGCAACCCACGGCCATATAGGACCTACAGGCGATGTTCTTGAGTCGATATATGTCGATCTGAGCACAGCTGGGCCACGTATATACAGCATGGGGGTAGCTGTGATACCAGCCAGCTGCAATCCACGGCTATATAGGAACACAGGCGATGTTCTTGAGTCGATATATGTCGATCTGAGCACAGCTGGGCCCCGTATATGCAGCATGGGGGTAGCTGTGATACCAGCCAGCTGCAACCCACGGCTATATAGGACCTACAGGAGATGTTCTTGAGTCGATATATGTCGATCTGAGCACAGCTGGGCCCCGTATATGCAGCATGGGGGGTAGTTCTGATACCAGCCAGATGCAACCCACGGCCATATAGGACCTACAGTGGATATATGTCGATGTGAGCACAGCTGGGCGCCGTATATACAGCATGGGGGTAGCTCTAATACCAGCCAGATGCAACCCACGGCCATATAGGACCTACAGGCGATGTTCTTGAGTAGATATATGTCGATCTGAGCACAGCTGGGCCACGTATATACAGCATGGGGGTAGCTGTGATACCAGCCAGCTGCAACCCACGGCTATATAGGAACACAGGCGATGTTCTTGAGTCGATATATGTCAATCTGAGCACAGCTGGGCCCCGTATATGCAGCATGGGGGTAGCTCTGATACCAGCCAGATGCAACCCACGGCCATATAGGACGTACAGGCGATGCTCTTGAGTCGATATATGTCGATCTGAGCACAGCTGGGCCACGTATATACAGCATGGGGGAGACTGTGATACCAGCCAGCTACAACCCACGGCTATATAGGACCTACAGGCGATGTTCTTGAGTCGATATATGTCGATCTGAGCACAGCTGGGCCACGTATATACAGCATGGGGGTAGCTGTGATACCAGCCAGCCGCAACCCACGGCAATATAGGACCACAGGCGATGTTCTTGAGTCGATATATGTCGATCTGAGCACAGCTGGGCCCCGTATATGCAGCATGGGGGTAGCTCTGATACCAGCCAGATGCAACCCACGGCCATATAGGACCTACAGTGGATATATGTCGATGTGAGCACAGCTAGGCGCCGTATATACAGCATGGGGGTATCTCTGATACCAGCCAGATGCAACCCACGGCCATATAGGACCTACAGTGGATATATGTCGATCTGAGCACAGCTGGGCCCCGTATATACAGCATGGGGGTAGCTGTGATACCAGCCAGCTGCAACCCACGGCTATATAGGACCACAGGCGATGTTCTTGAGTCGATATATGTCGATCTGAGCACAGCTGGGCCACGTATATACAGCATGGGGGTAGCTGTGATACCAGCCAGATGCAACCCACGGCCATATAGGACCTACAGTGGATATATGTCGATGTGAGCACAGCTGGACGCCGTATATACAGCATGGGGGTAGCTCTAATACCAGCCAGATGCAACCCACGGCCATATAGGACCTACAGGCGATGTTCTTGAGTCGATATATGTCGATCTGAGCACAGATGGGCCACGTATATACAGCATGGGGGAGACTGTGATACCAGCCAGCTACAACCCACGGCTATATAGGACCTACAGGCGAAGTTCTTGAGTCGATATATGTCGATCTGGGCACAGCTGGGTCCCGTATATGCAGCATGGGGGTAGCTCTGATACCAGCCAGATGCAACCCACGGACATATAGGACCTACAGTGGATATATGTCGATCTGAGCACAGCATGGGGGTAGCTCTAATACCAGCCAGATGCAACCGGCCATATAGGACCTACAGGCGATGTTCTTGAGTCGATATATGTGGATCTGCGCACAGCTGGGCCCCGCATATGTAGCATGGGGGTAGCTCTGATACCAGCCAGATGCAACCCACGGCCATATAGGACCTACAGTGGATATATGTCGATCTGAGCACAGCTGGGCTCCGTATATACAGCATGGGGGTAGCTCTAATACCAGCCAGATGCAACCCACGGCCATATAGGACATACAGGCGATGTTCTTGAGTCGATATATGTCGATCTGAGCACAGCTGGGCCACGTATATACAGCATGGGGGTGGCTGTGATACAAGCCAGCTGCAACACACGGCTATATAGGACCTACAGGCGATGTTCTTGAGTCGATATATGTCGATCTGAGCACAGCTGGGCCCCGTATATACAGCATGGGGGTAGCTCTGATACCAGCCAGATGCAACCCACGGCCATATAGGACCTACAGGCGATGCTCTTGAGTCGATATATGTCGATCTGAGCACAGCTGGGCCCCGTATATGCAGCATGGGGGTAGCTCTGATTCCAGCCAGATGCAACCCACGGACATATAGGACCTACAGTGGATATATGTCGATGTGAGCACAGCTGGGCGCCGTATATACAGCATGGGGGTAGCTCTAATACCAGCCAGATGCAACCCACGGCCATATAGGACCTACAGGCGACGTTCTTGAGTCGATATATGTCGATCTGAGCACAGCTGGGCCCCGCATATGCAGCATGGGGGTAGCTCTGATACCAGCCAGATGCAACCCACGGCCATATAGGACCTACAGTGGATATATGTCGATCTTAGCACAGCTGGGCGCCGTATATACAGCATGGGGGTAGCTCTAATACCAGCCAAATGCAACCCACGGCCATATAGGACCTACGGGCGATGTTCTTGAGTCGATATATGTCGATCTGAGCACAGCTGGGCCACGTATATAAAGCATGGGGGTGGCTGTGATACAAGCCAGCTGCAACCCACGGCTATATAGGACCTACAGGCGATGTTCTTGAGTCAATATATGTCGATCTGAGCACAGCTGGGCCCCGTATATACAACATGGTGGTAGCTCTGATACCAGCCAGATGCAACCCACGGCCATATAGGACCTACAGGTGATGCTCTTGAGTCGATATATGTCGATCTGAGCACAGCTGGGCCACGTATATACAGCATGGGGGTAGCTGTGATACCAGCCAGCTGCAACCCACGGCTATATAGGACCTACAGGCGATGTTTTTGAGTCGATATATTTCGATCTGAGTACAGCTGGGCCCCGTATATGCAGCATGGGGGTAGCTCTGATACCAGCCAGATACAACCAACGGTCATATAGGACCTACAGTGGATATATGTCGATGTGAGCACAGCTGGGCGCCGTATATACAGCATGGGGGTAGCTCTAATACCAGCCAGATGCAACCCACGGCCATATAGGACCTACAGGCGATGTTCTTGAGTCGATATATGTCGATCTGTGCACAGCTGGGCCACGTATATACAGCATGGGGGTAGCTGTGATACCAGCCAGCTGCAACCCACGGCCATATAGGACCTACAGGTGATGCTCTTGAGTCGATATATGTCGATCTGAGCACAGCTGGGCCACGTATATACAGCATGGGGGTAGCTGTGATACCAGCCAGCTGCAACCCACGGCTATATAGGACCTACAGGCGATGTTTTTGAGTCGATATATTTCGATCTGAGTACAGCTGGGCCCCGTATATGCAGCATGGGGGTAGCTCTGATACCAGCCAGATACAACCCACGGCCATATAGGACCTACAGTGGATATATGTCGATGTGAGCACAGCTGGGCGCCGTATATACAGCATGGGGGTAGCTCTGATACCAGCCAGATGCAACCCACGGCCATATAGGACCTACAGTGGATATATGTCGATCTTAGCACAGCTGGGCGCCGTATATACAGCATGGGGGTAGCTCTAATACCAGCCAAATGCAACCCACGGCCATATAGGACCTACAGGCGATGTTCTTGAGTCGATATATGTCGATCTGAGCACAACTGGGCCACGTATATACAGCATGGGGGTAGCTGTGATACCAGCCAGCTGCAACCCACGGCTATATAGGACCACAGGCGATGTTCTTGAGTCGATATATGTCGATCTGAGCACAGCTGGGCCCCGTATATGCAGCATGGGGGTAGCTCTGATACCAGGCAGATGCAACCCACGGCCATATAGGACCTACAGTGGATATATGTCGATGTGAGCACAGCTGGGCGCCGTATATACAGCATGGGGGTAGCTCTAATACCAGCCAGATGCAACCCACGGCCATATAGGACCTACAGGCGATGTTCTTGAGTCGATATATGTCGATCTGAGCACAGCTGGGCCACGTATATACAGCATGGGGGTAGCTGTGATACCAGCCAGCTGCAACCCACGGCTATATAGGACCACAGGCGATGTTCTTGTGTCGATATATGTCGATCTGAGCACAGCTGGGCCACGTATATACAGCATGGGGGTAGCTGTGATACCAGCCAGATGCAAGCCACGGCCATATAGGACCTACAGTGGATATATGTCGATGTGAGCACAGCTGGACGCCGTATATACAGCATGGGGGTAGCTCTAATGCCAGCCAGATGCAACCCACGGCCATATAGCACCTACAGGCGATGTTCTTGAGTCGATATATGTCGATCTGAGCACAGCTGGGCCCCGTATATAGAGCATGGGGGTAGCTCTGATACCAGCCAGATGCAACCCACGGCCATATAGGACCTACAGGCGATGCTCTTGAGTCGATATATGTCAATCTGAGCACAGCTGGGCCACGTATATACAGCATGGGGGTAGCTGTGATACCAGCCAGATGCAACCCACGGCTATATAGGACCTACAGGCGATGTTCTTGAGTCGATATATGTCGATCTGAGCACAGCTGGGCCCCGTATATGCAGCATGGGGGTAGCTCTGATACCAGCCAGATGCAACCCACGGCCATATAGGACCTACAGTGGATATATGTCGATCTGAGCACAGCTGGGCACCGTATATACAGCATGGGGGTAGCTCTAATACCAGCCAGATGCAACCCACGGCCATATAGGACATACAGGCGATGTTTTTGAGTCGATATATGTCGATCTGAGCACAGCTGGGCCACGTATATACAGCATGGGGGTAGCTGTGATACCAGCCAGCTGCAACCCACGGCTATATAAGACCACAGGCGATGTTCTTGAGTCGATATATGTCGATCTGAGCACAGCTGGGCCACGTATATACAGCATGGGGGTAGCTGTGATACCAGCCAGATGCAACCCACGGCCATTTAGGACCTACAGTGGATATATGTCGATGTGAGCACAGCTGGACGCCGTATATACAGCATGGGGGTAGCTCTAATACCAGCCAGAAGCAACCCACGGCCATATAGGACCTACAGGCGATGTTCTTGAGTCGATATATGTCGATCTGAGCACAGCTGGGCCCCGCATATACAGAATGGGGGTAGCTCTGATACCAGCCAGATGCAACCCACGGCCATATAGGACCTACAGGCGATGCTCTTGAGTCGATATATGTCAATCTGAGCACAGCTGGGCCACGTATATACAGGATGGGGGTAGCTGTGATACCAGCCAGCTGCAACCCACGGCTATATAGGACCTACAGGCGATGTTCTTGAGTCGATATATGTCGATCTGAGCACAGCTGGGCCCCGTAAATGCAGCATGGGGGTAGCTCTGATACCAGCCAGATGCAACCCATGGCCATATAGGACCTACAGTGGATATATGTCGATCTGAGCACAGCTGGGCGCCGTACATACAGCATGGGGGTAGCTCTAATACCAGCCAGATGCAACCCACGGCCATATAGGACCTACAGGCGATGTTCTTGAGTCGATATATGTCGATCTGTGCACAGCTGGGCCACGTATGTACAGCATGGGGGTAGCTGTGATACCAGCCAGCTGCAACCCACGGCTATATAGGACCTACAGGCGATGTTCTTGAGTCGATATATGTCGATCTGAGCCCAGCTGGGCCCCGTATATGCAGCATGGTGGTAGCTCTGATACCAGCCAGATGCAACCCACGGCCATATAGGACCTACAGTGGATATATGTCGATGTGAGCACAGCTGGGCGCCGTATATACAGCATGGGGGTAGCTCTAATACCAGCCAGATGCAACCCACGGCCATATAGGACCAACAGGCGATGCTCTTGAGTCGATATATGTCGATCTGAGCACAGCTGGGCCACGTATATACAGCATGGGGGTAGCTGTGATACCAGCCAGCTGCAACCCACGGCTATATAGGACCTACAGGCGATGTTCTTGAGTCGATATATGTCGATCTGAGCACAGCTGGGCCCCGTATATGCAGCATGGGGGTAGCTCTGATACCAGCCAGATGCAACCCACGGCCATATAGGACCTACAGTGGATATATGTCGATGTGAGCACAGCTGGGCGCCGTATATACAGCATGGGGGTAGCTCTAATACCAGCCAGATGCAACCCACGGCCATATAGGACCTACAGGCGATGTTCTTGAGTCGATATATGTCGATCTGAGCACAGCTGGGCCACGTATATACAGCATGGGGGTAGCTGTGATACCAGCCAGCTGCAACCCACGGCTATATAGGAACACAGGCGATGTTCTTGAGTCGATATATGTCGATCTGAGCACAGCTGGGCCCCGTATATGCAGCATGGGGGTAGCTCTGATACCAGCCAGATGCAACCCACGGCCATATAGGACCTACAGGCGATGCTCTTGAGTCGATATATGTCGATCTGAGCACAGCTGGGCCACGTATATACAGCATGGGGGAGACTGTGATACCAGCCAGCTACAACCCACGGCTATATAGGACCTACAGGCGATGTTCTTGAGTCGATATATGTCGATCTGGGCACAGCTGGGTCCCGTATATGCAGCATGGGGGTAGCTCTGAAACCAGCCAGATGCAACCCACGGACATATAGGACCTACAGTGGATATATGTCGATCAGAGCACAGCTGGGCGCCGTATATACAGCATGGGGGTAGCTCTAATACCAGCCAGATGCAACCGGCCATATAGCACTTACAGGCGATGTTCTTGAGTCGATATATGTCGATCTGAGCACAGCTGGGCCACGTATATACAGCATGGGGGTAGCTGTGATTCCAGCCAGCCGCAACCCACGGCTATATAGGACCACAGGCGATGTTCTTGAGTCGATATATGTCGATCTGAGCACAGCTGGGCCCCGTATATGCAGCATGGGGGTAGCTCTGATACCAGCCAGATGCAACCCACGGCCATATAGGACCTACAGTGGATATATGTCGATGTAAGCACAGCTAGGCGCCGTATATACAGCATGGGGGTAGCTCTGATATCAGCCAGATGCAACCCACGGCCATATAGGACCTACAGGCGATGCTCTTGAGTCGATATATGTCGATCTGAGCACAGCTGGGCCACGTATATACAGCATGGGGGTAGCTGTGATACCAGCCAGCTGCAACCCACGGCTATATAGGACCTACAGCCGATGTTCTTGAGTCTATATATGTCGATCTGAGCACAGCTGGGCCCCGTATATGCAGCATGGGGGTAGCTCTGATACCAGCCAGCTGCAACCCACGGCTATATAGGACCTACAGGCGATGTTTTTGAGTCGATATATTTCGATCTGAGTACAGCTGGGCCCCGTATATGCAGCATCGGGGTAGCTCTGATACCAGCCAGATACAACCCACGGCCATATAGGACCTACAGTGGATATATGTCGATGTGAGCACAGCTGGGCGCCGTATATACAGCATGGGGGTAGCTCTAATACCAGCCAGATGCAACCCACGGCCATATAGGACCTACAGGCGATGTTCTTGAGTCGATATATGTCGATCTGAGCACAGCTGGGCCACGTATATACAGCATGGGGGTAGCTGTGATACCAGCCAGCTGCAACCCACGGCCATATAGGACCTACAGGTGATGCTCTTGAGTCGATATATGTCGATCTGAGCACAGCTGGGCCACGTATATACAGCATGGGGGTAGCTGTGATACCAGCCAGCTGCAACCCACGGCTATATAGGACCTACAGGCGATGTTTTTGAGTCGATATATTTCGATCTGAGTACAGCTGGGCCCCGTATATGCAGCATGGGGGTAGCATTGATACCAGCCAGATACAACCCACGGCCATATAGGACCTACAGTGGATATATGTCGATGCGAGCACAGCTGGGCGCCGTATATACAGCATGGGGGTAGCTCTAATACCAGCCAGATGCAACCCACGGCCATATAGGACCTACAGGCGATGTTCTTGAGTCGATATATGTCGATCTGAGCACAGCTGGGCCACGTATATACAGCAGGGGGGTAGCTGTGATACCAGCCAGCTGCAACCCACGGCTATATAGGACCACAGGCGATGTTCTTGAGTCGATATATGTCGATCTGAGCACAGCTGGGCCCCGTATATGCAGCATGGGGGTAGCTCTGATACCAGCCAGATGCAACCCACGGCCATATAGGACCTACAGTGGATATATGTCAATGTGAGCACAGCTGGGCGCCGTATATACAGCATGGGGGTAGCTCTAATACCAGCCAGATGCAATCCACGGCCATATAGGACCTACAGGCGATGTTCTTGAGTCGATATATGTCGATCTGAGCACAGCTGGGCCACGTATATACAGCATGGGGGTAGCTGTGATACCAGCCAGCTGCAACCCACGGCTATATAGGACCACAGGCGATGTTCTTGAGTCGATATATGTCGATCTGAGCACAGCTGGGCCACGTATATACAGCATGGGGGTAGATGTGATACCAGCCAGATGCAACCCACGGCCATATAGGACCTACAGTGGATATATGTCGATGTGAGCACAGCTGGACGCCGTATATACAGCATGGGGGTAGCTCTAATAACAGACAGATGCAACCCACGGCCATATAGGACCTACAGGCGATGTTCTTGAGTCGATATATGTCGATCTGAGCACAGCTGGGCCCCGTATATACAGCATGGGGGTAGCTCTGATACCAGCCAGATGCAACCCACGGCCATATAGGACCTACAGGCGATGCTCTTGAGTCGATATATGTCAATCTGAGCACAGCTGGGCCACGTATATACAGCATGGGGGTAGCTGTGATACCAGCCAGCTGCAACACACGGCTATATAGGACCTACAGGCGATGTTCTTGAGTCGATATATGTCGATCTGAGCACAGCTGGGCCCCGTATATGCAGCATGGGGGTAGCTCTAATACCAGCCAGATGCAACCGGCCATATAGGACCTACAGGCGATGTTCTTGAGTCGATATATGTCGATCTGAGCTCAGCTGGGCCCCGCATATGCAGCATGGGGGTAGCTCTGATACCAGCCAGATGCAACCCACGGCCATATAGGACCTACAGTGGATATATGTCGATCTGAGCACAGCTGGGCGCCGTATATACAGCATGGGGGTGGCTCTAATACCAGCCAGATGCAACCCACGGCCATATAGGACATACAGGCGATGTTCTTGAGTCGATATATGTCGATCTGAGCACAGCTGGGCCACGTATATACAGCATGGGGGTGGCTGTGATACAAGCCAGCTGCAACACACGGCTATATAGGACCTACAGGCGATGTTCTTGAGTCGATATATGTCGATCTGAGCACAGCTGGGCCCCGTATATACAGCATGGGGGTAGCTCTAATACCAGCCAGATGCAACCCACGGCCATATAGGACCTACAGGATATGCTCTTGAGTCGATATATGTCGATCTGAGCACAGCTGGGCCCCGTATATGCAGCATGGGGGTAGCTCTGATTCCAGCCAGATGCAACCCACGGACATATAGGACCTACAGTGGACATATGTCGATGTGAGCACAGCTGGGCGCCGTATATACAGCATGGGGGTAGCTCTAATACCAGCCAGATGCAACCCACGGCCATATAGGACCTACAGGCGACGTTCTTGAGTCGATATATGTCGATCTGAGCACAGCTGGGCCCCGCATATGCAGCATGGGGGTAGCTCTGATACCAGCCAGATGCAACCCACGGCCATATAGGACCTACAGTGGATATATGTCGATCTTAGCACAGCTGGGCGCCGTATATACAGCATGGGGGTAGCTCTAATACCAGCCAAATGCAACCCACGGCCATATAGGACCTACAGGCGATGTTCTTGAGTCGATATATGTCGATCTGAGCACAGCTGGGCCACGTATATAAAGCATGGGGGTGGCTGTGATACCAGCCAGCTACAACCCACGGCTATATAGGACCTACAGGCGATGTTCTTGAGTCGATATATGTCGATATGGGCACAGCTGGGTCCCGTATATGCAGCATGGGGGTAGCTCTGATACCAGCCAGATGCAACCCACGGACATATAGGACCTACAGTGGATATATGTCGATCTGAGCACAGCTGGGCGCCGTATATACAGCATGGGGGTAGCTCTAATACCAGCCAGATGCAACCGGCCATATAGGACCTACAGGCGATGTTCTTGAGTCGATATATGTCGATCTGAGCACAGCTGGGCCACGTATATACAGCATGGGGGTAGCTGTGATACCAGCCAGCCGCAACCCACGGCTATATAGGACCACAGGGGATGTTCTTGAGTCGATATATGTCGATCTGAGCACAGCTGGGCCCCGTATATGCAGCATGGGGGTAGCTCTGATACCAGCCAGATGCAACCCACGGCCATATAGGAACTACAGTGGATATATGTCGATGTGAGCACAGCTGGGCGCCGTATATACAGCATGGGGGTAGCTCTAATACCAGCCAGATGCAATCCACGGCCATATAGGACCTACAGGCGATGTTCTTGAGTCGATATATGTCGATCTGAGCACAGCTGGGCCACGTATATAAAGCATGGGGGTGGCTGTGATACCAGCCAGCTACAACCCACGGCTATATAGGACCTACAGGCGATGTTCTTGAGTCGATATATGTCGATATGGGCACAGCTGGGAACCGTATATGCAGCATGGGGGTAGCTCTGATACCAACCAGATGCAACCCACGGCCATATAGGACCTACAGTGGATATATGTCGATGTGAGCACAGCTAGGCGCCGTATATACAGCATGGGGGTAGCTCTGATACCAGCCAGATGCAACCCACGGCCATATAGGACCTACAGGCGATGCTCTTGAGTCGATATATGTCGATCTGAGCACAGCTGGGCTACGTATATACAGCATGGGGGTAGCTGTGATACCAGCCAGCTGCAACCCACGGCTATATAGGACCTACAGCCGATGTTCTTGAGTCTATATATGTCGATCTGAGCATAGCTGGGCCCCGTATATGCAGCATGGGGGTAGCTCTGATACCAGCCAGATGCAACCCACGGCCATATAGGACCTACAGTGGATATATGTCGATCTGAGCACAGCTGGGCGCCGTATATACAGCATGGGGGTAGCTCTAATACCAGCCAGATGCAACCCACGGCCATATAGGACATACAGGCGATGTTCTTGAGTCGATATATGTCGATCTGAGCACAGCTGGGCCACGTATATACAGCATGGGGGTGGCTGTGATACAAGCCAGCTGCAACACACGGCTATATAGGACCTACAGGCGATGTTCTTGAGTCGATATATGTCGATCTGAGCACAGCTGGGCCCCGTATATACAGCATGGGGGTAGCTCTGATACCAGCCAGATGCAACCCACGGCCATATAGGACCTACAGGCGATGCTCTTGAGTCGATATATGTCGATCTGAGCACAGCTGGGCCCCGTATATGCAGCATGGGGGTAGCTCTGATTCCAGCCAGATGCAACCCACGGACATATAGGACCTACAGTGGATATATGTCAATGTGAGCACAGCTGGGCGCTGTATATACAGCATGGGGGTAGCTCTAATACCAGCCAGATGCAACCCACGGCCTTATAGGACCTACAGGCGACGTTCTTGAGTCGATATATGTCGATCTGAGCACAGCTGGGCCCCGCATATGCAGCATGGGGGTAGCTCTGATACCAGCCAGATGCAACCCACGGCCACATAGGACCTACAGTGGATATATGTCGATCTTAGCACAGCTGGGCGCCGTATATACAGCATGGGGGTAACTCTAATACCAGCCAAATGCAACCCACGGCCATATAGGACCTACAGGCGATGTTCTTGAGTCGATATATGTCGATCTGAGCACAGCTGGGCCACGTATATACAGCATGGGGGTAGCTGTGATACCAGCCAGCTGCAACCCACGGCTATATAGGACCACAGGCGATGTTCTTGAGTCGATATATGTCGATCTGAGCACAGCTGGGCCCCGTATATACAACATGGTGGTAGCTCTGATACCAGCCAGATGCAACCCACGGCCATATAGGACCTACAGGTGATGCTCTTGAGTCGATATATGTCGATCTGAGCAGAGCTGGGCCACGTACATACAGCATGGGGTTAGCTGTGATACCAGCCAGCTGCAACCCACGGCTATATAGGACCTACAGGCGATGTTCTTGAGTCGATATATGTCGATCTGAGCACAGCTGGGCCCCGTATATGCAGCATGGGGGTAGCTCTGATACCAGCCAGATGCAACCCACGGCCATATAGGACGTACAGGCGATGCTCTTGAGTCGATATATGTCGATCTGAG
Organism: Lordithon lunulatus; assembly: GCA_963942505.1. NCBI lineage: Eukaryota > Metazoa > Arthropoda > Insecta > Coleoptera > Staphylinidae > Lordithon > Lordithon lunulatus. The sequence goes on along the minus strand of OZ012670.1, from coordinate 31,412,951 downwards.
CACAGCTGGGCCACGTATATACAGCATGGGGGAGACTGTGATACCAGCCAGCTACAACCCACGGCTATATAGGACCTACAGGCGATGTTCTTGAGTCGATATATGTCGATCTGAGCACAGCTGGGCCACGTATATACAGCATGGGGGTAGCTGTGATACCAGCCAGCCGCAACCCACGGCAATATAGGACCACAGGCGATGTTCTTGAGTCGATATATGTCGATCTGAGCACAGCTGGGCCCCGTATATGCAGCATGGGGGTAGCTCTGATACCAGCCAGATGCAACCCACGGCCATATAGGACCTACAGTGGATATATGTCGATGTGAGCACAGCTAGGCGCCGTATATACAGCATGGGGGTAGCTCTGATACCAGCCAGATGCAACCCACGGCCATATAGGACCTACAGTGGATATATGTCGATCTGAGCACAGCTGGGCCCCGTATATACAGCATGGGGGTAGCTGTGATACCAGCCAGCTGCAACCCACGGCTATATAGGACCACAGGCGATGTTCTTGAGTCGATATATGTCGATCTGAGCACAGCTGGGCCACGTATATACAGCATGGGGGTAGCTGTGATACCAGCCAGATGCAACCCACGGCCATATAGGACCTACAGTGGATATATGTCGATGTGAGCACAGCTGGACGCCGTATATACAGCATGGGGGTAGCTCTAATACCAGCCAGATGCAACCCACGGCCATATAGGACCTACAGGCGATGTTCTTGAGTCGATATATGTCGATCTGAGCACAGATGGGCCACGTATATACAGCATGGGGGAGACTGTGATACCAGCCAGCTACAACCCACGGCTATATAGGACCTTCAGGCGAAGTTCTTGAGTCGATATATGTCGATCTGGGCACAGCTGGGTCCCGTATATGCAGCATGGGGGTAGCTCTGATACCAGCCAGATGCAACCCACGGACATATAGGACCTACAGTGGATATATGTCGATCTGAGCACAGCATGGGGGTAGCTCTAATACCAGCCAGATGCAACCGGCCATATAGGACCTACAGGCGATGTTCTTGAGTCGATATATGTGGATCTGAGCACAGCTGGGCCCCGCATATGCAGCATGGGGGTAGCTCTGATACCAGCCAGATGCAACCCACGGCCATATAGGACCTACAGTGGATATATGTCGATCTGAGCACAGCTGGGCTCCGTATATACAGCATGGGGGTAGCTCTAATACCAGCCAGATGCAACCCACGGCCATATAGGACATACAGGCGATGTTCTTGAGTCGATATATGTCGATCTGAGCACAGCTGGGCCACGTATATACAGCATGGGGGTGGCTGTGATACAAGCCAGCTGCAACCCACGGCTATATAGGACCTACAGGCGATGTTCTTGAGTCGATATATGTCGATCTGAGCACAGCTGGGCCCCGTATATACAGCATGGGGGTAGCTCTGATACCAGCCAGATGCAACCCACGGCCATATAGGACCTACAGGCGATGCTCTTGAGTCGATATATGTCGATCTGAGCACAGCTGGGCCCCGTATATGCAGCATGGGGGTAGCTCTGATTCCAGCCAGATGCAACCCACGGACATATAGGACCTACAGTGGATATATGTCGATGTGAGCACAGCTGGGCGCCGTATATACAGCATGGGGGTAGCTCTAATACCAGCCAGATGCAACCCACGGCCATATAGGACCTACAGGCGACGTTCTTGAGTCGATATATGTCGATCTGAGCACAGCTGGGCCCCGCATATGCAGCATGGGGGTAGCTCTGATACCAGCCAGATGCAACCCACGGCCATATAGGACCTACAGTGGATATATGTCGATCTTAGCACAGCTGGGCGCCGTATATACAGCATGGGGGTAGCTCTAATACCAGCCAAATGCAACCCACGGCCATATAGGACCTACGGGCGATGTTCTTGAGTCGATATATGTCGATCTGAGCACAGCTGGGCCACGTATATAAAGCATGGGGGTGGCTGTGATACAAGCCAGCTGCAACCCACGGCTATATAGGACCTACAGGCGATGTTCTTGAGTCGATATATGTCGATCTGAGCACAGCTGGGCCCCGTATATACAACATGGTGGTAGCTCTGATACCAGCCAGATGCAACCCACGGCAATATAGGACCTACAGGTGATGCTCTTGAGTCGATATATGTCGATCTGAGCACAGCTGGGCCACGTATATACAGCATGGGGGTAGCTGTGATACCAGCCAGCTGCAACCCACGGCTATATAGGACCTACAGGCGATGTTTTTGAGTCGATATATTTCGATCTGAGTACAGCTGGGCCCCGTATATGCAGCATGGGGGTAGCTCTGATACCAGCCAGATACAACCAACGGTCATATAGGACCTACAGTGGATATATGTCGATGTGAGCACAGCTGGGCGCCGTATATACAGCATGGGGGTAGCTCTAATACCAGCCAGATGCAACCCACGGCCATATAGGACCTACAGGCGATGTTCTTGAGTCGATATATGTCGATCTGTGCACAGCTGGGCCACGTATATACAGCATGGGGGTAGCTGTGATACCAGCCAGCTGCAACCCACGGCCATATAGGACCTACAGGTGATGCTCTTGAGTCGATATATGTCGATCTGAGCACAGCTGGGCCATGTATATACAGCATGGGGGTAGCTGTGATACCAGCCAGCTGCAACCCACGGCTATATAGGACCTACAGGCGATGTTTTTGAGTCGATATATTTCGATCTGAGTACAGCTGGGCCCCGTATATGCAGCATGGGGGTAGCTCTGATACCAGCCAGATACAACCCACGGCCATATAGGACCTACAGTGGATATATGTCGATGTGAGCACAGCTGGGCGCCGTATATACAGCATGGGGGTAGCTCTGATACCAGCCAGATGCAACCCACGGCCATATAGGACCTACAGTGGATATATGTCGATCTTAGCACAGCTGGGCGCCGTATATACAGCATGGGGGTAGCTCTAATACCAGCCAAATGCAACCCACGGCCATATAGGACCTACAGGCGATGTTCTTGAGTCGATATATGTCGATCTGAGCACAACTGGGCCACGTATATACAGCATGGGGGTAGCTGTGATACCAGCCAGCTGCAACCCACGGCTATATAGGACCACAGGCGATGTTCTTGAGTCGATATATGTCGATCTGAGCACAGCTGGGCCCCGTATATGCAGCATGGGGGTAGCTCTGATACCAGGCAGATGCAACCCACGGCCATATAGGACCTACAGTGGATATATGTCGATGTGAGCACAGCTGGGCGCCGTATATACAGCATGGGGGTAGCTCTAATACCAGCCAGATGCAACCCACGGCCATATAGGACCTACAGGCGATGTTCTTGAGTCGATATATGTCGATCTGAGCACAGCTGGGCCACGTATATACAGCATGGGGGTAGCTGTGATACCAGCCAGCTGCAACCCACGGCTATATAGGACCACAGGCGATGTTCTTGTGTCGATATATGTCGATCTGAGCACAGCTGGGCCACGTATATACAGCATGGGGGTAGCTGTGATACCAGCCAGATGCAAGCCACGGCCATATAGGACCTACAGTGGATATATGTCGATGTGAGCACAGCTGGACGCCGTATATACAGCATGGGGGTAGCTCTAATGCCAGCCAGATGCAACCCACGGCCATATAGGACCTACAGGCGATGTTCTTGAGTCGATATATGTCGATCTGAGCACAGCTGGGCCCCGTATATAGAGCATGGGGGTAGCTCTGATACCAGCCAGATGCAACCCACGGCCATATAGGACCTACAGGCGATGCTCTTGAGTCGATATATGTCAATCTGAGCACAGCTGGGCCACGTATATACAGCATGGGGGTAGCTGTGATACCAGCCAGATGCAACCCACGGCTATATAGGACCTACAGGCGATGTTCTTGAGTCGATATATGTCGATCTGAGCACAGCTGGGCCCCGTATATGCAGCATGGGGGTAGCTCTGATACCAGCCAGATGCAACCCACGGCCATATAGGACCTACAGTGGATATATGTCGATCTGAGCACAGCTGGGCGCCGTATATACAGCATGGGGGTAGCTCTAATACCAGCCAGATGCAACCCACGGCCATATAGGACATACAGGCGATGTTTTTGAGTCGATATATGTCGATCTGAGCACAGCTGGGCCACGTATATACAGCATGGGGGTAGCTGTGATACCAGCCAGCTGCAACCCACGGCTATATAAGACCACAGGCGATGTTCTTGAGTCGATATATGTCGATCTGAGCACAGCTGGGCCACGTATATACAGCATGGGGGTAGCTGTGATACCAGCCAGATGCAACCCACGGCCATTTAGGACCTACAGTGGATATATGTCGATGTGAGCACAGCTGGACGCCGTATATACAGCATGGGGGTAGCTCTAATACCAGCCAGAAGCAACCCACGGCCATATAGGACCTACAGGCGATGTTCTTGAGTCGATATATGTCGATCTGAGCACAGCTGGGCCCCGCATATACAGAATGGGGGTAGCTCTGATACCAGCCAGATGCAACCCACGGCCATTTAGGACCTACAGGCGATGCTCTTGAGTCGATATATGTCAATCTGAGCACAGCTGGGCCACGTATATACAGGATGGGGGTAGCTGTGATACCAGCCAGCTGCAACCCACGGCTATATAGGACCTACAGGCGATGTTCTTGAGTCGATATATGTCGATCTGAGCACAGCTGGGCCCCGTAAATGCAGCATGGGGGTAGCTCTGATACCAGCCAGATGCAACCCACGGCCATATAGGACCTACAGTGGATATATGTCGATCTGAGCACAGCTGGGCGCCGTACATACAGCATGGGGGTAGCTCTAATACCAGCCAGATGCAACCCACGGCCATATAGGACCTACAGGCGATGTTCTTGAGTCGATATATGTCGATCTGTGCACAGCTGGGCCACGTATGTACAGCATGGGGGTAGCTGTGATACCAGCCAGCTGCAACCCACGGCTATATAGGACCTACAGGCGATGTTCTTGAGTCGATATATGTCGATCTGAGCCCAGCTGGGCCCCGTATATGCAGCATGGTGGTAGCTCTGATACCAGCCAGATGCAACCCACGGCCATATAGGACCTACAGTGGATATATGTCGATGTGAGCACAGCTGGGCGCCGTATATACAGCATGGGGGTAGCTCTAATACCAGCCAGATGCAACCCACGGCCATATAGGACCTACAGGCGATGCTCTTGAGTCGATATATGTCGATCTGAGCACAGCTGGGCCACGTATATACAGCATGGGGGTAGCTGTGATACCAGCCAGCTGCAACCCACGGCTATATAGGACCTACAGGCGATGTTCTTGAGTCGATATATGTCGATCTGAGCACAGCTGGGCCCCGTATATGCAGCATGGGGGTAGCTCTGATACCAGCCAGATGCAACCCACGGCCATATAGGACCTACAGTGGATATATGTCGATGTGAGCACAGCTGGGCGCCGTATATACAGCATGGGGGTAGCTCTAATACCAGCCAGATGCAACCCACGGCCATATAGGACCTACAGGCGATGTTCTTGAGTCGATATATGTCGATCTGAGCACAGCTGGGCCACGTATATACAGCATGGGGGTAGCTGTGATACCAGCCAGCTGCAACCCACGGCTATATAGGAACACAGGCGATGTTCTTGAGTCGATATATGTCGATCTGAGCACAGCTGGGCCCCGTATATGCAGCATGGGGGTAGCTCTGATACCAGCCAGATGCAACCCACGGCCATATAGGACCTACAGGCGATGCTCTTGAGTCGATATATGTCGATCTGAGCACAGCTGGGCCACGTATATACAGCATGGGGGAGACTGTGATACCAGCCAGCTACAACCCACGGCTATATAGGACCTACAGGCGATGTTCTTGAGTCGATATATGTCGATCTGGGCACAGCTGGGTCCCGTATATGCAGCATGGGGGTAGCTCTGAAACCAGCCAGATGCAACCCACGGACATATAGGACCTACAGTGGATATATGTCGATCAGAGCACAGCTGGGCGCCGTATATACAGCATGGGGGTAGCTCTAATACCAGCCAGATGCAACCGGCCATATAGCACTTACAGGCGATGTTCTTGAGTCGATATATGTCGATCTGAGCACAGCTGGGCCACGTATATACAGCATGGGGGTAGCTGTGATTCCAGCCAGCCGCAACCCACGGCTATATAGGACCACAGGCGATGTTCTTGAGTCGATATATGTCGATCTGATCACAGCTGGGCCCCGTATATGCAGCATGGGGGTAGCTCTGATACCAGCCAGATGCAACCCACGGCCATATAGGACCTACAGTGGATATATGTCGATGTAAGCACAGCTAGGCGCCGTATATACAGCATGGGGGTAGCTCTGATACCAGCCAGATGCAACCCACGGCCATATAGGACCTACAGGCGATGCTCTTGAGTCGATATATGTCGATCTGAGCACAGATGGGCCACGTATATACAGCATGGGGGTAGCTGTGATACCAGCCAGCTGCAACCCACGGCTATATAGGACCTACAGCCGATGTTCTTGAGTCTATATATGTCGATCTGAGCACAGCTGGGCCCCGTATATGCAGCATGGGGGTAGCTCTGATACCAGCCAGCTGCAACCCACGGCTATATAGGACCTACAGGCGATGTTTTTGAGTCGATATATTTCGATCTGAGTACAGCTGGGCCCCGTATATGCAGCATCGGGGTAGCTCTGATACCAGCCAGATACAACCCACGGCCATATAGGACCTACAGTGGATATATGTCGATGTGAGCACAGCTGGGCGCCGTATATACAGCATGGGGGTAGCTCTAATACCAGCCAGATGCAACCCACGGCCATATAGGACCTACAGGCGATGTTCTTGAGTCGATATATGTCGATCTGAGCACAGCTGGGCCACGTATATACAGCATGGGGGTAGCTGTGATACCAGCCAGCTGCAACCCACGGCCATATAGGACCTACAGGTGATGCTCTTGAGTCGATATATGTCGATCTGAGCACAGCTGGGCCACGTATATACAGCATGGGGGTAGCTGTGATACCAGCCAGCTGCAACCCACGGCTATATAGGACCTACAGGCGATGTTTTTGAGTCGATATATTTCGATCTGAGTACAGCTGGGCCCCGTATATGCAGCATGGGGGTAGCATTGATACCAGCCAGATACAACCCACGGCCATATAGGACCTACAGTGGATATATGTCGATGTGAGCACAGCTGGGCGCCGTATATACAGCATGGGGGTAGCTCTAATACCAGCCAGATGCAACCCACGGCCATATAGGACCTACAGGCGATGTTCTTGAGTCGATATATGTCGATCTGAGCACAGCTGGGCCACGTATATACAGCAGGGGGGTAGCTGTGATACCAGCCAGCTGCAACCCATGGCTATATAGGACCACAGGCGATGTTCTTGAGTCGATATATGTCGATCTGAGCACAGCTGGGCCCCGTATATGCAGCATGGGGGTAGCTCTGATACCAGCCAGATGCAACCCACGGCCATATAGGACCTACAGTGGATATATGTCGATGTGAGCACAGCTGGGCGCCGTATATACAGCATGGGGGTAGCTCTAATACCAGCCAGATGCAATCCACGGCCATATAGGACCTACAGGCGATGTTCTTGAGTCGATATATGTCGATCTGAGCACAGCTGGGCCACGTATATACAGCATGGGGGTAGCTGTGATACCAGCCAGCTGCAACCCACGGCTATATAGGACCACAGGCGATGTTCTTGAGTCGATATATGTCGATCTGAGCACAGCTGGGCCACGTATATACAGCATGGGGGTAGATGTGATACCAGCCAGATGCAACCCACGGCCATATAGGACCTACAGTGGATATATGTCGATGTGAGCACAGCTGGACGCCGTATATACAGCATGGGGGTAGCTCTAATAACAGACAGATGCAACCCACGGCCATATAGGACCTACAGGCGATGTTCTTGAGTCGATATATGTCGATCTGAGCACAGCTGGGCCCCGTATATACAGCATGGGGGTAGCTCTGATACCAGCCAGATGCAACCCACGGCCATATAGGACCTACAGGCGATGCTCTTGAGTCGATATATGTCAATCTGAGCACAGCTGGGCCACGTATATACAGCATGGGGGTAGCTGTGATACCAGCCAGCTGCAACACACGGCTATATAGGACCTACAGGCGATGTTCTTGAGTCGATATATGTCGATCTGAGCACAGCTGGGCCCCGTATATGCAGCATGGGGGTAGCTCTAATACCAGCCAGATGCAACCGGCCATATAGGACCTACAGGCGATGTTCTTGAGTCGATATATGTCGATCTGAGCTCAGCTGGGCCCCGCATATGCAGCATGGGGGTAGCTCTGATACCAGCCAGATGCAACCCACGGCCATATAGGACCTACAGTGGATATATGTCGATCTGAGCACAGCTGGGCGCCGTATATACAGCATGGGGGTGGCTCTAATACCAGCCAGATGCAACCCACGGCCATATAGGACATACAGGCGATGTTCTTGAGTCGATATATGTCGATCTGAGCACAGCTGGGCCACGTATATACAGCATGGGGGTGGCTGTGATACAAGCCAGCTGCAACACACGGCTATATAGGACCTACAGGCGATGTTCTTGAGTCGATATATGTCGATCTGAGCACAGCTGGGCCCCGTATATACAGCATGGGGGTAGCTCTAATACCAGCCAGATGCAACCCACGGCCATATAGGACCTACAGGATATGCTCTTGAGTCGATATATGTCGATCTGAGCACAGCTGGGCCCCGTATATGCAGCATGGGGGTAGCTCTGATTCCAGCCAGATGCAACCCACGGACATATAGGACCTACAGTGGATATATGTCGATGTGAGCACAGCTGGGCGCCGTATATACAGCATGGGGGTAGCTCTAATACCAGCCAGATGCAACCCACGGCCATATAGGACCTACAGGCGACGTTCTTGAGTCGATATATGTCGATCTGAGCACAGCTGGGCCCCGCATATGCAGCATGGGGGTAGCTCTGATACCAGCCAGATGCAACCCACGGCCATATAGGACCTACAGTGGATATATGTCGATCTTAGCACAGCTGGGCGCCGTATATACAGCATGGGGGTAGCTCTAATACCAGCCAAATGCAACCCACGGCCATATAGGACCTACAGGCGATGTTCTTGAGTCGATATATGTCGATCTGAGCACAGCTGGGCCACGTATATAAAGCATGGGGGTGGCTGTGATACCAGCCAGCTACAACCCACGGCTATATAGGACCTACAGGCGATGTTCTTGAGTCGATATATGTCGATATGGGCACAGCTGGGTCCCGTATATGCAGCATGGGGGTAGCTCTGATACCAGCCAGATGCAACCCACGGACATATAGGACCTACAGTGGATATATGTCGATCTGAGCACAGCTGGGCGCCGTATATACAGCATGGGGGTAGCTCTAATACCAGCCAGATGCAACCGGCCATATAGGACCTACAGGCGATGTTCTTGAGTCGATATATGTCGATCTGAGCACAGCTGGGCCACGTATATACAGCATGGGGGTAGCTGTGATACCAGCCAGATGCAACCCACGGCCATATAGGAACTACAGTGGATATATGTCGATGTGAGCACAGCTGGGCGCCGTATATACAGCATGGGGGCAGCTCTAATACCAGCCAGATGCAATCCACGGCCATATAGGACCTACAGGCGATGTTCTTGAGTCGATATATGTCGATCTGAGCACAGCTGGGCCACGTATATAAAGCATGGGGGTGGCTGTGATACCAGCCAGCTACAACCCACGGCTATATAGGACCTACAGGCGATGTTCTTGAGTCGATATATGTCGATATGGGCACAGCTGGGAACCGTATATGCAGCATGGGGGTAGCTCTGATACCAGCCAGATGCAACCCACGGCCATATAGGACCTACAGTGGATATATGTCGATGTGAGCACAGCTAGGCGCCGTATATACAGCATGGGGGTAGCTCTGATACCAGCCAGATGCAACCCACGGCCATATAGGACCTACAGGCGATGCTCTTGAGTCGATATATGTCGATCTGAGCACAGCTGGGCCACGTATATACAGCATGGGGGTAGCTGTGATACCAGCCAGCTGCAACCCACGGCTATATAGGACCTACAGCCGATGTTCTTGAGTCTATATATGTCGATCTGAGCACAGCTGGGCCCCGTATATGCAGCATGGGGGTAGCTCTGATACCAGCCAGATGCAACCCACGGCCATATAGGACCTACAGTGGATATATGTCGATCTGAGCACAGCTGGGCGCCGTATATACAGCATGGGGGTAGCTCTAATACCAGCCAGATGCAACCCACGGCCATATAGGACATACAGGCGATGTTCTTGAGTCGATATATGTCGATCTGAGCACAGCTGGGCCACGTATATACAGCATGGGGTGGCTGTGATACAAGCCAGCTGCAACACACGGCTATATAGGACCTACAGGCGATGTTCTTGAGTCGATATATGTCGATCTGAGCACAGCTGGGCCCCGTATATACAGCATGGGGGTAGCTCTGATACCAGCCAGATGCAACCCACGGCCATATAGGACCTACAGGCGATGCTCTTGAGTCGATATATGTCGATCTGAGCACAGCTGGGCCCCGTATATGCAGCATGGGGGTAGCTCTGATTCCAGCCAGATGCAACCCACGGACATATAGGACCTACAGTGGATATATGTCAATGTGAGCACAGCTGGGCGCTGTATATACAGCATGGGGGTAGCTCTAATACCAGCCAGATGCAACCCACGGCCTTATAGGACCTACAGGCGACGTTCTTGAGTCGATATATGTCGATCTGAGCACAGCTGGGCCCCGCATATGCAGCATGGGGGTAGCTCTGATACCAGCCAGATGCAACCCACGGCCACATAGGACCTACAGTGGATATATGTCGATCTTAGCACAGCTGGGCGCCGTATATACAGCATGGGGGTAACTCTAATACCAGCCAAATGCAACCCACGGCCATATAGGACCTACAGGCGATGTTCTTGAGTCGATATATGTCGATCTGAGCACAGCTGGGCCACGTATATACAGCATGGGGGTAGCTGTGATACCAGCCAGCTGCAACCCACGGCTATATAGGACCACAGGCGATGTTCTTGAGTCGATATATGTCGATCTGAGCACAGCTGGGCCCCGTATATACAACATGGTGGTAGCTCTGATACCAGCCAGATGCAACCCACGGCCATATAGGACCTACAGGTGATGCTCTTGAGTCGATATATGTCGATCTGAGCAGAGCTGGGCCACGTACATACAGCATGGGGTTAGCTGTGATACCAGCCAGCTGCAACCCACGGCTATATAGGACCTACAGGCGATGTTCTTGAGTCGATATATGTCGATCTGAGCACAGCTGGGCCCCGTATATGCAGCATGGGGGTAGCTCTAATACCAGCCAGATGCAACCGGCCATATAGGACCTACAGGCGATGTTCTTGAGTCGATATATGTCGATCTGAGCTCAGCTGGGCCCCGTATATGCAGCATGGGGGTAGCTCTAATACCAGCCAGATGCAACCAGCCATATAGGACCTACAGGCGATGTTCTTGAGTCGATATATGTCGATCTGAGCTCAGCTGGGCCCCGCATATGCAGCATGGGGGTAGCTCTGATACCAGCCAGATGCAACCCACGGCCATATAGGACCTACAGTGGATATATGTCGATCTGAGCACAGCTGGGCGCCGTATATACAGCATGGGGGTAGCTCTAATACCAGCCAGATGCAACCCACGGCCATATAGGACATACAGGCGATGTTCTTGAGTCGATATATGTCGATCTGAGCACAGCTGGGCCACGTATATACAGCATGGGGGTGGCTGTGATACAAGCCAGCTGCAACACACGGCTATATAGGACCTACAGGCGATGTTCTTGAGTCGATATATGTCGATCTGAGCACAGCTGGGCCCCGTATATACAGCATGGGGGTAGCTCTAATACCAGCCAGATGCAACCCACGGCCATATAGGACCTACAGGCGATGCTCTTGAGTCGATATATGTCGATCTGAGCACAGCTGGGCCCCGTATATGCAGCATGGGGGTAGCTCTGATTCCAGCCAGATGCAACCCACGGACATATAGGACCTACAGTGGATATATGTCGATGTGAGCACAGCTGGGCGCCGTATATACAGCATGGGGGTAGCTCTAATACCAGCCAGATGCAACCCACGGCCATATAGGACCTACAGGCGACGTTCTTGAGTCGATATATGTCGATCTGAGCACAGCTGGGCCCCGCATATGCAGCATGGGGGTAGCTCTGATACCAGCCAGATGCAACCCACGGCCATATAGGACCTACAGTGGATATATGTCGATCTTAGCACAGCTGGGCGCCGTATATACAGCATGGGGGTAGCTCTAATACCAGCCAAATGCAACCCACGGCCATATAGGACCTACAGGCGATGTTCTTGAGTCGATATATGTCGATCTGAGCACAGCTGGGCCACGTATATAAAGCATGGGGGTGGCTGTGATACCAGCCAGCTACAACCCACGGCTATATAGGACCTACAGGCGATGTTCTTGAGTCGATATATGTCGATATGGGCACAGCTGGGTCCCGTATATGCAGCATGGGGGTAGCTCTGATACCAGCCAGATGCAACCCACGGACATATAGGACCTACAGTGGATATATGTCGATCTGAGCACAGCTGGGCGCCGTATATACAGCATGGGGGTAGCTCTAATACCAGCCAGATGCAACCGGCCATATAGGACCTACAGGCGATGTTCTTGAGTCGATATATGTCGATCTGAGCACAGCTGGGCCACGTATATACAGCATGGGGGTAGCTGTGATACCAGCCAGCCGCAACCCACGGCTATATAGGACCACAGGCGATGTTCTTGAGTCGATATATGTCGATCTGAGCACAGCTGGGCCCCGTATATGCAGCATGGGGGTAGCTCTGATACCAGCCAGATGCAACCCACGGCCATATAGGACCTACAGTGGATATATGTCGATGTGAGCACAGCTGGGCGCCGTATATACAGCATGGGGGTAGCTCTAATACCAGCCAGATGCAATCCACGGCCATATAGGACCTACAGGCGATGTTCTTGAGTCGATATATGTCGATCTGAGCACAGCTGGGCCACGTATATAAAGCATGGGGGTGGCTGTGATACCAGCCAGCTACAACCCACGGCTATATAGGACCTACAGGCGATGTTCTTGAGTCGATATATGTCGATATGGGCACAGCTGGGAACCGTATATGCAGCATGGGGGTAGCTCTGATACCAGCCAGATGCAACCCACGGCCATATAGGACCTACAGTGGATATATGTCGATGTGAGCACAGCTAGGCGCCGTATATACAGCATGGGGGTAGCTCTGATACCAGCCAGATGCAACCCACGGCCATATAGGACCTACAGGCGATGCTCTTGAGTCGATATATGTCGATCTGAGCACAGCTGGGCCACGTATATACAGCATGGGGGTAGCTGTGATACCAGCCAGCTGCAACCCACGGCTATATAGGACCTACAGCCGATGTTCTTGAGTCTATATATGTCGATCTGAGCACAGCTGGGCCCCGTATATGCAGCATGGGGGTAGCTCTGATACCAGCCAGATGCAACCCACGGCCATATAGGCCCTACAGTGGATATATGTCGATCTGAACACAGCTGGGCGCCGTATATACAGCATGGGGGTAGCTCTAATACCAGCCAGATGCAACCCACGGCCATATAGGACATACAGGCGATGTTCTTGAGTCGATATATGTCGATCTGAGCACAGCTGGGCCACGTATATACAGCATGGGGGTGGCTGTGATACAAGCCAGCTGCAACACACGGCTATATAGGACCTACAGGCGATGTTCTTGAGTCGATATATGTCGATCTGAGCACAGCTGGGCCCCGTATATACAGCATGGGGGTAGCTCTGATACCAGCCAGATGCAACCCACGGCCATATAGGACCTACAGGCGATGCTCTTGAGTCGATATATGTCGATCTGAGCACAGCTGGGCCCCGTATATGCAGCATGGGGGTAGCTCTGATTCCAGCCAGATGCAACCCACGGACATATAGGACCTACAGTGGATATATGTCGATGTGAGCACAGCTGGGCGCTGTATATACAGCATGGGGGTAGCTCTAATACCAGCCAGATGCAACCCACGGCCTTATAGGACCTACAGGCGACGTTCTTGAGTCGATATATGTCGATCTGAGCACAGCTGGGCCCCGCATATGCAGCATGGGGGTAGCTCTGATACCAGCCAGATGCAACCCACGGCCACATAGGACCTACAGTGGATATATGTCGATCTTAGCACAGCTGGGCGCCGTATATACAGCATGGGGGTAACTCTAATACCAGCCAAATGCAACCCACGGCCATATAGGACCTACAGGCGATGTTCTTGAGTCGATATATGTCGATCTGAGCACAGCTGGGCCACGTATATACAGCATGGGGGTAGCTGTGATACCAGCCAGGTGCAACCCACGGCTATATAGGACCACAGGCGATGTTCTTGAGTCGATATATGTCGATCTGAGCACAGCTGGGCCCCGTATATACAACATGGTGGTAGCTCTGATACCAGCCAGATGCAACCCACGGCCATATAGGACCTACAGGTGATGCTCTTGAGTCGATATATGTCGATCTGAGCACAGCTGGGCCACGTACATACAGCATGGGGTTAGCTGTGATACCAGCCAGCTGCAACCCACGGCTATATAGGACCTACAGGCGATGTTTTTGAGTCGATATATTTCGATCTGAGTACAGCTGGGCCCCGTATATGCAGCATGGGGGTAGCTCTGATACCAGCCAGATACAACCCACGGCCATATAGGACCTACAGTGGATATATGTCGATGTGAGCACAGCTGGGCGCCGTATATACAGCATGGGGGTAGCTCTAATACCAGCCAGATGCAACCCACGGCCATATAGGACCTACAGGCGATGTTCTTGAGTCGATATATGTCGATCTGAGCACAGCTGGGCCACGTATATACAGCATGGGGGTAGCTGTGATACCAGCCAGCTGCAACCCACGGCTATATAGGACCACAGGCGATGTTCTTGAGTCGATATATGTCGATCTGAGCACAGCTGGGCCCCGTATATGCAGCATGGGGGTAGCTCTGATACCAGCCAGATGCAACCCACGGCCATATAGGACCTACAGGCGATGCTCTTG